>VZRQ01003283.1:160973-213973 GCA_013397975.1 Machaerirhynchus nigripectus
CAGGGATGAGTGCGTGGAAACGAAGGAACTGCTGGCAGGCTGGCCTGCTCCTGTCTGCTGGCGCAGAGCAGAGTGCTGGGATAAATGCTTCAGGTGCTGGCCCGAAGTCTCCCTCCATCACCCCTGCCTGCAGGGTGCTGGGGTAACCAGGAGCCCCAGGGAAAGGGGGGAAAAAGAATACAAAGGAAGGAAAAAACCCAAAAAACATTAAAAGTCAGATTTTATTGTGAGCTTGGTTTGGACTGTGGGGAAGTGTTTTAATTTTGGTTTTGTTGTTTCCTTTTTTGTGTGTGTGTTTTTGTGTGAGGGGATTGGGGGTTTTTGTGGTTTCTTTTTGTGTTTGGGGTTTTTTGGGGGGGGCATATATATGCTTTTTTTATTTTTCCCCTCAAAAGCCCCAGCCTCCAGAGGCACCCACAATGGTGGTGGCTCCCCTGCTCCCTGTGCTATGGGCACATCCCTGTCCAGGGGGACATCCCTCCGTCTCCTCCCTCCCTTCTTTGCCTCCGGCTGGGCCCCCTCTCCTGCTGCCTCCGCACCCTCCTCGGATCCCCAGCCTAAGTCCCCTCCAAGAGCCTCCAGCTGCCCCAGGGGCGAGCAGAGCTGAGGGCTGACATGGCCTGTGGGCCAAGTGGGGTGGTCGTGTGAGAGGCAGGGGTGTGGCAGCAGCAGAACAGGGGCTCCGAGGTGGCCCTGCGAGGCCGGTCACTTACTCAGTAGCCAGAGGAGCCGCGACGTGTCTGCCACAGGCTTCAGCATCATGGAGCTGCTTGGTGGCCAGCTGGGAGTCACTCACACACCGAGCAGGGCAGATGCAGGACGTCTGAGCACTTGGGTTCTGCCCTTGGCAACGGCGGAACCAACCCCTGGCCATGGCACCTCAATCAGAACCCGACAGTGGTGTCACGATGGAGCTGGGGAGGGGCGTGAGGGGGGCAGCCGGAGCCGGGGCTCACGCCTGTGCGGGGCTCAGGGGACGTGGGCACTCACAGGGAGGGGGGACGCCAGGGTCACGGGGACAAGGAGGAGCAGGAGCCAAACTGGGAGCTTCTCCCTCTGCTTGGGGATATGGTGGTGGCCGGCAACAACCCACAACAGCAATTGAGGCCTGGCCAGGCTAACCTGAGGTTAAGGGTAGCCCAAAAGTTGTTCCTCTGGAGTACCTTAAACCCCAAATTGTTTTATGGTCTTCTGCAGGGGAAAGGAGGCAACATCTGTTCCATCTGCAGGGGTTTGGGAAGCACCCCATGCCTTCCCAGGAGTGTCCCAGCACCAGCTTGCTTCAGGATGTGGTGGGAAGCCAGTTTGATCTCTCCCAGGCAGACACACCACTTTCTGAACTCCTGGGAAGTCAAGGGAGCACCAGTTGGTCTTCCTCTGCTTCTGGCACAGGTGCCCTGAGCACCTCCCTCTGCCCAGTACAGCCCTCCCAGGAAAAAGCAGGAAGACTGCTGCCGGCAAAAAGGGTTTGGGGACCACCAGTGCAAGAAGTGCCCAGAGCCCTGAGGACCGACTTCGAGGGAGACCCACACCCATGCCTATTTCTTAATGCTGAGACACCCGAAGTGCAGGGCACGGACACAGCAACCCTCGGGTGCAGCCCCGTGGATCGCAGCCAACACGGTGCCTCCCACAGCTGGGCACCTTCTGATGTGAGCGGGAAAGGCACGGCCGCAACCAGCACGGGCGAGCAGCTGTCGGGCTGGAAGGAAAACGCTTGGCACAGCAGCTCCGGGAAGTGCAGGGTAAGCAGAAGTGAGGCTGGCACAGCAGCGCCCGCCTGTCCCCCCTGGGCTCTGCGGAGCGGCACCCTCGCGGAACCAAGGAGGAGCTGCGGGCAAAGCGGGCAAAGTTTCCAACTGCGCAGCAGGATCCTGCTGCAGGAGCGGCTGCTGTTGCGACTCCTGGGAGATTCCAGCGGCTCTGCTGCATGGAACAGCTGCAGAGCGTGCTGCGGTCGCCCCGGCTGCGGTCGAAAGGCTGGCACATCGCCTGCCAGTGCCCTGTGGCCATGCGGGCTATCAAGGTGAAAGCTCAAATTGCTCCAGCCACGCAGTCTGTTAAGGAGGCGTGTGGCAACAGCACGTAGCTCTGCGGGGCCTGGCAGGAGACGAGCTGTGGTTTGTTCTATGATGTCTTGCTGGAAAGTAGCGTTTCTGAGAAGCTTGAAGCCTGACCATTTACAACAGCGCTGAATTTTGAATGTTTTTGCAGCTCTTTAGAAAGACAGTGATCAGGAGAGTTTTTCCAGCTAGCTCTTGCTACTCGTGTTAAAACAGGCAACAGTGCTGGAGCTTGCAAATTTTTGGCAGTTCCTAGTCCTCCACTACTTAGCTTGGGACATATTGCACATAGCTGATTTCAGACAACTGAGGAGCCTTCAGATCCCCAGCTCTGTTAATCACCTCCACTTCTCTGCAACAACAGAGCTGTGCTCTGTCACCCTTATTGAGCAGCTTCCCAGAGAAATTCAGTGCTGACCTCACTGGCTGATGGAAATGTGAGATTAAGGAAAGCGCACTGATGTGGCATGTCACAGAATCATGGAATCATAGAATCATAGAATGGTTTGGGTTGGAAGGGACATTAAAGATCATCCAATTCCAACCCCCCTGCCCTGGGCAGGGACACCTCCCACTAGACCAGGTTGCTCAGGGCCCCATCCAACCTGGCCTTGAACACGTCCAGGGATGGGGCATCCACAGCTTCTCTGGGCAGTGCCACACAGTGTTACTGATGTCTGGCAGGTGCTGGTTACGCTGCCTGTGTCTACATGTGCCAGCAAGAGTTTTATGGCAAATGAAAACAGGAAAAAAGAACAAATGCAAAAGACAGGGGACCTGTCAAAGAAGTCCCCCTTGGTTGGTGCTCTGGTAGCAATGCCTGTGGGGCTCTAGTGTTTATTCAGAAAGGTGGTTACGGGTGTGAGGACAGGCTGGCTGCTCAGCACTTCTCACGCACTGTGGCATGCCCTGCACTTGGTCCAGGTTGTCAGAATCCTTCAGAAAACTCACAGTCCACAAGTGGACTATATAGAAGCCAGCAAGTCTCTGGCATGCACCCAGCAGGGTTGGGAGGCACTGCTGTGTTGTTTGATGAGGTGTGTGCCAGCTGGCTGTGGGGCACCTGCATTTCAAGTCTCTGCAAAACAGAAGTCATCTTTGGGGGAGGGATGAGGAGGGAGGAACTGTGACTTGTACACGATGCTTCAATGCTGCAGGCTGGGGAAATGTGCTCCCTACTGCTGCATCAAGCAATTATAGTTGTCAGCAATGCGGAGCACGGGGGTGATGTTAATTCCAGTGTTTTCTGATTTCTGAGGGTTCACGTGGCACCTCTAAGGCTGTACCCTCGATGACGCATTACAAGCCGTGTAATTTTTGCAGTGAAGCAGATTTGCACCCTTGTTTTCTGGGCTGCCACACAACAGAGGTTCCTGCAGCCAGTGCTCCTGTGCCAGCTGGGGCCCGGTGGGCTGAGGGACACAGCTGTAACCCCCAGGCCTACAGAGTGCCTGAGCCAGCAGCAGGGAGGTGTAACAGTGGGACAAGAACTCACTGGAGTGGTGTTTTCCATGTTGCTATCCCATTGCATGTCAACCCCTAGCTTTGTAAGATCCTGTCTGGTTTGTGAGGGACCAACCTTCAGCAGATGAGTTCTTCTTCCTTGTCGTTGTCTAAAATACTTCAGCTATTTCTCAGCATTTTCCGTGCTGCATGTTCCACCACAAACACCACCAGTAGCAGCAGTGTCTGAAAACCTCTTGGAAACTCCAGGACTGTGGCTCACAGTCTTGGTGTCAGCCCAGTGAGTTAAACTGGGAGGTTTGGGTCAGGGAGAGGATGTCTGGTCAGCTCAAAACCCCATAAAGATGGAGGCCACAAAGATTAGGTGTGAATTCCAGAGTCAGTGGCTTGGCAAGCAGCATCCCCAGAAAGCATGTGTCTTAAATAATTTGAAATGTAAGCAGAGATGATAGAAAAATGCTTCCAAACCCACCCGTATGTATGTTAGAAAATGTGCATGCTAGGAAATAAACACCAGGCTGCTTAGGGAGGAGGCCATGAGCAGTTCTGCTGGTGTAGATGTTAGGGTGGTCTTCAGGAAGGGGTCGACAGAGCCCCTGAGACACTCCAGGCTGTGCATTCCTTACAGAGCACCAAAGGAAACCGTGGTAGCTCAGTTTATTAAAGCACACACCTACAGGAGCAGGTAGAGACGGGGGACGCGAGCTCTGTTCACAGAAGGAGCTGGACAGTCCAGAGGAGCCTCCCAGCAGAGGGGACAGCCCTGCCAAGACGCCAGCAGAGCCATCACACAGCAGAGAAGCAAGGCCCCCCCTCCAGTTCAGCACCAACTCCTCCGAACACTACTCCAAGATCCCAGTGCTGGACACCTTCACCCTGTGGGAAGGGCTGTAGGCACCGGCCCATGCAGAGCAGGGTGCAGATGTCCATCTCCACAGACAAAAGCACCAGGAAGTGTTCTGATCCGAACCAAAATCCTCTGAATTGCTGACTTTATTCACAGGTTAAATCATCTTCATTCTGCATTTGTACTTTATTTCAGTGGGTTTACTGTCATTGGCTGAGAGCTATGCGAATATGCTGATAAATATAGACTTTACATTAAAATTGGCACTCTTTTTAACCTGGTAGATATGTTAATCTATTCACATTTGTACAAGCACCGCACAGTTATAATGTGCATTAATTCAAATACTTAATTTACATTTTATTTTGTTAGGAAATAGTGAATGAAGCATTTTTTACTTGACATTTAGAAAATGGAATATTTAACTGATTGCAAAAACAGCATTTAAAAATGGTTTCTTGAATTATTAATACAACCTAAAATGGAGTGGATACATAAAAGCCTGCTTGAACAAACTGCTGTAGTCCTTTTAGGCAGGTTTGTTTCACGCAAGAACAACCTGATCCAACCACAATTTTGTCCCTAATGTGAACAGGGGCTTGGACTACAAAGCTCCAGAGAGGCTTCTTCCCACCTCAATCTTTCTGTGGTGAGTAAATGGGTTCTTCCAATGACTGCATCATTCAGGCTTTCGGAACGAGGAAACCTCAGGGTCTCACACTTCTTTTTCTTGCTCGTTGTCAGCGTATAAAAAATAATTTCTTTCCTACTCCCAGATGGGGTTTCAGTTTTGAATGAGTTGTTTCTTCAATGGCAGCAACCCAGCCCACTGAAATTAAGTTGCACACCCGCAAAAACAGACCGAAGTGGACACCTTGCTGAACATTTCTTTCACACCAAGATGTAGGAGCTTAGTGTTTGTCACAGCTTTGCCTGTCCTTAAGCCTTGGGCACAAACCTGTTTTTTTTAAAACGAACCCTCTTAGTTTCTTTTATGCATTCAGAAAAATAAACATAAATTAGCATAAATTAATCAAGATGTTTGACTATTTTTATAAATGAAATTCATTTTCTTAGATAAAAGCAGCTATATTTCTTCTGATATGTAACCACTAGGAAGCAGAGTTGGATAAACTTCCTTCATTTGTCTTTGGGAAGAAAGGTAGGACATTTCATTTCCTTCTATTAGTGTTTAACTCTTTCAGTGCTGCAGTCTCCCTTGCCTACTGCTGGATCTTTAGAGCAGATGTTGCCACTCAGGCTGTCTTCACAAATCTGTCCTCCAGGTTCACGTGGCAGGGAGAAAGTAGAGCTGTGGTTGATTATAAAACGCAGAACGGCTCAGAAACTTTCAAACCAGCCAGGTCTGGGAGGAGATGGGCTTATTTTCAGTCCATATGAGCAAGTCGTCTCTTGGGAATGTCTTCCACTGTCAAGTTGGGACTTCCAGACTGATTTGGCCAACATTTGAATTGAATATACGGGACAGTGGGAGTGTCCACCACACGGCTCTGAGTGGTGGTTAGGTAATACCTTAAGAGTGCTTAAAGAGAGGCTGGGTGTTGCTGAGCTGTGGGGTGAGTTTATTCAAAAGCAGGAGAGGAAGGTGGTCCCACTGGTGGAAGGTGACAGTTGTGGCTGGGATGGTTTCCATGCACATCATACAATGGACATGGTGGTGGCAGAGCCTGAGGGATGGGAGCCTGGTGAGCACGTCTGCTCGCTGGAAAGGGGAGTACTTTGTGAACATCCCCATCATCCTCCTCACATTTGCCCAGCTACCCAGGGATGATGCCCGCAGACGGGGCAGTCAAACTGGGCAAGACAAAGTGGTCATTTGTGTGCATGACCACTTATTTTTAATAAATGGGCTTAACAAGGCTGGAAAATTCTTCCCTCTTGTCAAGCTGTACGGCTTCAGCCTCCTGAAACTCAGACTTGACTTCACTCATCAACTAGGATATTTCCAATCACTCTAAAAGGGCAATTTCTCCAGCACCATTTTAGAAAGTGTTTATGTTGCACTGACAGCTGTTCCAGGAAATCTGCAAGCTAGCCAGTTCTGTAACGGAGTTCATGATTACTTTAACTGAGTGTTATCCCTGCTTTAAGCACTTCAATTCTAGGAGAAGTAAACTTCTCAGATCCCATTACCACTACAGTGATCCAGGTAACTATTAACAAGGATCTTAAAAAAAAAAATTAAAGTAATTTTTCACTAGCCTTTTTTTACTATTTCCCGTCAAACTGATTTTATTCTGTTGACCTGGATTTCTTGCTTGTTTTAAAGCGAAGCAATTTACTTCTCCGCTGTTCCAGTATTTCACATCTGGACTGTTGTGGTAGCCTTCCTGACATCATTAAGGACCAGCACAGAGCTGGCTCTTTTCCAGCCTTTTAGGTTTTCCCAAGCAGTCCAGAGTCTGACAGAGATCAGCCCACAGATGCCTCCGTGTGGCTTTCACAGGACGACAAACACCATTTATTGAGGACTGATGATCAAAAAAGTCTTTGCCCCAAGAGGTGCCATTTAAAACCCTTCTTTACTGTTTGCCTAGGAAGCACACCATCCCCATATGACACCAGCACCAACACAGAATAAATATTTACAGAACACTTCCCCTCCTCTCATTACAAACAATTCTGCTATCTGCAGTCAGTAATGGACAAGTGCCATGTTCAATTATATAAAAAACAAAAGGCATTCTAAAAAAAGCTGCTCATGTTTCCAGCCTTGTCACTTAAAGGCTTTGTTCCCACTGGCTTCATTTTTGTACTTTGTATTTTCTGGCTTCTACTGGTTCTTTTCCTCCTCCGGTGATTAAATATTGCACAGCTACTGCCCTTATTCCCTCTCTTCCAAGGTTAGCTTTTAATGTGCTTTCATTTGCATTTATACTTGTAAGCCATTTAAAATTGCCTAGGTTTTATCCAAATTTTGGCCTAAATTGTCTCAATGTGTAAGTCAGAGCATTCCCTCAGTGGCAGCAGAAGTCCCTGGAATGCTCCTTGCTCTGACTAGTGCTTCGAACACCTCTCTAGCCCACAGTTCCTAGAGAGCTTGCTGCTAATGCTGGCCATTACAATCCCGTGTCCTATCCCATCGAAACCAAGCTGCTTGGAGCAGTGTTTGCATCCTTCATCACCCTTGCACTGTGCCCAAAGCCCATTTTCAAGTTCAGGCCACATCCCCCATTTCCTCTGTCAGTTGAGCGCCAGCTGATGTCTGAGTAACCCCCAGCTGATCAGTTCTCCTGCCACAGCCTGCTCACCCACTGGATCATGGCAGTGTCTCCCAGTTATTAAAACTGCACCAGAGACACAGCCAACATCTTCCAGAATTTACTTCACCTTTGTTTAAGAAGGGAAGCCTCAGGAAGTGCTGTAATACAACCTGGGGAACGAGAGCCAGACTGTGGCAGTGGTACCACAAACCGCATGAGCCGCAGCCTGGGGAAGAGCTCATCTTTTTTTGTGTGCAGAATGAACAGAAAAAGAGAATTAACACCCCTTATTGAGGCAAAAGCAAAGACTGACTCAGTGCTAAGTCACTTGAAAACAACGCCAGCTTCTGAGCTGATGGCTGCCAGGGTCCCCGTGCAATGACAAGGCGGGAGCAGCACTGATCTTCATCCACACTCTCCTCTGGCCCCAAGCAGAGCTTTGGCTTCATGACTAAACAAGCAAAATCCTCCATGGATCCTCATACAAGTCATCTGTGTGAGGAAAACGTTGTTCCATGTTTCAGGTGAAAAGCTTAAACCCTCCTGATGAGCAGACCACAAGCAGGAAGACTTGGTTTGTCAGTCTCCAGGCTGTGCCAATGGAATTGATAAAGAGAAGCTTCAGTATGGGCCATCTCCTCACAGTTACCTGCAGACACTACAGACCTTTGGACTGCAGATCTTCAGGAATTGTTTTGGAGCCTAATGTTACGTTAATAACAGCAGCCGGAGTTGCTGGCAACAAGGTGATTGTGACCTACTGGGAAGCAAGCTATCAGGGTGTCCGGAAAACCTACCCACCTTCTTGGACACACATGGTTTGTCCTTATGGTTTATTTTCCCAGCTGTGCTGCCTAACACACAGTGAGGGTTGGCCTCTGCAACTCCCACCCCTCCTCATTTAAGAGAAGGCAACTGATGAAGTAAATGATCAAACACTAACGTGAATACACGTTCACCTTCTTGCGAGGGCACGACGGAAGGGCTGGGTATTTTTCACAGCCACCAGAAAGCTCAGTAGCTTTTTGCAAGTACATTAGGTACATTTTCAAGCCTGACTTATGCAGAATGTCACTTACTAGTGCTGTTCAGGATTGCTACATGAAAAAGCTGTACCCCATTCACCATTTACAATAAAAGCAGAGCAAAGAGGAAAAGAAAAACTAGGGAGACCAATTGCCGCAGTTTATTTTGGAGGTGACACCAAGGCAAACAGAGCATTCATTTCAATGAATTTTATTTAATTCTGTATTATACAAGTGGGATCTGAATCCCCAAACTTCCCACCATCAACATAATGGAGAAGCACCACTACACAAGAGGAAGGCAGAATTTTGAAGCTGGAAGACAGACTGGACCAAGCCGTTTCTCCCCACGTGGTCAGAAATTCTTCCTCCTTCACACAGTGTGCTTCTCAGATCAGCAGGTTTACCCCAGGAATAAGAGAGACAAAGCTAGCTCTAAACACTCCCTCTGCCTCCTCCTCTCCCCAGCAAAAGAGGCTGCTCAATGCCAGCAGTGGAATGGTTAAAGACAGGGAGCACATCAGGTTTTCAGTCTCTCAACCAGCCCACTAGATTAAGAAGTAGCCTGGTTACTCCCTCTCTCCTGAAAAAGATCCAGGAAAATGAATGACCTAAAATGAAGACTTACCTCCTTTCCTTCCCCCATCCCATAGCCTTGTTCTCTAAGCAGAGAGTAGGCAATGAAGTCTGAGGAGGCTGAAGGAAAGCCAAGGAAAATCAGGGGCTACCTGAATCCCTGGGAATCTGGTGGCTACCCTGGTGCCCTCATTCATTCCCTTTGAGGTTCAGAGACCTGTTTGGAATAGTACACAGAGAGGGCCTCCCTTAAGGACTCAGAAGCAACCAGGGATACAGAACACACAGGAACCACCGTGAGGGTACACACCATTCCAGGGGTGGCCCAAACCACAAACAGGGCAAGACTTCCCCTCAGCCAAGGCCCCACGGGCTGGGGGAACTGGGACGAGGCCCTGGCAGGGGGAAGAGAGCTCCTGCAGCAGTACTGAGGTCTCATGTGAATTTACTTCTTCTTCCTCTCCTGGGAACAGCGAGGACAGAACCTGTTAGAAAGGGAAGTACAAAGCCAACACTGAGGGCATGACATGAGCCTCAAGTACATGGTCCCAAAAGACCTTTTCCAAAGTCCCTGACAAAGCCTTAATTCAAATTTTCCTTTTAATGGTATCTTCTAAGTGTGTATATATAGTACTTTTCCTCCTGCCACCTAGGACCTCCCCTTTCCAAAGGCCAATGAGTCCCTCAGGCTGCTTCACTCACCATTTTCCTCTTGGTTTTGTTGTCAGACCCACACAGGCAAAATGAAACCATTCAATGGAACACTGTTGGGATGAAGAGCAGCCAGTTAAAGAGCAGTTTTCTCCTGAAATTGCTGCTTTTGGGCTACCAAAGTTTCCCAGCATTTGATCACAAGCTCCTAAATCCCTAGCAGTGATCAAGGATTGAACACTCACACCCACCCAACACATTGTTAGCAAAGAGAGAACTCCCCTTCTCCCTTGCTAGGTTTAGGGACAAGAAAACATTATAAGGAAAACCCTGAAGAAAGAGGCACTTCAGAGGTGAGGCCAGCCACACCTCTGCCCTTCCCAGCTACCTGAGGTAAGCCCTCTCCTTGTCACTGCTTGCTGTACCAGGCCCCACACAAGCAGGACAAGATTTTCCATGCAAGACTCATCTCCACTCTGTCCCCCCCCCCACTTCCATCAAGTGCAGGCTCTTACATCTGGGTTGTCACAGCCAATCATCTCCCCATAGGAGACCTGGTGGCAGAGGCAGTAAGTGGGCTCATTGGGGTCCACAGGCATATCCAGTACATCTGAGGGGTGCACATTTCCAAAGGTGACTGAAGGCATCCCGTACTCTGTGCTACTGCAGGACAGGAATAAAGTAGGTCAGCAAAGTAATTGGCTTTGAGTCCCTTCACATGTCCCCAGAAAATGCCCTTGTTTGCCAGAGACAGATACATACACCCAACTCCAATAGAGTTACCCGCTCTCCCCTTTAACCCACACTCCCCTGAAAGAATAAAAAAGTTTCCTTCCCCTTGCTTCCCAAGAAGGGACAGAGGACACACCGTTCCAGTCTGGGGATCAGCTGTCCTTCTCAGGGAAGCCGGGCTAGGCCTGCCTTGGTCTCATTTCTAGTGCTGCTTCTCATCTCCCAAGTCCCTCAAACACTTACGTGCGGACGAGCTTCAATTTCTTTTGGGCAGTTTTTGGTGCTTCCTCATCGGAGTTCTTCCCTTTAGAGCGAGCGCGGGCAGCTTTTTTCTCTTTCTGGGCTCGGCCCTCTGGTAAGAAGAGAAAAAGGTGTTGCGTCTGTAACCCCACCAAAACAGACACCTGCCAGTGACGACCTCTCCAGCACTAAAATACACTCCTACTTTGGAATGTATACTGGCTTTGAGCCATGCACCCCATCTTAATTTATCTAGCGGCCTTGAATATGCTCACACAAGAAGAGCCCAGGTCACCATCTTTTTACCTGTCCTTCAGATTCCAGCGCAACAGTCTTTGATCTGCACCACTCCAGTGCCTGCCTTCATCCCCACCACTTCCATAGTCACTTGGCTGCCTCCTGAATCAATCTGCAGCCCAGTGGTGGTACTCACTCTTCTTGCCCTTGCTGGAAGAACTGTCATAGTCACTCGACTCTATCTGCTTCTCCTTCAGGTCTGCTTCAAAGCGAGCGAGGTCTGTGTCCAGCCGCCGGATGTGCTTATCGACCTGCAAAGACAGCAGTGACCAGGAGTTACCATAGGACAGAGCCCAGGAAGGCAAAGAGAGGACAAAGAGGGGACAAAGGGGCAGGGGGCCTGCACTGAAGAGATGAGGAGCAAGAGTGGGCACAGCCTAAAAATGAGAGATTGGGGCCTTCTGAGATGGGTGGCTTTAGTTCGGGTGTTCACATGATAAGCACGAGACACTTCCCTTCATACCATCTCATAGGTCTGCATAGCCAGCTGAACCTTGTCGTCCCCAAATTCCTTGCACTTTCCATAGGCCTCCTGGATTTGCTTGAGAAGCCCCAGTTTTTCCTCTGAAGACAAAGTCCGTGCATTGCTGATATACTCCGTGGCCAACTTATCGATCTCTGACTTGAGGTCTGAAACAAGTGTACCATTAAATACACAAATACCACACTCACTACAGTGCCCTCCCCGAGGAGAGACTGAGTGACTGGAGCAGCTCCAGGCCTCCTCCCCTGCCTGGAGATTCCCATGATAAAGGCAAAGCAAAGAAAAGCTGGTCAAGCTACATACTCCTTGTCTTGGCAGAAAAACCATCTCTAATCCTCACCTTCTGTCCTCTGATCCAGATCTCGCATGAGCTGGAAGTTTCTCTGTAATTCAAATGGCAGGTTCTCAATACCTGCAGAGAAAGGAGAATACATGGAGAAGTCAGGTTCTTGTCCATGATGCCAAGGCAGGAACAAAGCTAACCAATAACAACAACCCCCCCGGTGCACATTAGCCTGCTTCCATTTGCTGCCAGCCCCAAAGGAGACAGGCTATAAAAATGTGATATATTTAATGCAGAAGCACAGTTCTAGAATACGTATTAGTTAGCAGAAAACTGCTGCCATGCAGAAAGGTCCACACTAAGAAAGCACAAACCCAAAATCTGTAATGAGTGTCAGTCATAATAATACAACATCTCCATCCAAAAACTCCACTCAGTAATGAAAAAAACAGCACAACAGCTGGTAAACAAAGCCATTTAGCTATTTCTACACAGGGATGTAAAAATTAAAGTTGATCAAATGCTAACTCACTGAAAAGCGAGTCTGTTTAATGCATCCATTTAACACACAGGGGACAGTAGACACTTTGGGCAGAGCAAAGATCAAGTCTGAGATGGGATGGGGAACAGAGAGCAGTCTTAACCCCCTGTGACTTGTAACTTGTTGTGCCCTCTGAACTGTCATCTCAGTGTGGTCTGTCCAACACCTGGAAGGATGCCACGCATCGTGAATAATAAACGTTTGTAGGGCTCTGAATGAGCAATGTGAAGTTGATAGTCAATTAATTTTCAATGCACTATGCTACTCACCCCCTAGGCATCACCAGATGCTCAACTGGCAAAGCTGATAAAAACAGTTCTAATTTTTCCATGCCTGTCCAATCAAAATAAGATCTAGTGTCACTGCATTAACGTGAAGTCTAAGCTTGATTACTGTCACCTTTATACCTAATAAAAAAAATAAATCTCTTGCAGGTTTAAAAAAAAAGGTGGTGGGAAAAGCTCTTCACAAACACAACATAAGCATGCCTGAGCTTCCTGAACTCGCTCTCCAGCTCACAGGGAATGCAACTGAAGGTGTGTCTGGCCATCACCAAAGCTGTCCAACATATCAGTCCAGGCAGCAGTCTCTGTTTTCACTGCACGTATTTCCACAGCTATGAATGCTTTTCCACTTCCCTGAAGAGCAACCAGTTGACAGGGAAGGTTCTGCATGCAAGAGGAAGGTTTTAACAAGTTTTAACAAGTAGTACGTAACAGGACGTGAAATTAATTCCTATAAGAGGTAAAACCAACTGCGAGCCTTGCTGACCACAGAAGTTTTTCCTTTTACTTAGTTTTTTGCCCAAACAGCATAATAATAAGTTACACACAGAATCTTTAGGAGCAATCAAGCTGCTGCTTCAACTGATTTCTGTTGCCATTTCTGATTTAGTTACCTGAGAAATGCTCAGATAGTAGGTGTCCTTAAGTACCCAGATACATAATCCACAGCACACACACATCACCCCTCTGCATTCAAGGACAGTTAACAGTGCAAATTCAAATTTTGAAAAATTACTAAGCGGCAAAATTAAGTCTGTCAGCACATCCTGAATTTGATACTTCCATGTTTGTTCAGCATGACAGACTTCACACAAGGTTTAAGCAGCTGACTACCGGATTACATCCCTACGGTTCAAAAAAGCATCTCAGAAAATGATGGGGACACAATGCTGAAAATTATTATTGCTTATAGAGGGAGCTTATGGCAGGGATGAAATCCAGCTTGGGAATCTATAGAGACCATGCGTTTTTCCTTCCTGCAATCCCCAGCCTCATCAACTCTAAACCTTTCAATTTATACAGCAAATGAAACATGGGTCATACTGCAGCATGCTGCTTTTCTTTCCTCTCCAAAGCATCCGCTGCGGAAGACAAGACAGGTATCCTCTGGAGGAAAACAGAAGCTGTTCCTGCACTGCACACAATATGTCAAATTTATATTGAGTTTATTAATCCTGGAAGATCACAGCTTCTAAATTCTGGACTTTCTGGTTTTTAGAAAAGATTAATTTCTTTTTCTCTTCTGAAAAGGACAGATGGTAAAAGCACAAATTCCACCAGGTACTGTCAGTTTTCCCTCAGCAGGGCTAGAAACCTTTATATAGAGCAAGCACCTGAGCCAGCACAAAAACCAGTAGGATGCTACTCTGCAGGCAGAACAACCCCACACGAGGTTACAGTCACATTTCACAGCCATGTTCTTGCACCAGGAGAAACTCAAGCAGGAGTCCGATTCTGCTACAGAACCTGAAAGGAACTGTTGCCCTAGTTTTTACAGCTGTCACTGTAAAAATCTGCCACCACTAATGCCAGCACATGCCCTTGTCTGGACAGCATCTGTCTGTCTTTCTTTTGCCTCTACGTGCCCGGCCTTGTCTGTTCAGCCTGTGCTCCCCACCCCTGAGAGCCCCTCTATCCCCAGTGCCTGCTCCCCTCAGTGCTGGCCCCTTGGCCGGGCCAGTGGCTCCCCTGCCTTGTCTCCTGCCTCCAGGTGCGCAGAGCCCTCTGCTCCCGGTGGCTCTTGCAGTGTGGGGAGAGCTGTCACCCGGCTCTGGCTCTGGCTCTGGCTGAGCAAACGCTCAGCACAGGCACCATGGGCACATCATTTAAGCACGCCTGAGCCACGATCTGGGGCTGATGAGACAAACCCCAGTCAGCTGAATTCCTTCCCTGCTAAAACCAGCAAAATGATTTCCTAAAACCACAGCAAAATATTTCACTCTGCAGATCTATTACTGGACAAATGTTCTGCCACTGCTTCGTCAATAAACTGGGAGAAAATGAAACAAGTGACAGTACAGTGACTCTAATCAGAACTGCTATGAAGATACTTTATCTGTTCAACTGGAAGCTGAGCACACCATTACAAATTACGATCCAGAGAGAGTCTGGCAATAACAAAAAGCATAACAAGATAAAGCTGCAGCTAAGCAAGTTATAACTGAGCAACAAACTATTTGTATGGTACGTAACTTAATCTAGCCATGGGGATGTTTTCTACTATCTGCAGCTTAACTCCAAAGCTCTTGCATAGCCTTAAACAGAAGTGATTCTCTGCATCACAGGATTTATCACAGGGGCCAGAACACTTGTTGAAATTGCTTGACCTGAGCTGTGCTGGCTATCAGACATCACCACCCAGTAAGTCTCATTGAAAAAAAAAAATAAATCTAGATTTGAGTCTCTATTTCCTCATTCCTATCACCACACTTTTACTCACTATTTCTAAAAACATTCATGTCATTTATGTAATTTTATTTCCTCCTGCTTTTCTTTTTTTCCTGTACAATTAATTTTGCTCATTCATCTAAGTAAGATTCACCTAAAATTATCATGACTAAATACTATCTATCATAAAATACCCACGTAATTCTCAAATTATGAAACCAAAAACTGTAAAGAAGGAACACCCTAGAGACATCTTTGGTCACTAGAGAAGAGTGCTGATATGCAACAGCGGACAGGAAAATAAGGAAAAGCAAGGGCCTCTTTCCACACAAATGGCACAGCAGCAAGAGAGGAAGAGGAGGATGGTGAAAATGTACAGGAAAGAAAGTGCTAGCAAGGCCAGCGGCTTGACCCAAAGCATGGGCTGGCATTAATGCAACTGTGTCACAGAATTCCAGAATGGGTAAGGCTGGAAGGGACCACAGTGGGCCATCAGTCCACCCTCCCTGCTCAAGCAGGGTCATCCCAGAGCACATGACACAGGACTGCCTCCAGACAGTTCTGGAATATCTCCAGTGAGGAAGACACCACAGCCTCTGTGGGGAATCTCTTCTAGAGCTTGGTCACCTACAGTAAAGTTCTTCATGTTCAGGTGGAACTTCCAGTGCATCGGTTTCTGCCCACTGCCTCTTGTGCTGTTGCTGGGCACCACTGAGAAGAGTCTGGCTCCATCCTCGACACCCTCCCTGCAGATACTTACAGACATGGATGAATCCCCTCTCAGACATCTCTTCTTGAGGCTGAACAGGCCCAGCTCCCTCAGCCTTTCCTCACAAGAGATACTCCAGTCTCCAAATCATCTTCATTCCCCTCTGCTGGACATGCTCCAGGAGCTCCATGTCTCTCTTTAATGAGGAGCTCAGAACTGGACACAGCACTCCAGATGCACCTCACCAGGGCTGAGTAGATGGGCAGGATCCCTCCCTCGACCTGCTGGCAATGCTTTTCCTAATGGACTCATGGCACAGATCCATACAGAAGCCTTGTGCAGCCCTACTGATTCCTCTCATTGTACAGTTACCCTGAAAATCACTAGTGCAGGTCTCTCAGTGAATTTTTCTCACCCCTTCCTTTTCTTACCTTGTTTTCATTTCTGATCACAAGCTAAAGTCTCTCTACCTACCTCCATCTTTCCTTTTCTTGTATATTATTCCTTCACTGTCCCCGTTCTTCTTTTGTCTCTTTTATTCTCCTCTTTCCTTGTCATTCTTTCCCCCATTCATTCTTCCACAGGCAACCATAACCATGCTGTCTTCTCCCTTAAGAACCACGCACTCTCTCTCCAAAAGTCAGAATCCAACACCACTTTTTTTCCTCTCCAATAATTATAATTTTATTTACTTCTTTTTAGAAACACATGTGGGATGTCAGGTGCAGGCAATTGATATTTAAACTTCAGCTGCTTAACTCAGATGTTAACTGTGACATACAAATGCAGAGAGCAAGCCTACACAGCCTGATAACTGCAATTGTGCTTCAGTCCTCTGCAGCATGTCTGCACTGTGCCAAACAATGGATTTGTGCTGTCCAAAGTCCTAAAAACAGATCAATAGCACCAAGGACCATCCAAACACACAGTGCCTATACCAAGACATCTGCTCACCCACCATGTTTAGACACATGTTTAAATTTTATTAAAAAATGGCAAAATACATTTTAAAACATAGCCACGGTTCCTTTATTGAACAGCTTAGATTTCAGCAAACACTTTAGACACCACAGTGCTGAAGGCAATTTCAAAGATTCCTGCTTGTGCCAGGGACTGCCACAATGAGAGGGTAAGTTCTTTACCCCCTCAAGACAGCAAACTGGCTGGGATCTTGTTGGGGAAGCACATCGGACTTCTCGGTACTCCTTCGTAATTTTGTAGCACTTCAAGTACACTGCAGGACAACTGGCTTGCAGCAATCTTCAGGAGCTTCCTTGCTCCCTCATTAAGGGGGCAGGGTGTCTTTTATATCCCTCCTTTCAGAGTGTATCACCCTTTTAAACTACTGCTTCTACTCTGTCTTGAGTTCTCAAGTAATCAATCACCTTCCTATGCCGTTTATTGAAATTGGTGCTTGAGCACAATATATCCCTTTCCCTCTATTCAGAGATGGCTCAGCCCTGCTGCAATAAAAAATCCTAACCTGTACCATTATTCTCACAACACCTTGGTAAGGGATAATCCTACCTACAGTTTTACAAAGAGGGTACTCAGGTGCATGGCAGACTGATTTAGCCACAGCCACCCAGGCATTCTGTGGCCATATCATATATCCCAAGCTTTGGGCCAATGCACTGCACACCAGTCCACCCAAGCACATCTACTTCAGGCACTGTCCGAAGAAATGGGCATCAGTCAGCAGTGACAGTCAGCCACAGAAACCCAATACTCCCTACAAAGTGTGGGCCCTTTTCTCAAGGAGGGAGGGCTCTTTTTGTTGTTTTCTTATTACAGTCGCTCAATGCTACAGCACCCACAGCCAAGACAACAGGCAATGTTGCTAACTCTCAGAAAAAGGATCTTTATTGTTAAAGATCAACTTTGATTTCAGAAGCTTGGAGGACTTGGAAGACTGACACAACAGATGAGACTAGCAACACTCCTGGCATTTCCAGCCTGCCACAGACCTCCAAAGGGAGGGACAACCATCAAAGAGATCACAGGGCTGTTTGCCAAAACAATGACATCAGATTTGCAGTTGGGCAAGTGAAGAAATACAGAGAAAACACAGCATACTTTGCCATGTAAAGCCATCTTGTATCAGCTCCAATAAAAATATCAGCCAACAACAAAACCAATTCTAAATGAATTGGTCATTAAATGTATCAGCTCAGCGTGGGCTGTGCCAGTAGCTTTCACACAGAAACAAATTATGCCTATGAATCACCAAATTCTCTCCCCTCCACAAAATCTTTTGTAATTTTCCATAGATCATGTGTGGTGCATCACAGGTGTAATTAATCCAAAGTCTCAGTAAGGTGAAAAGCATCTTTCACTACACTAAAACAGTGACAAGTATAGAAACGACTTATTGAGAGACTTGCATTTCTGACATATGATGTGAGAGACCAGAGAGGCAGGGACAGGGGGTATGGCTGCATGCTACACTGGGGAGGGGATAAGAATAATGAAGGTAGGGAAAGCGAGAGATGAAAGAACTGCTGGGGAATTTGGAACACAGCCAGGTCTGGGAAGGAATCAAGGGCTTGCCTACAGCAATTTCCAACATCACACCCAGGTCCTCTAAGAGCATTAAGATGACGATACCCATCGCTCTCTCATTTGATGAAGCCATAAAGAGGAAAATCCAGACAGATGTAGCTATTCCAAAAGAATAATCCTATTTTACTGGGCTAGCTAATGTTATCAAGGAATGAAAGGACATTCCCACGTTGGCTGTAGGAGAAAGAAGAGGGCATGTGCTGCTTCTGTTGCTCTGTGCTTATGCTGGCTTAAGTCTTCTAGCAGTGACAAGTCCTGAACTGGCACATCTCTATGTGCTACTGACAAATGCAAATAGAAGGAGAAAAGGAAACTTGATGCCTCCCTGATCAGTGTAAAAAGGGGGAAAACCCAAGGTACATTGACTACATAGCACCATGTTAACTTAGCAGCTTACCAGGTCTCCTCACCTAAGCCTGCTGTCTCCATCACCCTCTGCACTGAGGCAGGTATGTCCTAGTGCCTGCTCCTGGAACAAGTCCTGACTGGTGGCCTCCAAGGCAACAGGATTAACATAATGCAGCCATCTGAGCAGCCAGGCCTGTGACATCCTTCTGCCTCTCGAGCTCACCAAGGTCACCTGCTACTCCTGCTGCTCATGACTCTCCCAAGCCTTTAGGTCTAATTTAGATGAAATGCTGGCTTTAGTTCCTCAGGGGTTTGAGGTGAGGGAAGATGGAAACAGTTCTTGTTGCTGAGGAGAGATACATGCATTGGTATGTTGCCATAAAAGATTATTCATGTGTTGTCACTAAGTACTCTTAGTTTATTCTGGCATGCATGGGGTGGGTAAACAGGGAAGCACTGATGGTAGGAAACACACATGGTTGCACAGCAGTTCCCTGTACTAGAAAGACAATCCCTACACTCATGGCACATTCACATAGAGACAGAGACTTGATTTGGGACCGTTTTCTGAGTATGTGTGCTTCAACAATGTCTTTCACAAAGGGGCTCTACAATCCTCTTGAAACTTCCAAACATGAAGAAAACTCAGGGTTTGCATCTCACCTTCTGGAAAACCTGTATGAAAGACATCATGCCTTCCTCCCCCTCAAAGCCTCAACAACAATATTATTAACCCCATACAAGGGTCAACACTGAGCCAAGCACGGTAACTCAAGTTTGAGCAAAACGCTTCTCATGAGTCTTTATGCACATTCCATCTTTTAATCCCAAAATACTGTTTTCTTCCTTCTTCTGCCTCCATTCCTTTCTATATCTCTAACTCCTTTGCACCCTTACGTTTTCCCTTACTAAAGCTGCACTGCTTTACTGCTTGAGAGGAAGCACTGTTTAATCTTGCTTTCTCCCCTCAAAACCAGGCATGAGATGGTTTGGAAACCAGAAGGAGGACAAAAATTGAAGAGATGGAAATCTTTTTGTGCTTAAATTCACTGGAGAAAAACACTCAGGAAGAAGAGAAGTGGAACAAGACACATTCCTCTTCTCCCATTCTCTGAATCCTTTGGCTCAGTGTACTCACTGAAGGGACAGCTTCAGTAAGTAGGATGAAAGAATGAAGGCGATCAGAGTAGACAAGACACGAAGTTTCTCTTGTCAGGATGCTCAGCACAGAAGGAATGTGCATATTTTTCTGCTGCAAAAACATCTGCCAAGAGCGTAAGACATTTCAGACAGATCTGCTTTGTAATTAACAGCTTAAAGGCAAGGAAAGGGCATGCTTAATCCTAGGTCTAAACCCAGTTTCAAATTACAGCAAGGACTTGAAAGCTGCTGAAATGACTGACATAAGAAGCTTCCAGACACCTTTTACTATGAGAACTGTTCTTAACTTCATTATTCCACAAAAAAAAAATGGAAAAGAACTTTAGATGTCTAAAGTAGAGGACTCAAAATATATGAACAGAAGCAACTGGGGCTTTATGCCTAGCTTTGTCAGACTGCTCAGGCATTTTAACATACAGTTTTTAACTACCTAATCACATGATGTTTCATCCAAGGTGTTTCTCATTCCCAGTGACTGAGCACTGATTCAAAGTTTTATTTTATTCTCTTTGCTCAATACAGAGTCACACACTCAGACCCAGAGCTCAATCTGAAAACTGACTTTGTAATCAGCTTTTCCAGGTGTTCACTATTGTGGCACTAAAATGTTTTCACAATGCTGCAGTGGAGTGGCCCATTTCTCTCACCAGTAGAATGAAGGCCACGAGATTTACTGAGGCCAAGAAATTAAAGCCAAGAAGACCAGCTAATTACGAACTCTCCTCTTGAAATGTGCAAAAATGCTTCTTAGCCTGACTTTTATCTGTTCAAGGCAGACTTCAGCTGCAGCTATGACCATTCTGCACATCTGCTCCTCTAACTAAAAATTTCCACTCATAATTTGAGGGAAGCACAATCCAAGCAAGGAAAACCTGTATAAAGTGGGACTCACAACATAAATAAAAACATCAAACTCACTTTGTCAGAGTGGTATTCAACTGCTTCAAACAGGAGGCCACCATTTTTCTTCCTACAGTCTTCACTTAATTCCTCATATACCTTCCTTTATTCAAAGATATGAAGAGGTCCTACAAATAACTGCCCTCTTTCATCACACCTTCCTCATTCATTCCCTGAGCAGATCCAGACAGAAAACCATATGAAAGAGAATCTCTGTGGCAGGAAAAAAGACCTTCAATTGAAAATTGTGTCTGCAATAGCACTTCACTACTAAAAGAATTCCATTCCAGAACACAGATGTAAATTAGGAATTAGACACTTTTTATAACAGATGACCAAAAGTTCTGGACTATTTATTCCTATCAAATTTCAGGAAGTTTTAGAACATTAGTGAACGACTTCAAAACAGAACTGAATGTTTTTAAAGCACTGAAATAATGGAGGGGGGAGGGGGAAAGGAAGTAGCAAGTAGGAAGCTGAATGCTGTCAATCAGTTAGCATCAAGAAGAAGACTCACGTCTAAAATCCTGCATGTATTTTCACAGAGTCAGGAGTTCAGGCAGAACTCCAGAAGAGGAGAGCACGCTTGGAGAAGAACAATACGGCTAATTAGAAATATATGCTATTACCTATCAGCAGCCTAGCTTATTGAAGACTGTGATGGGTGCTCTTTGACTCTTTGATTTGTAAGTATCACAATTCATATATGCTTTTCTGAAAGGAATCTACAATAAGCTCAGCAAGTGTCTTATGATTAGCTAATAACAGGAATAATATTGCACCACACAAAACTGAAAAAGGCCTTAGAGATCTAAGAGTAAGCAAAAAAGGCTAAACCATCAGAGTGAAGAATGTTTTGTTCTTCCTAAAATCTTTGCGACCAGATACTTTTAAGGACTTTTAGATTGTGCACATCAGTTTCATTTTTTTAGAAAGTAAGATACCTCAACAATAGCAGTGACTCCACCATATTAATATCCACCTTCAACAGGATGAGAATCTCTAGAACAATTGCAGGACCACAAATCTCAGCTGAGAGAGAAGAGTTACTCATTTCCTCTGCATGCCTGTACTAGAGAGGAAGAGGAGTTCCCAGGGGGTTGGTTGATTTTAGTTGACTGTGATGACATGATCCAGAAGTGTTTGACTTTGGCAGGAGCATTCTCCAGCCACCAACCTTCCCTTCTCTCCAACTGGGTACCTACCATACCTCTCCACCCCCAGTGCTGCATCCTGCTCACCTCTGCCTACCAACTGCAGATCCCAGTCTTTGCTCCTTTATCTTTGCTCTGCAGCTCTTACCCAAAATACACCTCTGTGCCCCCAGGAGGAAAACACTACATCCTCCCCATGCATTTATTTACTCTTTATCCTCTGTTTCTTTCTCCTCTTTCCCAGCCCTTGTCCTCCCAGCTGAGGAGCCTCAGTCAACTGCAGCCTTCTACAACGGAATTAAAACTGCGCAAGAACATAAATCTTTGCTCCTCTCCAGCAACCTGCTTTCCCATCCAACTCTTCTTCCTGGCTTTTGCATCCTCCTTCCTTGCCGCTCCTAGATCCTTGCCTGTTCAACTGCAGCTTCTTTTCAGCTTTCACTGAAATTTATTGTGGTTCTTGAACATTCTTAGAGACATTTTCTTTCCTAATGACAAAAGGAGCACTGAAGACACAAGGAATGAGACCCCCTGTGTCCGTATCAACACCTTATCATTTCTGTGCTGGAAGAAACCCAGTGCAGCAAGATTTCTGAAGAGCCAAACTCCATTTTTTCCATGCATATGCAAACAGACAGTGAGATACTTGACTGGTTGGGTACAGTGAACCAGAAGACACATTACCAGAAGTACCCAGTTTTAAACACACCACCCCATGAACATGCCTCCCCATCTCTAGTGCCAACACCAGACCAGCAGGAAAACGTGAGAACAGCCTTCCCCAAAGAACAGGTTATTGAATCTTAGCTCATTAGCCCATTCATTGAGAAACAACTCTTCTGATGGATCTGCTTGGCTATTTTAAGAACACGTGGGTAAAACATGCACTGAAAGTCTCATCCCCAAAGGGCATAGTTTGACAAAGTTTTAAGCACCTCAAGGCAGGATGGTAAAACAGGAGGTACCATAGGAGGGCTCCGATAACGTTACCAACTCCATTAGCATTTACAGAGCTCCTCTTCGGCCAGAAAAGCAGGGCTGCATTTGTAAATTGACAGCGTAGAAAACTACCATAACTACCGCCCCACAGATCCCAAAGTTATTTCTGGCTCGATGTCTATCCCGGGAAACCACTGACAGCCAAGCTCCCGCTCCCGAGAGGCGGCTGGAACAGCACCGGGCTCCTTTCTCCTGGGACTAACCAGTCGTGGGGCCGCGGTGACAGGGCTCCCGCAGGAGCTGCAGCCGAGCCTTGCCCCACGGACGGGGCCTCTCCGCACGGCCCGGGGACCGGGCGCCCGACAGCCGGGCCAGCTGCGCCCGAGGAGCTAGGAGAGCCCGCGGGCGCCCTAGGCAGCGCTCGGCCCCCGCGGGGCCCCGCCCCTCGGCCCGTTCGTGCCCCCCCGGGCCAGCTCAGCCGCGGCCTCGGCCCCGCCCCGGCGGCTCTTACTGTCCAGGTAGTGCTCCAGGTACATCCCCGCCGCCATCTTGGGCCCCACACACCGGCGCTTCCGGCGGGAAACGGACGCGCGCGCCCCCCGGAAGCGGCTCTGCCCGGCTGCGAAGCCGCTTCCGCCCGCCTGCCCGGGCACTTCCGCCCCGCTCCCGCCGCCATTTCGGGCTCTGCGGGGCTGCCCCGGGCGCTCCCCGCGGAGGGCAGCGAGGGTGACGGGGGCACTGGGGCATCGCTCCTACGAGGAAAGGCTGAGGGAGCTGGGCCTGTTCAGCCTGAGAGGCTCAGACGACTGAGAGGGGACCTCACCCGTGTCTATAAGTATCTGAAGGGAGAAATGTCAGACAGACTTCTCGGTAGTGCCAACCACTAGGAGAAGAGGCAGCGGACAGAAACTGATGCCCAGGAAGTTCTACCTGAACATGAGGAAGAACTTCTTTACTGTGCGGGTGACTGAGCACTGGGACAGTTTGCCCACAGAGGTTGTGGAGTCTCCCTCACTGGTAATATTCCAGAATTTGGAGGCAATCCTGTGCTCTGGAATGACCCTGCTTGAGCAGGGAGGGTGGAGCAGTGACCCTCTGGTCCCTTCCAACCTCACCCATTCTGGGATCCTGTGCTGGTGACTTGTTACTATGGTTTTCCATTCACCTCGTAATCCCGCAGTGCCGAGCAGCTGCTGCTGTGTCATTAAAGCAGGCGGCACGGTCTCTGCTGCAACGGGACTGGTACAACCTAACACTTCTAACAGACTAACAAAGCGAGGGAGTGAAGTTAAACATGTGACCGTGCTTTTTCTTCATGCCAGACCACTTTCGTGACCGCCCACCACGAGCCACTTGAAGGTTTAGAGCCCCTCGTGCAATGGAGGAGCCCTTTCCCAGCCGTCCTTCCCTCCGTGCACAGTGGGGTGTTGTGAAGTCACATGTGAGTATAGAGGAACCGAAACAAAATTCTCTTACTTCTTTTGATCCTTAGGTTCTAAGATACACAGGGTTGTTTTTTCAAGAGCTCAGCGTTCATTTAGCATCTTACACAGTTTAGGAGGCACTGGGTTTGGTAAACACTACATTTCACCCACCTTTCTCCTGCCTACTCACCTACACCACTCTGTTTTTTTCTGACAGTCTGTATAATGACAGGCATTGCTTGGGACTGAATGCTCCCAGATTCTGGCCACAAGGAGAAGTGACTAGACTTTTTCCCTCTTTCCTCCGAAAGATCTTGCAAGACACCATGCCTTTATTTATATGAATATACTGGGATTAAGTCTTCCAGCAGCCTGCACTGCAAGACTGAGGAGCTGTTATATAAAGGAACTGCAGCTGTTCGAACTATGAACTATCTTGCTGTTAAACTATTTGGTTAATTCAGAGATCCTCTGTGTTCTGAAGATGGAGTTTTCCACTCCTCTTCCTACAGTCATTTAAGTTATTTATGACATATTTTTAATTATTCAAAACACATTTTTTAGTCTTTTCAGTTCCCATGTGGAGCAGCTGGCTTCAGTTAGCTGAACATTATTGTTAAGCCTCACTTTAAAGTACTTCAAAATTCTTGTATAAATTGCCTTACACTCTTAATTAAGGGGAAGGATGTGGCTGTTACACTAAAAAAAAATCTGCTCTCTATACCATGTCACAGTCCTAGACCAGAATCTCCCAAACACATCCTGCTTGGGGCTACCAGGCTGAATAGAGCTGATGTTAAGAATTAGACATTCTTAGACATCACTAACTTGGTTAAGAGACCACCTGGGAATGCCATCTTATCCACCAAGCCAAGGCTAAGATGTCAGAATTCTAGACCACTGAAATGGAGAGATAAACTCCCTCTGGACTTCTTGCCATTGCAGATACAAAAAGATAGGGCGAAGAAGAGACACTTGCCTAAAATCTAAATGGCAAATCTCAGTAAAGTGTACAATTGTGTCTTTAACTGCATGAACTGCCACTGTGAAGTTGCAAAATAAAGAGGAGAGGCAGTTTTGTGTGCCTGTGTGGTCTCACAGCAGTAGAAACTCTACCATTCCAGCAAGAACTAGTCCCTGAGCCCTCAGTCCAGGAAAGCTTGTTATTTTTGCTTTTTTACAAAGTCAAAAAAAAAAAGTTTGCATCGCTCCGGGCTCCAGAAGCACCCTCACCCACAGAGGAAGTGTCACCATGGTAGCTATGTGTCGAGAGGTGGAATACTTTTTAGAGTAAACGCTTCTGCAAGTTGAAGTCTGAGCATGGGCGCAGGTGATGGTGCAGGAAGGTGCTTTCCCAGCTGAAATAAGCTCTAGGGACCCACGGCCATTTACGTCTAACCCTCACCCAGCCTCGTACACTGATCCCTTGGCAAGTGCTGTAGTAACAAAGCCACATACGCTAACCCCTGTGGTTATCACACTCCTCCCCCTCACCCCAGTTTGCTACTACAGCTCCATCCTGTAGTTAATCCTGTAGGTAGCTCCTGGTTCAACAGAGGACCTGCGGGATGAGCGGTGCTGTCCAGGCCTAAGCACCTCCCACAGGGAAGCTGCACGGCCTACGGAAGCAGTCTGCAGGAGTGGTTCTCAGCTTTTATTGATCTACAGATGCCTGCGTGTTTTCCCTTGGGAATGTAAACATGTGCATACAAAATTCAAGCCTCCAGCTTTTCAGTTACCTTATAGACTCCTTAAATGTTGTCCAAGGACTGTGAGGTGAAGGTCAGTGCTTGAGAAGGATCCTCATGCAGAACCCAGCAGGAGACCTATAATTTCAGACTCTTGTTCAGTTACCTTTTTGCTGTTGAGGTACATCAGCTCTTCTCACTCTTTTAACATTCTCAGTTCAGAAGTCTCTGAACTTTGCATTTCCTGTCTTCAGGAAACATGAGAGGTACCCACACTTCATTCTCGCAAACAGCAAATGGTTGATCTGCAGCACTTGGCCCCAAGGGGGTTAATTAGCTTTACAAATGAAAGAGGATGCCAAAGGCCACAGATCATAGCTGTGTCCACGTTTCAAGAACATATCCTACTTCAGTAGCAAAACTAGGCATAGACTCTAGATCTTTGGTGTCACGATTTCTTTTCTTGCAGTTTCTTTCCATTCATTACACAGACACTACATGAAATTGAAATGTTTGTTGGACCAAGTTACTACATCTCTCTAGTACTTTGGTGTTCTACTATACAGAAACAAGAAACCATGCACACAAATTTAATCTGTTGTACCTGAAAGGACGATTGAACAGGTACCTATCTTGTAGTTAAGGAAGTGTACAGAGCAATTTCATTCTATGTTCTGAAACTGCACTAGTAAACTTGGGCAGCTTTCAGGTACATTACCTGCAAAATATTAGAAGAAAATTCTAAACATGATATATATCCTTTAGTTGATATAAAGATGATATAATAATCAATAAAAATATAGAAGACAGACAGGATCTCATAATTATATTCTACATTAGGAAGAAAGTTGGATGATGTAGACACATCCATGAGGTAATGAAATATTACCTATTGCCAATGAGATTTAGGAAGATGTTTAGTTCTACCCATTAAATAAAACATCCTAGAAGTTGCATAGCTAGAAACTGACAATCAGTAATTTGAAAATAATTATCTGGCAAGCAGATGGAAGCAATGGGCTTTCTTTTCCAAACAACTTTGAAGTTCTGAATGTTTTCCAGAAGACCAGCAAATACTTTTACTTTAAAAGTACTTGCAAAGCAAGTGGTTTCATCCAGGTTGCTGTAAGGCAGTTAACCTAACACTGATGTGGCAAAATCAGTGTCATTGACAGGGGTTGCACTCAGCTAAGAAAAGAAACACGCTGCTGTTTGTTTTAATTTAAAGAAAAAGACCTCATTAGAAGAGCTAGATATCCAGCCTGGTCACTGAAAGGGAAAAGAAAGGCAACAGATAAGAACTACATGATGGAGCCAAGCCTTACTGAGAGACACCTAAACCAGCTCAATTTAATTTAGCTGTTTGGAAAGATGAATACAATGACTTGATCATGGTCTGTTATTCATTACATGAGAAGAAAGACTTCTTAGAGCAGAAGACTTTAATGTACTCAACAAAGGCATAACAAGACCCTATGGATTAAAATAAAAAAGTAGTGATATAGAATGGCAGTTTCAATGGCAGTGATAACCAACAAAAAAACTGTAATAAGGGATATGGTTGATTAACCATAAGGCTTTAAATTATAAAAGTCTTAAATCTTTTTTGAAGATTTAACTGAATTATAGACCAGCAATACTATCATTAGTCACGGCTGAGATTCAGTTACTGTTTGTGGGTGACTTTTCTAAATTATTTCCAGCCTACATGATGTTTCCTTTTACAGCAATGATAATTTGTAAAATCCAGCTAAGAACAGAAAATCAGCTTGGAAAAGGACAAGAAAAAGTGCTGTTGCCTTTCAGCAAAGATACAAGATGCAACCTAATACAGAACTCCAGAGTCATTGTCAAGTCTTCTTGGGTACAGACATAAAGAAAAGAATGGATTGGCATCACAATGAAAATGCAGGGTCAAAGAATTCATGGAGCTGAAGAAGGACCATGGGATCTTGTTAAGAGAATATTCCACTCTTGTGAGTGGGAGGTAAATAACTGAACCGTTGTTGGCTTGAGTGCACAAAGCTGCAGACTGCAGAACCTCAGGCTCCATCTAAAGAGGGAAGAATTTTGTAAAAATTGTTACGTTTTGTGTCTCGCAGATAGCTACCGTACTTTTTAAACCACCTGGAGCACTTTGAATATGTTCAACAACCTTGGGAATCCAGAGAGGAAGACCTAATCCAAACTCAAATAAGTGACAAAGATAACAAGGGTAAGGTATCTTCAATTATTTCCACGTCAGCAACAGGACTGGGTAAACAGAGAAATTCTCATTGCTAAGAAAGAAAAAGAGGCCTGGAATAAAGTGGCATTTCTGAAGCTCAATGGGCAAGTCCCTTAGTAAGAAATAATTAGTTTCTTCCTGGGCAACAGTAAAAGCTATAGGCTCAGCAGCAAACTGCACAAACACGAACAGTAACACCTTTGAAATGACTGGTAACACAGGAATTGTACAGCCTTAAATACATATGGATGCCCATGCTAGGTAGCAGATTCCAAGAAGGGAAAGGGTAGCAGACATCAGAAAACAACACATCAAACCAGGGACCAAGAAAGGCGATTTCAAGCACCTTTAACATGTAAAATGAAAAATCATTGCAAAGAATTTTAACTTGTGAGCCATTCCCCAGGGAATTCAACTAGTCAGCGAAGTATTATTCCAACTTTTAAAGCCTTCCCAGCTTAATTCAAGACACTGCACCCAAACCAAGCAGTTTTTCAGACTTAAAGATGATGCATTCAAGATGAGAGAACAACTTGAGTGAAGCTGGCAGTTTTGTCCTGTTCATGTAGAATATGGACATGCAGAGGAGAGTAGTAATAAACCACAAGTAGTAATAAACCTGTGCTGAGTCTGATAACTTCCAAGGGGAGCAAAACTATAAACTGAGTTGTCCATGGGAAAAAAAGAAGGCAGAGGAGTATGAATTAAACCCTTCTGTAAGGAGAAACATGACACATGGAAAAGGTGAAGGCCAGACAGCAATCAACATGAATTAGACACTATAAAAACAGAGAAAACTGTTAAGAAAAGCTTTGTGAATAGCAAACTAGTGATAAAAGGAAAGGAATATCTTGCTCTTTCCTTTCAATCACAAAATAAACAAAGAAACCTTACTAATAGTACTGATCCACGCTAGATAAAAATGGTGAAAACGCTAGTGACACAGAACAGGAGAAATCAGTCAACAAATACTTCCAATTCCATATAAAGAAAGGAACAGAATGTAGCAGTCATATGAAAATAGCAACTTCTATCTAGTACCATAGTATCAAAGTAGGAGATGAAACAACACCTACTAGGGATGTATATTTTGAAATGGGCAAAGAAACAGGAGTCCTGAAGGAGTTCACTAACAAGCTCTCTAGCCCAGTGATTCTGATCTTAATTAACGTGGGATATTAGAGAAATACCTTAAGACACTCATGACAGTGCTCCCAAAAGGCAAATGAAATGACTCAGTGAGAAAATTATGGAAAAACTGTAGAGGTGAAGAATTAGTGAATGAAAAAATAAAACCTGTAACACAAAGGTTTTATGAAATACAGATTCTGTAGTTAAAAAAAAAAAAAAGAAAAACCCAAACCCTAATTTCATTCTTAGATGACATCATTATACATTTGGTTTAACAAAGGGGACTGCATAGGTGCGACATACTTAAATTTTTATAAGGCATTGACCTAGCACCGTAAGTCAGAAAGATCTACTGTACATAATCAGATACTAAGAGGATTAAGAAATGCCCAGCCTGCAAGTCTCAAAAAGAAGCCAATGAAAAGTTGCACTGAATGATGCTTTTCAAATTCTTATAGGTCAGATGCAATATTGCATTTCAACCTGGATCTGAAAGTAAAAATAACAACTGATACAGTTTGTGGGTGACACAACTATGAAAGCTGTGAGTAACCTGGTCCATCAGTCAGTCAGCCAGGTCCATTCACACTGGCTGGACTTGGACACAGCCCCACGTGAAGCATCCAGAAAATAAGAACCCAGAGCATACCAGAAAGAAAGGAAAACACTATCATGGAAAGGAGAGACTTTGGATGATCAGACTTGACCAGACAAGCAGCCACTGTGAGCTCCTGTATAACGCTGTGAGAAGAGGGAAAACACAATCCTCTGCAGACTTAAGGCAAAGGGCCGGGGGACCTCATCCACTGGGGCTTTAACACCCAATTTCAAAACAAACATTTTTATAAGATACTGAAAAATTTGACAAGATGTAGAAAGAAAAGACAAGAGTAATTAATGGGCTGGAGGAAATCCCTTACAGTGGAAGAGTTACAGAATTCTGTTTACCGTGTCAAAAAGTGGATAGAGAAGGGACATTAGAGTGTTTAAATACAAGTCGAGGGGAGGGGGGAAGTCCCATTCAGGCTCTCTGAATCAGAGGGATGGATGTTTCCAGAACTAGTAACCAGAAGCAAAAGCAAGGAGAAATCTGACTTAAATATTTCAACAGTGAGAACACGAAGCCCTTGCAGCAGGCTACCAATGGATTTTGTGTCCCAGTGCCTCAAAACTGAAGCCAATGCATTTTGTCAACACAGTTCAAATACACATTAGTTCTTGGGGCTCAATACAGCCAAAATGGATTGAAATATCACCTGTGAAATGCAGGAGTCAAACCAGACAGCTCCTTCTAGCCTAACCTATGCACCTACCAAACACTCCATCCCTTTGCAGCCAACCCTGGTGACAAAACGCAGAGAAAAAGGTTTCTGCCACAGGCTCCCCAGATGCAGAGCTCCCCGCTTTCCTTGTGCAAACCGCAAACTGCCAAAGGCAGGGATGTGCCGCCCTCGCGCCTGCCCACACAGCCCCTCGGGACTCGCGGCAGCCAGAGGCTCCTGCAGGGGTTGGGTGCAGGTGGAAGGAACACACGTCACAGGGGCAGGGTGCTCGCAGCAGCACCTTCAAGGAGCCTTTTACACCAATTTATTTCTATACAGGGTGGTTAAAAAAAAATAAAATAGAAGCCCCTATTGGTTGTTCATACAGAAGTACGGGATTCTATAGGTTTTGGGTGGGTGACTGATTTTAAAACCCAACAACACATGTTTTTTCCCCTGCCTTCTCATTCTCTTCCAAGTCAGCCTCCATGATCCAAAGAAACTAACAAGTAACACACAAGACTAGCAGTCATGTGGACCAATTTAAAAAAAAAAAAGGAAGAAGAATTGAAGACGAAGAGAAAGGGAAAAACAAACAAAGATTGAAAATAAAAATTCGCCAGGATAATGCGTTTTATAAACACAGAGATAGAAACAGTTACAGCAAGGACAGAGCGGGCCAGGGGTGGGGAATAGATATTTATATATATATATATATATATATAAATTCAAGGGGCCTTCAGTTTATTCTTGTTGGCTCCCCCTTCTCATTAGATTGGTCTCTCTGTGGGGATCTTCATCCCTTTCTCTCCACTGTCCACCTTTTGGGGATTCTCTCCCATGACCAGGGTCCAGAAGAGGCCACCACTGCCATGTGAGTCCAGCCCGTCTTGGCAAGAGGGAGCCTGGGAGAGCACTCCGGCAGGAGATGAGCAGGAGAAGCTAGCCTTTCCCTGCCTCCTGCCAGCTCCTGGAAAAGACTGGTCTATTCCTCCTCCTCTTCCTCCTCCTCCTCCTCTTTCCCTTTGGGAAACCGGGGGCAGGACAGGTATGTGAGTATCAGAACTGCTGTCATTCCGCCTTTCAGGAAAGGGACTAGAGAGAAAGGTGATGATTATTTTGGCAGTCTCTTACCCTCCCTCCAGTTGCTTTTTGGTTTGTTGTTGATGCCTGCAGGCTTTTCTGAGGAGGTGAGGGGAAAAGCAGGAGGGAGAGGAGGAGGAGTACAAGCTGCTAGGGTATCATCCACAACAGGCAGGAAGAGCAACGAGCAGGAACCCACATTCCTACGGGGCCATCATGCTGCTCAGACAGCTGGGAGAGAGAGGCCAGTTCAGACAGACTCCTCTCTATTGCTCTCCACCAGGGGAGGAGAAAGAATGCAATACTCCACAGCCCTTGGGCAGTGTAGGCACCTGTCCATCCCAGAGAACATGCCTCACCTCTCCCCCCTCCACTGGTCTCACCTTCCACTGGGGAGAAGGTTTCTCCCATCCAGTCCTTGGGGCAGGACGAGCGACCCCTCCTCCCTTTCACAAGCAGGAGGGACAGGAATGGATATTTCTCTCTTAGACACTCAAGGCAATCCTCAAAGAACCCCATCCAGCTGTGAACCCTGCCACATTCTTCTGTGGCCTGCTAAAAACACATGTCCAAGCCCCTGTACATACAAGGGCCGTCTCTCCATCCCATCCACCGTGCGTGTCTCAACACGCAACCCTGCTTCGTACACATCCTACAGTGAGAGAGAAGGCAAAACAGGGGCCTTTCTTTGGGTTTCAAAGGAGGGGCTCTTGCATGAGGAAGTGATCCCAGCACAGGAAAGGGGCTCTTGCACAAGGAAGCATCCTCCTACCAGGCAGGCTGTTGCACAGAAGGAGCACCCCCTTGAGACAGGCTGTTGTTCAAGGGGCTGCCATGAACAGGGTTACACGGCCAGAAGAGGCTGTTGCAGGAGGAGAGGCCGGAAACTGTTGCACGAGGAGGGCCGCTGCACAAGCGGTGCCCCTGGCACAGGCTATGCACAAGAGGCATTCTGCTCCCTGGTTGAGGTCTCTCTAGGAGCTGGAGAGGTGCTCCACTTGGATGGCGCTGGTGCTGACAGTGAGGCAGATGTCCTTGTGATGCTCTGAAGTCTTGTAAGGAGTCAGGTCAAAGGAGCACTGGGGGGGAGGGTTGGGTTGGTTAGTGTCTCCAGAAGGGCCCCCTGCTGCCCCCCCGCCCTGCGGCTGGAAGTGCTGCTGCTGCTGCGAGGCCTGGGCTTGTGCCTGAACCACCTGCTGCTGTGGGTCAGGGATGTTGTGTTTCCGCATGTGCTTCATCAGGTACGTCTCCTGCAACGGGAAGAAGTGCGTGAGACAAGGGAACGATGCTCGCAAAAGCCAACAGGGAGGGACACAACAACTCGGGGGACTGCTCCCATTGGATCTAGAGGAGCTCCTCCCTGGGAAGTTTGTCCGCTTCTGCTACCCCCTAGGGCAGCAAACACTCACCGAGGTGTAGGCCCGGCTGCAGATGGAGCAGGTGTAGACCTTGGCGTGTTTCACCGTGTGCGTAGCCAGGTGTACCTCCAACGAGGCAGCATCCGTGTACGCACGGTGGCAGTTGTGGCACTTGAAAGGTTTGTCTTTGTTGTGCTGCCGTCTGTGGGACTGGGGGGGTGGCAGCAGCGGGGAGGAAAGAGAGAGCAAGCATGAGGAAGTGAGTATTAGTACTGGAGACAGCTTTACCTCAGCCTCCCCCTTCCATCCAGGCCCCAAGCTCCCAGCTGTTGAGGAAGGTACACCTGGCTCCCAGCATAGGGACAGAACTTCTCCCTCCAGCCCACCATACCTTCCCCACACATGCCCTTTCTTCTCAGGCATACTATGCATTTGAAGAGTAGAGACTCTTAATGCTCCACAACCCCCATCTTCTTTCCATGCAACTCTCAGTCTTTTCCTGGTCTCTCCTTTTCTGTCCCCCTACACATCTGCTCCCTGCATCTAATACCTTCAGGGCAGGATTTGCTTTAACTGCTTGCAGGTGTTTACAGCTCTTTGCTATTTGGCACACTCTATAGTTCCCCTCCTCCAAGGGTACTGCAACAGGACACACCACCTCTGCTTCCCTATATCCCTACCTTATGCCTTCCATTTCATTGTAAAACAAACAAAAACCCACCCAGATACCCAGACTTTATTAAGTGTAACATTTTGAAAAATTTTTGGCCCAGCTAAGTTAGAAAACTGCGAAACAGATGGGAGGAACTTCACTAGGGTCTCACCGCTTTCAAGTCAAGTCAACAATTTTACAGGATGTGACTGTTTATGTGACTTCTTTGGGCCACTAGTGCCACAATCAGGAATCTCTTCCCTGCCCAGGGCTTCAATAGCTTTGTGTATTGTTTTACTCTCCTCCCAGCTGCCCATTTCTTCCATCTTCTCTATCACAGGCACCCACGCCAACCCACGCTGGTGAGCAGGACACGTCCAGCCCCTTACCTGCAAGTTGGAAAGCTGGGTGAAAGCCTTTTCACACCCAGGGTGAGCACATTTGTAGGGTCGGTCCCCGGTGTGGATACTGTTGAGGAGGAAGAGCACAAATGGGAGGCAGTGAGCAGGCACACAGGGCAGACTGCCAGGGCCTGCTGCTGTGAAGGGGATGATGTTGCCTCCAGATGCTGTTCTAGGTGGACAAAGAGAGCTCTGCCCAGCTCCTGTGTCCAGTTAGAAGTTGGAGAAGACAGGCAGTCAAGCAGATTTCAGAGGGTGACCAGGACTGAGGAGCAAGAGCTTATGAAGGCCTGGACAGCTCAGCATGTGAGCTACCTGAAATCAAAACCCCCTGGGGAAGGGGTCTGGAGTCCAGGCTCCCTGCTCCAAGCTCAGGAGTCCCAAATGACCAAGAGGAGTCTGTTCTCTTGCTTCCACAGTACCAAGAAAGCAGCTCTGTTCCGTCTCAGAATAGACACTCCAACACTTTTCCTTTTACATAACAGGCTGAGTTTACCTACGGTGTTAATCTGTCCCTGTCCCCCTGCAATGCCAGGAGCAGCTTCCACACACTCAGTCCAACCCCCGTGGTGCCAGGCTGGGATCCCCTACAGCCAATGCCTCTCTCTCTATCGCTCTCTCTCTCTGTGCCGCCCGCGGTGCAAGACCAAGGATCCCCAGGGACAGCACGTGCCCACCTCAGCCCTGACGTGGTCAGTGTCTCCTCCGCAGCCTCCACTCCGTCCACTCTGGTGGGTCACCTCCTTCTGGGGGTGCAGCCGGCCGCATTCCCCGCCCGCCCCCCGCATGCTTGGCGCGCGTGCTCCAGAGGTGCATGCCGGCAGCGCGGGGGGACCAGGGCCAGGCCCCCAGCCTCCTCTGGCCCTTACCGTGTGTGCTGCTGCAGGTGGGAGAGCTGGCGGAAGGCCTTCTGGCAGTAGCGGCAGGTGTAGGGCTTGGCCCCCGAGTGGATGCGGAGGTGCTGGGCCAGGTAGGATGTGTTGGCGAAGCTCTTGGAGCAGTGAGGACACTTGTGCGGCTTGACAATCGCCGTGTGGAGCTTGGAGTGGATCCTGCCGAAGAGGAGGAGGAGCAGCAGCAGTTGGACATGACCGCCATCTGGCTAGTGCTGATGGAATGAGGGCACAAAGGGGGTGGGACAGCACCACGCTATCTGCTACATGAAGGAACTCCAAACACAGCACGAGCTCTCTTGGTCTCAAACTGTGCTCCCCTTGGATTCAAGAGACCATGGTCTGTCCGCACCGGGGGAGGATCCAGAGAGAGGAACTATAGAGCTTGGACTGAGGGGCATTGGCAGAGCTGTGTGTGGGAAGCCTATGGCTGAAATAGCAGGGGGGCTGCAAGCCTGGACTTGAGATGTTTGGCAGAACTATGCTGGGGTGACAGGAACAGTCCTCCTATGCCCACTCTACTCTCACACTGACACAACCAGCCCTACCTCCTGTCAGAAAGCGTCACTCCACTGCCGACGCCTCTCCGGCTGAGCAGCGCTAACCTGAGCGCACCCAGCCCCTCACAGCCAGGGACAAGTCTTGTGTGTTGGATACTGCTACTGCCAGTCTGACGTGTATGAGACCTGACCAGCCCGTGAAAACGAGCCAGGTCTTCCCAGGCAGTTGCCCACTGAGGTGCTCACAGCATGCTGGGATGACGGCAACATGCAGTGCGGAGGGTCCCAGCCTCCTCTGGCCCTTACCGTGTGTGCTGCTGCAGGTGGGAGAGCTGGCGGAAGGCCTTCTGGCAGTAGCTGCACGTGTAGGGCTTGGCCCCTGAGTGGATGCGAATGTGCTGGGCCAGGTAGGAGCTGTTGGCGAAGCTCTTGGAGCAGTGAGGACACTTGTGTGGCTTTGTCTCCGTATGGGACTTGGAGTGGATCTGCATCTCTGACTTGGAGTAGAAGGTCAGCGAACACATCCGGCACCTGGGACCGGGGCGAGGGGAAGAGACAGTGTCACATGGGGGTAAGCCCCAATATGGATCAGCTCTAACTGGATGGGATATCCCACACTGAGTGAAGAAGGGGCATTTTCCCACTGTGTGGTACTGGGGAAGTTTCACCTGGGACGCTGCTTGGCTGCGAGTGCTCCAGTCCCAGGGGGACAAATTTAAGCTGGGAGCTGGCGTAACAGACCAAACAATACTTCACAGCCAGACAAGTAAAGGTGTTGGAAGAAACCAACTGGCTTGCAAGAGAGACAGGGCAGCACTTTGGAAATTTTCCAACACCAATCCTAAGGGGACAGGAATAATTCCCAGACAAAACCCCCACTTTGGTAATTTATTATTTATTTCAGTAAAAAAAACCTTGGCAAACCTGGAAATCCCAAGTTATAGTTCATACTGAAGTTAATTCCATGTACTGTGAAGTCTGTGAGAGCAGTTATGGCCAAATCCACTTAACTCTGCTCCCATTTTTGGCGAAGCCACTCAAATATTTAGGATACAAAATACTGAGAATAACAGCAGTGCTTCTTTCTTAGTGGGTCTCACAAAGATACTCTGGATATCAAATGTGGTGTTTCATTGGTCTAGTGGGCTTTCATCATTTCAGTCTTACTGTCTTGATGCAAAATGTTTTGTCTGGGCGTTTGCATCCATCTGTTCCCACAATGATCAGAAGTATATTTGTTAACACACAGACTCTTTGAACAAGAAGAAGCAGTTGGCATCGCTCTGCTATGGATGCTGCTGTTAAAAACTGTTCCTCCACCACAACACCAGGCTGTTAAGAGAAGCTCATACTGTTTTACAATTCAAGATGGTAAAAGCTTTTGTGGTTGATAATTTGGAAGAGAGATAGAAGCTGCATCCAAGTTACTGAACTTATTTCCCCACCCCCCAAATGCGTGTCAACCAAGGGGGGGCAGTTAAGGTTTATATGAATTTAGGTTTTTCATTTGTATTAAAGACAAAATTGAACCTCCACATGTAACTTCCAGGGTCACATTTGAGAGAAGAAATGCCATCCAGAGGAAGTCTGGTTAACATGAATTCAACCTTCACAGTGGTTTTGTCTGGGAATTTCCTTGAGTTTTATAGTTTTTACAAAACTGCTCAGCACCAGAAGTCTCTGCAGGTATTACAAGCCACAGAGAGCTGATCCTGCTCTTCCCCATATCCATCTCCTCTCAGGAGGATACTTCATTACACCTACTGTTGTAACTCTGTTGGAGCCAGAAGCTTTATGATGTGTGCAATCTGATGAGCATATGTCATGTAAGCAGTATTTATCCAGCACCTACCTTAACTTCCACAGGCCCTTCCGAGCCACAGCTTGATTCCAAGCCATTTAGCTGGAAGCCATGCCTTCCTAGCAAGCACTGTTAACACACACCTGTCGTAACATTTCCCTCCTCTCCACCTTTGCTCTTTTACATTCATTATCATCTCTAACAGTTGTTCCCATGTGTCCTACCTTCATCTTTCTCTCAATCCATTTTCATTGCAAGCCATAACAGAACACGCAAACTAAGTACATCCTTACATAAATCCCTCCTCACATACACACACCAATCCCTTCTGGAATCAACAAACAGAAGCAATCTGGCTGTTTACCCCTACATCTATTAAAGATATAAGGAGTAAAAAGGAACATCAACATCATCTTTTTTAAAAAAGTAGCTCTTGGTTTATAAACCAAACTAACTCAAGTTGCACAGTTTGCTCCAGACTTCCCAAAATGCTAGACTTGAATACAGCATATGTATTTTGCAGTAATCAAGTCATACTTAGAGGATGAGGACTGCGTATCCTTGAAAGCACCAACATTAGAAATAACTTTGAAGTGAATAGTGAACTGAAAAATACCTTTGAGTCACCAAGTCCAGTTCTCTGCTAATGCAAGCAATTACAGCATAATCCCATGCTTGACTTTTAGCAAGCTCCTTCTCAGCAGATTCTGTCTTCCATTATTCTCAATTGAACCCTATTCCACAACATTGGCCCTCTGATAAGGAACCATTCAATCGAGAACAAGCTCCCAGTGCAATGCTGTGCTAATATGGTTCACCAAAACAAAGGGGAATAGCAGGTATCCTTTTTGTATACAGGAGGGGAGCCACTGTTCTTGCCAACAGCATTCTAATTCTAAAGTCCATGTCCTCAACATTACTGAAAAACTCACACAGGCTCAGCAAACTTAAAGAATGATGGCACGTGGAAAATTGGCTTTGCAGGAAAGATTCACTGACTCCAGTCGATCCAGGTTTGGAGTAAAGCTTAAAAGATAACTTGGTCAATATCCAAAAAAATCTACATAGGGAGAAAAGTATCAGTTCCTAGGGGCTTATTTTATGAACAAAAAAAAGATATAATGAGAAACAACAACTGACACTAGAAGTGAAGAATAAGAGGAAAGAGGCCTTTTCCAACCATGAGAACAATGCATCTTTGGAACAATGCTCGGAGGCTATAACATGGTCTCAATCACTTGGCCCCTGCAATCAATATTTTGAGAATCCAGCTACCTTTCTGAGAGAAATACCCTTCTAAGGGTTTTGCTCTAGTTTAATCTCTTCTGTGCTGTACATAGGACTCTATATTTTAAATAGTCTATTCTGTTCTGAAAAATTAATGAACTTTACCAGGCCATCAAGTCTAAGCAGTCCCATGCATTAAATCTATAGTGCCATAAAGCCATCTACTTTATCTTCCGTAACTTCTGTGCACCCTTTCATTTACTTATTTGCTTTGCCAGGTAACTGCCTTCAGGTCAGAAATTCTCTAAAATAGACTTTAATGAAGAGAAACAGACTGCATGTCCTTTTCTATCTTCAAAATAAAATTATAAAGAAATTGTTTCAAAACCTCACTGGCACTTGCGTGATAATGATAAACCTGCTTGTTAGAAAAAACAGGCCTCAACAACAATAACAAACCCCCCCCAAAACCCCAACCTCCTTAAAACCCCCAAAATCAAAACAAAACCCCCAAACAAACCAACCAACCAACCCCCGTTGTCTGAATTTAGCAGCTACAGACATTCTGATATTGTTTTTCAAACACTTAGAATGAAAATCTTGCAAGGACTCATTTTCTAATCATCTAATTAGCGTCAACCCTGAGAGAGCAAGAATGTTATGCAGCATTAACAAATTCATGAGCCTTATGAGTTAAAAAAAGCCCTGGAATATAACAGAAAGCTGCATTTCAGAATTTTATATTGTGTGGTATCAGGCTTTTTCAAGGGAACAAATGATCCATTTAATTAAGGGCTTCACATTCTGCCTCAGACAACATCAAATATTAAAGGGGAAGATGCAATCAGCCCTCTAGTGGGCAAATATGGATTCAAAAAAATGTTAAATCTATATGGATAATGAGAACATCCCATCTGACACTAGCAGCATTTCAGTATTCTACTTCAGTGAAATTCTGGCTGGGGAGAGGAAAAGTAGGGAGTGCTCCTTGCTAAGCATGAATGAAACACTATATGAAATAATTGATTTCTACCCCCCCTCTGTTTAATATCCATTTTTAATAGTCTCCCCACTGTGCTTCTAAACTACCCCTCCTTTGGCTGTATTCTTTCTGACAGCAAGTAACAGACATGACTGCAGCATTCTCATTGACGGTGTGACACAACAACCCCTGCAGCTGCTTGTTATGGCTCTGCAAATTCAGACAGCCTTGGAGAAAATATCCTTAATAACACAGAGGTTCATATCAACAGTTAAATTAGCACTCAGCCATATGCCAGAGATCAAAAGTAACCTCTTTCCAGTGCTTACAATGCTTTCTTTTTATAGGAAATAAAGACATTCAGAAAATGTTCATGTTAGACAGAGACGCTCTCAAAAATCATGAAATGCCAGTAAAAGGTGGATGTACAATTCTAATTCTGCTCCCATATGAAAGTCATCACAGTGAGTCATAAACAAAATGATGCTTATAGCAACTAGACTACAACTCTGTGGCACACAGTGCTGTATTTTTTTCCACTTTTCATGGAATGTTCCGCCTCATTCATCAGATGCTGTTAGGAGATAAAATACCATCTGAAATACCAGCTCATAGTAAAATTTGCCTAACATGGATTAACAGCCTTTTTCAATCAAGTGCTTAATTAATCAGTATCACAGTTGTGAAAACTATGTAAGCTTTTACATGGCTCTGAGAATTCAAACTCCTAGTATCTACTGAGAGTAGTCTTACAAGTTAATTGAGTCCTTGCTCCTTCTGTTAGGCTACAAGTCAGACCATGGATTTATTAAAATAAAAATCAAAACAGGAAGGTCTGAAGTTGGACTAGATGATAAGAGTAAGTTTAGGCTGTCAGAGTCAGCAGTTCATTTAGCAAGGAAGGAGATGTCCTGCCTTTGCAATGCAGAGTTAATGAAGCAACCAATGCAAGCATAGCATAATAATGGATGCACAGTTCATAATAAATGCTAACTTGACCCTCACATTCCCCCAAGGTTTTTTTTTAAGCTGAAGTTAAACACTTTCTTGTTAGTATTTTGTAAGAGGCAGGGAAAGGAGACAAAACTAACATCCAAGATACACAGGTACACTTGGGTAACACCTAAATAAAGCCAGCAAGTACGAAGATGCCACATGAAGGCACAGGAATTGTACCTCTGCTTCCACACTGGCACACCCAGCATCAGCTCCTATTCAAAGCCAATGCTCTCCTTTTGCTGAACGATTTACACTACTGGTGTGTGTAACAAATCTATCCACTAGGCTCAGAGATCTTGGTCAACTTCAGTCACCTGGTGGCTTGATAAGGCTGCAGAAAAGCATACTCTCATATACTGGCAAGGCAGAGAGTAGTTTTAAATGCTCTCATCATATGGCACTTTCCCAGTTCTTAGATTTGAGAACATTCCTGCATTTTGACCATTTTTTCCAAATGATATTAAAAATATCTGACCCAGAATTTTGTGGTATTTCAGAATACTTCACAAGTTGACGGTCTTCTTTTAATGACTCTATCATTTATGCTTTCAACAGTTGCACCTTAACCTTTTCTGTCATAGTCTCGCACTGGGAGCTTTCATGATGTCACTTAATTCCTATAAGTCTTTTTCACAGTCATTGCTTTCCACCCCATATTCCTTATCTTTAGATTAGAGGCATTCAATAGCCCAACAAGACACTTCTGTCTGATAATATTTTCCATTGTGTCCAAACATCTGGACCTCAATCCCTCGCTGCTGGAGATGTCACGCTGTCCCAAAAGGCTAAGACTTCCATGGGACTGTATTAAAATACATTTTGTTTGAACAATTCCAGATTAACAACCACATAAAGATCCCTTGTTTTTACAGCTATCCACCAGCATTGCTTTTATCTTTTAGGTTATCAGCCATGACTTTCTATTGACCTCCAAATCACTGAACATCAGGCCTAAGACACGGTCTGCCAATGTTTGGAATCAGTCACCATTAGCATAAAAAACCAACAAAACAATAAAACACAATAAGGTGTTTCCTAGTATAGTGATAACATGCAAGAGCTAAAATTAAAAGAATACAAGAGGCCCATTAGACAGCATTAGGAAATTTGGAAACACCAGGATTAAGGTCATCCATGTCACCATAATTTGGCTCCGCAGCACAGGTGCATTCTGATACAGCCTCATTGACTGTTTCCACAGAACTGCACATAACAAACAAGCATTCAGTTTTTTCTATCACCACTCTGGACAGCCTTAAGCCTCGTCGACAACACGCAATTCCAACCTCATGAAGCAGAATCACTCATCTCTTGCACCCACCACAGAAATATCAGTGCTCCATAAGCACTCATCTATCCCCAAAGTGCCCCTGTTTTATTTTTTGTAAGGGAAGGGAATCATGAAAGACAGAGTGAAACACAGTAAGAGAGAATATTCACTAATTCCAAGTGGCCAAACTGGTATCTGTGACCTTTTTTTCCTTTAAAGGAAAATTCCTATCACATACATTCATATCACTGTTCCTACAGATCTCTATGCTACTGCTATGAGATGCAACACTTCTGCAAAGCAAAACAGGGTCTGACCTGTGACAGAGGACTATTCAATGATACTTGAGACTATGCTTTTGGGAACACCAAATGTTAATTATTTCAGGATAACTCTCTATGGTCATCTGTAGCCTGAGACAAATGCAAATCCACTGAATATTCAACCTAACTCATACTTGCACACACTTCAAGGCAAGATTATCTGTAGGGCTGTATGATACCACAGCAATCTGTGGCAGAGGCAAGCATAATCAACAGTTCTTCATACTAGCAAATGCCTTCCCCAGATCATCCTCCTCAATTCCACAATCCCATGTCAGTGCATTTTATTTTCTTTTGACAGAACATTCCTTTCAGGTTGAGCAAACATGCAGGACTCTGACAGGCTATCATGTACCAATAACTGATCAAGGATGGTATCAAAGTGCATTGACTCAATAGGACCAAATTAAGGCGTGATCAGGTAAGAGGCACAAAAAATAGTTTTGAAGCTCTCTCTCTCCCAAGCTGAAATTGTAACTGTCCCCCTTATTCCCTTGCACACACTCATTCCATTGACAAGTAACATGCCAAAATTAGAATTTGTGACTGCAGAACTTCTCCTGTCAGTTCCTTCTGTTTGGCACTCTGAGGAACTGCCAAGGGAAAGCGTGTAGGTGCACACACACACAGTTACAATATCTCAGCAGAAGGGAGAGAACTTACCGTAACACAAGTTTCTACCTCATTATACTCTGAGGCATGTGGCCAGTCTAATTGTCATTTTCTAACCTCCAAGCACTGCATTTATATACAAAGCAAGGATTATGTGTACAAACCGCATGTATATATGTAAATATGCATGTGCAACTGTCTTCCTTAGAGTTCTGAGATCATAAGCCAATTCTGACCAATCTGGAAAAGGGGTAAGATCTTAAAAGTCAATACAAGTCTCAAAAATATGCAGCTGAGGAAAGAAGAGAGACTCTCTTGGAGTCCTCTGCTGAGGGAAAGGCTAATAAGCTCACCCTTGATTAGACATCAGAGAATCCACACAGGAGAGAGCCGCTGGAAACCAGGCATCATTAGTTCCGCTGCTCACGGAACTACTTGTTAAAAAAAGCAAACAGAAATTCCAACGTGTGGCATCATACTGACACCCACGTTGGTCATCAGCAATCTTAAAATCCATTGCATAGACCTCTGCCACTGCAGCTAAGATGATAAATGACAGCAACAATTCTTTGTCACCTTTTTCTAGCCTAAGAGGGAGATGAGGTTCTTTGCCAGAGGAGGTCACATTCTTGTGCTGACATCAAAGACATGGCAAAATTTAGAAACACTGGGTTTAATATTTCTAGGCTTTGGAGGGAATGTGGTCAAACTTTCTGCCTGACGCTTCAAACTTAATTCCCCCTTTGCCCTTAGCCTTCTACCCCAGAGCAATCCCCTCTCCTGCACCAAGGCCCAGACCCAAGCTCTTTACCCACATGCCCCAGCCTCTTGATCCTCTACTGCAGGGGCTCTTCCCTATTTCATTGCCTCAATTATCTAACACATATCTCCTCTCCCCCATGCTTCTATTTGTCTGCCCACATCCCATACTCTTGTCCCTCTCTGTTCTGACAGTTCTAGGTATCTCATTTTCATACCTAGCAGGTCTCGTTCTTTCCTCCTCCCCTCAGTTTTGGCCACTTATAGCTTATTCCTGTGCTAGCTCTCCAGTCTCTCCCTTGCAAAGAGGCTCCCCATCACATCTTCTGCTGCATCCCCTAGTTTGTAGGCTCTTGTCTTTTCTCTCCTCCTTTCTGATTCCCACCTCGACCAAGTTTCCAGATTTACTCAACACAAACAGCTCCAGTCCCTGCACATACCTCACTCTCATCCCTACCACATTTGAACCAAGCAGTGTCTTCTCACGCCTTGCCTTTGTGCCCATCAGAGGGCGAGGTTACTGTCCACACTGAGCTCTAGATTCCTTCCAAAGCAGAAGGATGAGCAGCTGTACCTGAAGGAAAAGCATGCTTGGCCCTTCAGTGCAACTCTAGAAGATCCTTAGAGCTGCAGAGAGAGCAGATACATAGTCCAGCCTCACACAGAAACTGAGAGAAGGGAGGGTGTATTTGTCTCCTCTGTGCAGATGGATTGTCCGCTCAGTCCCTGGAGTCATGCAAGCCTCAAGAAACAGCAAAGAGACTATAATCTTCACATACATCAACCACCAAACTATAAATCATCTCAGAGCATGCTTAACAAATTTTTTCCAAGCTTAAAATTGGCCAAATTCAACAATATTTTGACAGACATACGTGGCTTACAAAAGCCACAGCCACCACATTTCAAATAGATTCGAAACTATGGGAAGTCCACCAAACAGCAATGCTAAATCCAGTAAAGGGCAGAAAAAACAGGCTTAAAACAAGACATGTCTCAGAAGATGCCCACCTGCTGTATTCAAACCACTAGTTTCCCTTGTGTACATAATTTGCTCCCTAATGAGGGTCTCCATCCAGCTTCCTCACCTTCTACAGCTCAGCTTACTAAGGCTTCGGTACACTTTTGTACCCTGGACTCATCTCAGAAGTTTCCTATGTCCCTCAGCTGTCTCCCAACATTGTCTCCCAACCTCTCTGCTGTTCCCCAGTGAAAGTAAGGAAAACTCAAAACTAGAAGTGGAGAAGACAGAGCTTGTTGATTACACTATGACAGCGAGGCCCTTCTCAAGCCTACAACCTTTCTGCTGGTATCCGAGGCTCCAGAGCACAGCTTACAAAACCATTCCAGACTATAAACTGGTATTTATCCTAGATTTTACTTAATACCAGAACCTAGCAATGCCTATACAGAGCTCTCTTCCTCTTACAAAGAAACTACTTAGAGAACTGTCAAGAGAAAGAGAATTGATGATCTGGCCCAGAGCGGCTGAACCACTTCATCAGTCTTATCCACTGATCACATCACACCACAGACTTCTAAAAGTGCACAGGTACAGGCACCACACCAGGACTAAAAAACAATCCTACTGTATCCAGGACCTGCTTGCTACCTCTTCCTCAGCACCTTTTAAAGCACTGGGAAGAAGCCCTGTGCTTCACATTGCCAGCACCCTTTTAGAAAGACTCTTGATGCTGATCTCATTTTCTAAAGAGAAAGAGGATTCTACAAAGATGTCAGGGAAGATTAACAAAGAGCTGACGAGAATCCAGACGAGACTGAAGTGACATTACTCATGAAGGAAAATGCTTCACAGGACTGGGTTAGATGCTGTCCCCTGCAGGTGCAAGCATTCTTTCAGTAGCACAACGCAAAGCACCATGGACTCTGCCAGACTAATCCTAAGGACAGACATCAAAGATCTGCAAGTATTGCCATTGTTAGCAAAAGCCTCACACCTTTTCTTACAAAAAAATCTCTAGTCATAAAGATTCTTGCACCACTTTCACAGCAGCCTACTAATTCACTTCTACAGATCATACAGCAGCAAAACAGCTCCCATTTGCTGGAGCAGGCATCTCTGCACTTAGTAGAGAATGGGATGAGCTGCAATATATGTATCAAGGTTTGTGCTCCAACTCCTTCTACAACTGCCTGGCAATGCTGCTGATTTGAGGCCTGCCTCTGTCTTTATCACCACGCTAGGAGTCAGGACTACAAATGTTAGCCACCTGCCCAGACACTCAAGGCAAGAGAGCTCACAGAGCTCAAAAAAGAAAGCTTAAAAAAATAATTAAAATTCGACAAAATAATCCCAGGCTTTAGGAATTGGGTATTAAAAAAAAATTCATACTGATCAATATAGTACAACTCCTTCCAGGAATCTGAGTAGATTATTCTCAGTGTCTCATCATGGGAATCAGTGAAATCATACAAACGTAGTCATATGAATGCCACAACCAACTCCTCCTCCAGCCTGAGAAAGAAGCAGGAGTAGATGAACCTCACCCACAGTCTTAATTTAGCTAGCATATGTCTGCATACTGTAGTGACTGGAACTACTGAAATCATCCTCTAGAATACAGAAGGATCCCAGTATTCCTCAAAGTTTTAACTTGTGAGTCTATTCATATGCATATTATGGAGAAACGATTTTACTATGTTTCACAAAGGTTTTCTCTCCCACAGCTCCAAGAGAATATAGCGCTTTCCTTTATATTTCCAGCAATCATTTTTAGTTCCAAACTTGCACATGGAATGCATCATCCAAAGAGTAGACCTCAAGGAGGGCAGAAGTACTCCTTGGTGGTCTTCAAAAAATCTCAATTTAGCTCTCTCACACCTTAGCACTGCTCAGAGGAAGGCCTGCTTGGGATGGGGGCTGGGGGAAGAGGTACCACACTCGGACTAAACACAAAGAAATCTTAAACATAAAGAAATTACATGTTCCCACATATATACTCATCTGTTTTTCCCCTGCAAAGCCTTTTTCATGATCTGTTACACAGACTACACGTGTTCATAAAGTTTCTGCTGAGTCACTCCACCTGGTCTTGGGCATTTTTTTTCCAAACTTACAAGTAAACAAGGAGCTATAATTAAAGTCCTGGTTCAGCTTTAATTCTAGTGTTCACTGCCAATTGTGTCCCCTGTAAATACATATTTAACAACCTAATTAGCAACCCAGACTGTAAGCAGCTTGAGTAGTGTGGAACTGTGGCTGTGGCCCAAAATAAATGGTGGGATTACAAATAGCAAGCTACCTAACACTCCCACCCTTCCTCACCATACGCTGATTATATTTTCAAAGTGGAAGAACTGCGACATTGGCTAAGATAAAAAGGCTGATCCAAGCTCTAGTGTGTACCCATTTAACTATGTTGATTAAAAATGTAAACATTTAAAAAATGCTATAGTTAAAAGTGAAAAAATGCCTGAGGTGGGCGCACAGATTCTGTGGAGATGCCTTCATATCCCTATGGCTTAATTTCAGAAAGATAACTAAATCTGTACCAAAACAAAGAGCATCTAGGATGATAAAAGGAAAACTGTTTGAGATGGGATCCTGGGCACCTTTCAGGGAAGTGAGAAGACCTAGGGACCTTCTTCTATCTCTGTTTCAATTTGGCTACTACTTTGCTTCTTATTTATCTTAATCATTCATCAGAAACACCTATCACTGAATCACCCGTAAGTGCTCCTGCTTCCCACCTGAGACAGACCATCACATTTACTCGCTACCACTTTCTGCTCTGGCTGGTTCCCACCTTTTCTGAAACACCCACACTGTTTATCCTCTGGTTCAAGTATTCACTCCTAGCTTATCTCTCCCCTCCCCATCACTCGTAAACTCAAGCCACATCCCTCCAAGCTCAGAAACCCAACCTCAGGGCTCAGAACTCTCCTCCCTCTTATCTGACACACTTAGGGTTCAGAAACACCCTTACATTTAATTCAGAAATACATTTTTTTCCCCCTTGTTTTGTTTGGAGTGCCAAAATAGGAGGAGATCACATGGGGCAATACACACAGGAGCAGACACTATCACAACAGTTCACTTCCTGCTCTGTGTGTCTCCAGTTTGTAGTCTTTACACTGGACTGCTAACTGAGAAGCACCCAGGTACACCAGGGCTCTCAGCTACACCAAAAGTGCTCCAGCTGCACCAGACAGCACTGCACTCTGCAGTGCACCAGCCATACTACCTGGCTGTGCCATCAAGGATATAGTTTGGCCTCCATAACATCCCGGTCATTAACTAACCTAGTAATGTTAACAATTATATATTCAGGAAATCAAGACTGTCCACTAAAAGGAAATCCTTAGTTTTGGGTCAAAGCATCAGCTTGTAAATATTCTGATCAGAAAGGAAACACAACTCTTTCTGCAGCTCAAAGATTCTCTACTCAGGAACTCTCTAAGAACAAGGCAGAGATCTCTTCTTCCCCATGTAACCCTCTGAAGGGTTAAATACACCCCCATCCCCATGCAATGTTACAGTCAAGGTTTAACCCCACTCCCCACCTGTATGTCTTGCCATCCTTGTGCTGGTCCTCATCATCCTCGTTTGTCAGCACAAAGGGGTCACTCATCTCTGGCAGCCCCGACTCCTGCAATCGTTTCTTCTTCCGGCCCCGGGGTGGTTTGGGGGCAACTCCCCCACCCCCGCCACCCCCGCCACCTTCAGTGAGGGTGGTTGTCCCTTTCTTGGACAGGTCTGGAACCACCTGCAGGGCTGCCTGGGAGCCAGGGGGTAGCGCAGAAACAATCATGGGAGCTGAGATGGGAAAGGTTTGGGCAGAGGCGGCTGTGGTCACCAGAGAACCTGACGGGGAAGTTATCACCAGACCAGGACCTGTGAACAAAGGAAGACGGAGGAAGTCAGTTATTACATCTCCAATTATGCCCAGCCTCCTTATCCCACAGAAACACCTACTTTTGACTACAACACAAACAGAAGGGTAGCTTCCCCTCCCAAGGCATTCCCAGTTTCCACTGTTGGAAGTCAAACTTCCATAAAGAGGGTGGATGTATGGAGTGCCTAGAGATTCACAATGAAACCACGCCAAGGCAGTCCACACCATCAGTAAGGCTAGGAATAATCTACAGGCCAATAAGGATTCTCCAGGACCTCACGTTTCCCCATCCCAGAGTCCCCTTCGTACATTGCTGAAGCCTCTGGAGTGCCCTACCTGCTGTCATGAGCCCAGCAGACTGCACTGGTACCACAGTGATGTTCTGAGTCACAGGGGCTTGGCTGTGTGGTGTCAGCTGCTCCGGCTTGGTGTCCGAGTCCATGGAGATACCAGTGGGCAGGGCCACAGAGGTGGGGACTGTCAGCAAGGCAGGGTAGTGGGGGGGAGCCAGGCTGCAGCCCTTCTCTGTGGGCAGTAGCTGCTCCTTCATCTTGTTAATAAACATGGTGTTCTCAATCTAAACGGGACGGGGGGGGAAAGGACAGGCTTTAGCATACCCTGGCACAGCTTTGCCCAGCATTTGGCTGAGCAAGAAATGCAACAGAAACACTCATCATGCATAAACCTCCAACAGGAAGCAAGACCAACATCACAGGTTGGAATATCTTACCTGTCCCGAGACGGTGGGCACTGCTGGCCAGAAGTACGGGGAGGAGTTGAAATGAGATTCTTCCATCCTAGCTGGGCACAGGGGGCAGGAAGAAGGGGGGAGGGAAGAGGAATGGAGGATAAGGAAGACAGACACACACACACACAAAAAACCCATTAAACCCAAAGAGACTCCAACATGGAACTGACTCAGTCTAATGCTGTGACAGTTCCTTAATCTCCCCCATCTTTCTTGAGCAACTTCTCCCCCCTTTTGAGCTATCTGCCCAAATAAAAAAATTATTTTCAGGGGAAGAAGGTGCCTGTTATTCCCATGGGCTTGGGTCCATCTGAAATGCCTCTTGCCCAGCAGCCCTCCATGCAAAAAACAGGACTGACTAGAAACCCAGAACACATCCAAATTTTCCCAATTATCATCCACCCAAGTACACGGCATAAATGAAGTCTGTGCATCTGCAACCAGGCAAATACAGATGAAAACCGTTTTTCACCGTCACAGACAGTCTGACCCCACAGGCAGTGAAAATTTTGGACGTTGCCTGTCCCTCCACCCCAGCTCAACACTAAGGACCCAGATGCAGCAAAGGGACATTAGCATTATGTTACACAGGAAGAAAGACAGGCAGAGAGAGGGAAATAGACTTGCCCAAGATAACAGACAGCCACAGCAGACCAAGAAGTCAAACTTAGGGCTCCTAATTTCCTGCTGCCCACCCCAGCCCCACTCTGGAAAGAAACACAGAAATATCACTCAGTATTCCTGCTCTCCTCCAATGAGACTAAGCAGTAGGAAAATAACCTGATTCCCCTGTTCCTGAGATACCCTATTTCCAAGTGAGATCATGTCATGGCTCTCTATTGCCCATTTATTTCCTATCTTTGGGACAAGATTCCATAGGACTCTGTCCCCAGCCAAGTGCCCACTGCTCCATCTCAACTCTCCATGCATTCAGAGGACCAGTTAGACACCAAAAGACAGTCTTCCTGTTCTCTTAGGAAACACTTGACTGAAGAAGCACTTTCCTTTCTAATCCTTACATTCTTCTGCATGATAGCATTAGTGGACAAAGTTTGTTACACTTGCAGAATGCTATTCAAAACCTAAAGAAATTACCAAACCAATATTTTCTGAAGCAGAACATACATCTATTCCTAAACAACTACGGCAAAAGTGGTAGGTAAAAACTATGCTCAAAATACATCTGGCAGAGAGCACAACCACTCTAGGTTTCTCCTGCAGCTACCTGCAAACTGTCCCACTCCTATTTCTGTTATGGTCTGTCAGTGGTCTAATTAATTAAACAATATTTTTTCTGAAGGGTCTATCTTAATCACCAGAGAAGCTCAGAGGCATGTCCATAGTAGCATGAAACACTTAACATTACAGAAGTATATCAGGACAGAATAAATACATGTGCAATTGCTGTGCGTGAGCCAAAATGCAAAGATAATTTTCCTCTATGTGGAGAAGCAGTATTCAAATGAACCAAATTACCCGATAATTTTGTTTTTATGAATTGCTCATGCAACAGCAAGGCCAAGTATTCCTGCCTCGCTCACTCACTGCAAATCAACCAATAAACACACTTAAGGATAAATTATTTACCTTACGTTGGTGGCATGCAGTCAGACTGTTTGCTGCCTGACTGAATTACTCTGGATTTACACTGCTGTGATTCAATCAGAGGCTGATGGGGCAAGACTCTTACCTTCCTCCCTCTGCTTTCTTTTCTGAGCCAAATTAATTATTAAGTACACTGCCCACAGCACAGCCCTATGCATGTAACGCCTAATTACGTGACTTTTTTCTTCCACAGGATGGGCACACATGAAGAGATAACACATCCTTCACAACTGAGCGCAACCTGAATCAAGAAGGGTATTTTGTTTCGAATTTCCAAGTTTGGGATTTTTTGCTTGGTTTTGTTTTTAAAATAAATAAGCCCTTATTTGCTCAGCTTCCACATCAAAAGCACCAAAGTGAACCTGACTCTCCAAAACCATAAAGTCTCATATAATAATCAGATGCATTTTCCAAAGAAACTTTGTAGTTGTCCAAGACTCCCTTGGATGCAACTGCAACCTTCAGGAGTTAAACAGAAAGGTGCCAATTTAAGCAAAAATCTCATAACACTTTCTTATTTAAAGAGAACAAGTAATGAAAGGCAAGTCCATTTCCAGATTCCAAAATCCAGACTAACAGAGGCCAGGGCACTCAGTGACTGCCTGTCTCCATCTAGTCTTCTACCAGAACTTCACAAAGAATCTTACTTTGCTTGCTCACGTTACAAAGTGTGCAAGTCAAAATACGGCTCTTACTGATTCTTCAAAGGACGGCTACACTGATTTCATTAAACTCCCTTAGAATCCACCTCCCCATCCAAAAATCTTCATGCTTGAGCATATTATCAGGCCTCAAACTTTTGGCTTGAAAGGCTGAAGTGTGATGGAGTTATAAGAACGTGGAGGAAAAGGAGAAATGGTGTAAAAGTTGAAGCTTTCATGCAATTTCACTAGCAAGCCAGTCTTCCAAAGGCAGAAAACAAAGGTAAGATTCCTCCACCAACCTACTGTGCTAATACCCACAGCTGTCCCTCCCCTACCCCATTTTTAAGCTAAAGGGTATTTTGAAAACATGCACCCCTATTGGCAGCCCCCACTTAGATGCTGCTCACACTTACTTTACCAGAACTCTGCACGTAACCCTTCCAATTGCTCTATAACTACCAGACATGGGCTGGAGCTTCAACCCTGTACCACAGCACGTTCCCACTGCAGTGCCTTCATCATCCCAGCTTCCACAAACAGGCCAGAGATGGGACCTTCTTCCTATTCACCAGTCTAGTATCAGACAGATGTCAACGTACCCTCCTGATATAAACCAAAAACACTTTCTATGTACAGACCACAAAGGTACATACACCAAATAAACAACCGAGTGAACCAGAGAACTCACAAGGGACAAGGGATCTGGAGTTTAGATCTGATAGAGTACTTCACAGAATCACATACTTAACGTGCTGGATTTATATTTCTTGGCAGGTCATCACTTTAATCATAAACAGACAGATAAAAGCATGTGCAAGTATACGGTGAGGTAGAGGCTGTGTTTCTGGAAGGCACAATCAAGGTGGGATATGCAGGTATTTATTCAGAGGTTGACTTTTAACACGGTTTTCTTTACTCTCCAGATGCCTGGCTTTGATTTCCTATTAGGCATGGAGTTTTCAGTCAACAAAAGGCTATGAGTGTAATACTCGGGAACAATTTGCACTGTTGTTTAATGTCTGCCCAAGATCTTTGTTCAATGACAAGGAGCTTTTAGGCTCAATTGCTGCAAAATACTAAGGATGCTGAAAGCCACACAGGCTGTTAGATCAAAAGCGAAAATGCTTCCACGGAACTCATAAGCACCAAAAAGTTCAAACGCTGCTACATCTTTAGAACAATCGCATTTGAACACACATCAGGAATATCCCGAATGTACTGAACAAAGTCCTGGATCCCAAACCCGCACATTAGAGACAGACCTTTGGTGCCGTTCCCCGACACTTGTGTAGCCTCCACCCCGACCGGGCGAGCCTCTGTTGGAACAGGTGCCTGGCAGAGGGCATACCCTGCGCCTCAGTTCCTTTCAGGCGGTCAATCCCTTCTCCCGCACCCTAGAGCTCAAATGCCTTCAAGCCCCCAGCTCCGGGTCCCGCGGCCCATCCCATCTCCTCCCACCCCGCGGCAGCCCCCGGGGCAGGGGCGGGGGTCACTCACGCAGCTCCGGGAGCTCCTTACCCCTCTCACTCTCCCTCCTCTTGCATTTCTCCTCCTTCCAGGGCCGGCTCTGCAAACAAACCGCCTCGGTTACCGGGGCGCCCGGGGCCCCGCATGGCAGCGGGCGGCGCTCCGCGGGGCCCGCGGGCCGGGGCACCCCGGCCATGTGCGGGGCAGGCGCTCCTC
>VZRQ01003283.1:214479-245027 GCA_013397975.1 Machaerirhynchus nigripectus
GGGGAGAGGCTGTCGTCCTCATGAATATTCATGACCTACCGTGAATAATAATTCGGCCGCCGCCGCTTCTGGGTCAGCGTGGGACGGGGCTGATCCAGAGGAGCTGTCCCGAACGCTGTGCCTGCCAGTGCCTGGGACGGTCCCGGCCCGCCGGGATGATCCAGTGGAGTTGTTCCAAAGTTTAGCTGCCAGCGCCTGGGACGGTCCCAGCCTGCACTGGCTCGAGCGTTTCCCTGGCACGCTGCTAAACATGTTTGTCCTGCTAACCCAACAGAAGGGACTGCCCGCAAGCTGGTTTTGTGCCAGATGAGCAAACTGGACCATCTCATTCCCTGTCGGGAACAGGAGGGCAAGGCCAGGCGTGGAGGGGAACAGGGCAACCCTCTTCCCGCAGTGGGCAGCCGGAGGCTCCACGTAACCTCACCCAAATACCCACTGTTGTTGTACTTGGAACCGTTCACAACCTGACCCCAGAGGGGGCTGCAACTCTCCCTCGTTCTCAATCACTGAGACTTAAGTTTCACAGATTCAGCCCACCCAAGTTTTGTCTGGCAGTCTCCCGCTGCCTCCCGTGCGCTGGCACTGCCGGGCGCGTTGCCGTGCAGCGGGAGAAGCAGCAGGCAGTCACTCCCTTCAGCCTCGGGCACAGCGTGGGAGAAGGCAGGAGGCTGTTCCTGCAGGCAGCATCCCGGAGCCTCTGCACGAGATCGCTTAGCCGGGCTGGCTGGTCGCCCCCACACCAAACTGCCGACACTCCACAAAATCACCACGCCGCGGTGGCTGTCGCTGCCCTGCTCTGGCTTAGACACTTGAGGTGGAAAAGGACTTTAGGATGAGATACGCTTCGTTCCGCTGCTCGTGGCAGGGTTAACTTTGGCGCTGGGCCCACCTCCCAGGTCAGGTTGGGTTACCTTCCTCACCTGTGGTGTTACGCACCGGGCGTTTGGCTGAGCTGGTTCAGTGCACTGGCTTGAGAGAAATCTCTTTTTTTTTAATTGTTGCATGAGCTTTCTGCCAGCTTGGCATGCTGGAACAGCTTTCCAGAGCCAGCATGAGTAAGAGGGTGGGACCGGGGAGAGCACAAGTACAGCAGCCAGCGGTTAGATTGGCTCGGGCGATCGTAAAACCGCAACATCCGGAGCAGTGGGCAGAGGGAAATCTCCCAGCGGCTCAGAGGCAGGCGGCTCCTGCCACAGCGCCTGCCTGTCCCCTGAACGTGCTGGGGTATTGGTCATCCCAGGCGGCACTAAGCTTCCTCCTGCGAGGAGCCAGGATCAGCTCGGCGTTCTTCAGCAGGAGTCACGTGAAGGCAATTGTTGATTTATTTAAATAAAAGGAGTTGGCAGCCTAATCAGTTTGGAAATTAATTTCCTTGTTAATTTGGGGGTTTTGACTTGCTCATGAATATTCACAAATGCTCGTCTTGTTGTGGTTTTTTTTTTCTTCTCTCTATGTAATTTATTTTTGTGATTGTCAGATCACCTCTGAAGGTGACATTTCTCTCCTCGTTCTGCAACGCAGCAAATGTATTCAATCTTATGCCTTGGAAGAGGAACTCCAGCCTGGCACTGACATCTCTTTTACTTCTCTCTTCTTTGCCAGAGAGTCCTTTATAGCCTCCTTCCTCCCTGCATGCTGCCTAGGAAGAAACAGGACTGAGTCTCCTCGAAGAAGAGGGCTGGCCTGGACTTGATAACTGGGAGTGCTTGTCAGAATGCCCTATACCTGGCAAAGGGAATTGTCACTTGAGGATTGGGACAAAGTGGTTAATTTTTCTTAGGGTGCCTGGAGTTTTCTGCTCCCCCTCCCACCCTGCACTGCCGAGCACCCTTCAGCAGCACGTGAGGCAGCGTGACTAACATCTGCCACAGACACTTGATTTGTCTTATCTCCTTTCCTTTGGAGGAGGCAAAGTCAGAGAAACACGGGTGTGTGTCTCTGGAGAGTACAGCTGATCTCTTTACCTTCTTTCCCAGCTTTCTGTTGCCTCCCTTTACTTATCCTGCCTGCCCTTGCTCCTCTCCACACCAGGGAAGAGCATCCTGGTTGCCACTGCTGGTTTCTCCCTGGTGAGACGTGCCCATGTCCCATGTGTGTGTTAAGGGCTTCTAGGATTTCATAACACTGACCGGCTGGGCTCAGCTAAGGAGTGTGGTGAATAAAAACCTGTGTAAAACCACTGGTGCTGGGGGCAGGAGGAGCAGTGTGGGGTGAAGAGGTGCCCTCCTTACCCCGTGCTCATGCACAGAGAAGCTTGGCTGAGAGCTGGCCCCACAGCAAGTAACATGATGTGTGTAGTGGAGACCCCCAGCCCAGACTCCCAACAAGCTCCTATCTTTAGAAAGGCCAGCTTTGGTACAGCCTCCATCTATCCAACTTGCTCAGAGCATGCCTTCTTGGGGCTTGGAGCTCTGTGAGGAGGGGTGGCCATGCTGCACCAGCCATGGGCTTCACCCAGCAGCACTACCAGACCTGGCGGGGAGCTGGGAAGGGGGTGACAGAGAGGTTTACAGCTCTGCAGCAAGAAAATAAGCCAGGAGCAATGCAAAGTGACTGCAGGAGGTAACCAAGCCCTGGAGCAGGTGGTAGGTGGAGGTTAGTGGGGCCTCCCTCCTGGGAGCAGAATCATGTGAATAACACAGCCGGGTTCCCACCTCCTGCTGAGGGCACCAGCTCCTGACAAGCTCAGAAAAGAAAATGTGTGGAGAAAGCCAGCCGGTTACCACGACAGTTGCTCTCTCACAACCTTTGTAACAAGCTCTTCTATGCAGCTCTGGCCCGGGAGGGTGGCAAACACACACCTCCACGCTGGCTGCCTGTTTCATCTCCCATCCTTGTTGCCTCCTCCACAATCACATCTGACTGTCACGTTCCCACCTCAGCGCTTTCCTTCTTTATCTACTCTCCTGATTTCTGCATTTCTCTTTTTCTTCACCACCCCAACACAAGGCACCCACCCCTGGACCTTCAGTTGTGATTACAGACCATCCTCCCGTGGTGCCACTGTACTCTCTGTGCTTGAACACCTTTTGTTTGCTGTCTGTGTGTGAACTGCACTGTTCATAGTGGCCGTCCCGGTAATCTGGGTGGTATTTTGTGTCATAGCATCCCGCTTGGCTGGCTTCTAGGGGTGGTAAACCTGGCCTGACGTGTTCATTAAGCTGGCTTGAGTGGTACCTGAATTCGCTGGGGGTACTGACCAGTAGGCAGAGATGAACAGATAGACTTGGAAAGTGTGATGATGTAGTGACACACATTTTAAGGATGGTGGCTGTTCATCTCGCCCAAATTTTTAGCTGCTTGTAGGACAATATTGGGTTTATCCTGCAGCTGTTATTTTAATCTTGTGAGTACATTTCTCAGCAAGGCGTGTTGTCCTCACTCTTTTCAGGGAACTGACATCTCTTTGGCAATCGGCTGATTAAATCCCCTGGCAGCACACAGCAGAGAGCATTTCAGCACGTCATTCTTGGTTGGGTTTTTTTTGTTGTTGTTGTTGTTTTTTTTTTCTGCTGCATGGAAATAGATTGCATTTTCCCCTGCTTGGTAACTTTCCTGCTTAGTGTTGTTTAAGCTTTTAGAAATACACAGTAATGGAGAGTTACAGATGCGTGTTATCCTGCACACGCTTGGTTGCCTGAATCATTTCATTACAGTGGCATCTTGCTCTCTTAAGGGCAAGGAGCAGAAACCACACACCTGGGATACACTTTGGAATTTGAAGCATATGCAGCAACAATCCAGTGCTTTTTTGCTGAAAGAAGTAGGTTTCTCTGGAACTGGGAACTTGGAGGTGGGTCCCTGTTGGGCAGGAATGTAACGACCTGTGATTGGATCAGCCTTGGCTCCGGGGTGAGTTCATTTGGCCACTGTAGTGTAGTAAGGGCAGTTAGTTACTGAACCTTCTGGCCAAGGTGCCAGGAATACAAATCCCATGATTTCGAAGGAGGAAAAGTACCACTCGCTGGATGTGTCATGACAGCAAGAGTGGCTGAGGAGCTTCAGCACAGGGTGAAAACCACAGTCACATCAGAAGTGCCTGAGGGGGTCTCTCTTGAGTGGGCATAGCCAAAGCACACCACACATGCACAGGCAAAGCCTGCTCCAGTAGGGTGATAAGTTCACTGTGGAACTTTGTACAGTTCCCCTGTACTTTATTAGATCCCCACAAATTATCAAGAACCATTTTAAACATGATTCAGCAGTGAGCCCTTCAAGCAGTGAAGGTTCCCTGAAGCCTAGGCTGCGTTAGCAAAGGTGTAGTCAGCAGATCAAGGGAAATTATTATTCCCATCCACCTGAGCAGTGTGAGGCTGGAAGATTACACCCAGGACTGGCTCCTCAGTACAAGATGGATGTTGACAAACTGCAGCATGGCCAGCAAAAGGTCCCCACGGTGGAGGGCTAGAGCACACAATGCACAAGAAGGCTGGGGGAGCTGGGTTTGTTAAACAGAGAAGACCGGGGGGGTGTCTAATTGCTGTCTGCTCCTACCTTAAGGAAGGCTGGAGAGAAGAGGAAGCCAGACTCTGAGAAGGCAGCATAGTGAAAGGTCAAGAAACAATGGACAAATGTTGAAACAAAGAATTCTAAATATGAATAAGAAAAAATTTCTTCCCCTTGAGAGCAGTTCAGCAGTGGAACTGGTGCCTAAAAAGGCTGGGATATCTCCATCCTTGGAGATGTTCAGAAGTTGTGTGAGCAAGGCCCTGAGCAAGCTGGTCTAGCTTTGGGGTTACCCTCCTGTAAGCAGAGAACTGGGCTAGAGACTTCTAGAGACCCCTTCTCACCTGATTTTTTTGTGTGGGTCAGTGTTTTTGTGCTGCTGATCTGCTATGAGCCAGCGTTCAGTGTCTTCACAATGATGGGAGCCAGAAGGGCAGTATGCTTGCTTGGCCCCGTGGAAATGCATCTGTGCTGACAGCAGCATTAGCATCTGTAAAGCCCTTCTGCACGAATGTCTCTTCTCCAGCTGGCTCGCCACCCTCTGTAGCACTACTTGTCCCATTTTATACTACAGATGGATCTCCTAACAGCGGGACCTGGTTGGTTTGGGGGTGACTCCTTAAGCTGTAACACCTATGTTTTTCTGAACAGCAGCAATCACTGAAATGTCATTTAAAACTATATTGCAGCATGTAAGAGTTCCCTCCCTACACGCAACCCCTTCAGAAGCAGAGAGACTTTAATAACTCCTTTAAATTCTTGGCTTAGGTGTCTGCATGTTTGTGTGCAGTCAGAGAATCTGTGACGAGTTTCAGGGGATCTCTATTCCCTTTCAGAAGTTAAACAGTCACTTCTCAGGCCCCCTCTTTTTGAGAAACCTGCCTCTCTCATAGCCGAAACTGTGGCTTTCAGCTCACCAGGAGAGCAGAGGGATGGGTGCTTGGCTGATGCACTCCTCACACCACCTTCAGTGCTCACCACAGTGCTGCTAAAACACCTCTGGGTCTTTACAGCTGCCTCGTGTCATTTCTCAATAAGAAGGATGGTGCTGAAAAAGTGGGAGAAGAGGGTAGAAGAAAGGGTGGAGAACAGTAACCTGATGTATTAAGGCAAAAGCAAGCCTCGAGAAGCTCTATAGCACCAAGACTGGAGCTCACCACCTTACCTTGATATTTGTGGGTTGTTTTTTTTTCAAAGCCGTCTGAGGAAGCAGTAGTTTTGGGAGCAAAGATTTGCAGCATATCTATCAACTTCAGAGTAAGCATGTCAGGGCTGGGAAAAAGGAGCTATATTTCAGGAAGAGAGAAAACAAAGTACTCTGGGCAGCTGCAAACCCATTAGTCTAGTCTCAACAGAGTATAAGCTTAAGAACAAATTACAGAAGGAAAACAAAATTAAAGCTACAGCAGTAAGTGGAAAATGGAATCAAATACAAAATGGGTTTATCAACAAAAGCACTGTATGCCCTTAAGTTGATCCTTTTTTTTTACGTCCTTTCCCTTACCTGGGTGAAAAAAGAAATTGGTAAATCCAGTCTAGTTGGATTTCAGTAGGGCATTTGATGCAGTAAGGGTTGGAAGGCAGCTAGATAAGCTGAAGTGAAAGGAATTAGAAGGAGAATTTTAGGTGGGTAAAATGTCGGGGAGAGGCAGATGATGTGTGGAGTCAAAAGGGAACTGCCACCATCGAGGAATGTCACTGGCCTTGGGAATAATTCTGCTTGCAGTAATGGCTCTAGCTCAGCAAAAAGCAGCATGAAAAGGAAGTTTGCTGATTAAATGCATTTAGGAGAATTACTCACAGTCTGAAGCAGAGAAGTGCAAGGTCCTGTTCTTTGCTCCAGCTAACAGGAATGTCTTTTACACACAGAGATTCGCTGGCTAGAAATGACAGAAGAAGAGACAGATCTGGGTGCATTCATCATTCACGAGATGATTATGAAGCCCCGATGTGACGTGATCACAAAGACAACAGCCTTAAAGAGATCATTACGTTAATCTTATTTAGGATGCTATATACAATTTGTCACTCATATTCAGCAGTGGGCTCGGGGCTGGCAGCAGTGTGGGGGAGCTGGAATAACAGAGTCTATCTCCGTGCCTATCCCTGCTCTCCACGTGAGCGTTGGAAGGACATGGAGCCTTCCTTAGTTTATCAAAAGGCTGGAATGGATGAACTTCTCTCTAAAAATCCATTTTATACTCAGGGATGTGCGCAGCGAAATGAGCCATTATAGAAGGGAAGGAGCTCAACCGTGATTTAGTTGGGCAGTCCCTTTTTTCTTCTGAGTTTGGCTCTTTTTAAGGCTGCACAGATTTACCTCTCCCTGCAATGTGCTGTGCTTCCTTGGCAGGCAGAGCAGGTTAGCACGACAAGCACAGCATTATAAGAAAAGATGTGCTGAACACAGGCCATAAGCCCACATTTTTCTGCTCCATCCCCCAAAGAGTTTTTCCTTCAAGGGTAAGAGATCAATGCAAAGTCTTGTGCTCTTTATGCAGGCAACTACTTGGTGTTTCTCCCACACAATGCCTGCTCCCATAAGCTCTCTCGGAAAGGAAATCTAAAACCCAGCATCTCAGAAAAGGCTTGGTTCTTTGGAGTAATACACAAAAGCCAGTCTGAACTAAATGTACCACATGCCTGTGCAGCAGAGCTGAAAGGGTTTCATCGTGCTGGTTTTCAGTATTGGGGAAAGAGTGGTAGGTCTTGAACCTGGTTTACACCTGGATGGGATTAGTGCTGATCTAACACTTGACTGGGGGTGGGGGCGATGCATTAAGTATAGCTTGCTGCGGCTTGCTTCTGACAATGATTTCTGAAGTTTATTTAATTTAAGTGGGGGAAATGAAATTGGGACGAGACCTCGGGCAATCATGTAATTCAGCCTCCTGACCCGACGACAAGATTAAGTAAGCACAACTCATTCCTGACAGATATTTGTTGAACCTGTTCTCAACAGCCTACAGTGACAAGGCTCCCTGGCCAATCTAGTCCAGCGTTTTATTGCTCGATAGTTAAAAAGCTTTTCCTGCCACACAGCTTAAGCTTTCAGTGATGGAAATGAATCTACCGATTTCCACAGCCCCGTTGAAAAGTGCCTTTCCACCCTGACAGTGCAATCTCCCCAGACCAGCTGTATATACTTTTTGGCAAGTGTGTGCATCTTCTGGCAATTCCAGCTGTGGTTTTTTTCCACTGTTCGTGCCTTTCACTCTATCAAAAGCTTTGAAGTCAAGACGTATCACATCTCCTACACCCCCCGCTCAGTCCGCTAGTGCAGTTACCCTGTCAGACAGTGAGGTTAGATGGGCTTAATGGGATCTTCCTGATGAATTGAAGTTGGAGGGTTTTTTTCAGGTTTGAAGTGCACGTTGGAAGGGAAGCTAATTCATATGTGCAGCTGCTGCCTGACAGGGATGAGCAAGAGGCTGGGGGAGAAGGGCTTGGGGCTGTGGCCAGCTGAAGGGGCAGGAGGCAAATCAAGCCAGGATAAAATGCAGTGCTGGACAAGCAGTCTGCTGTTTGGGTTCTAGGGATAACAGAGTCTGCCAGGAGCCCCTTGGGTAAGCACCGCAAAGTGTGGAAGGACGGTCTGCTACAAGTGTTTTAACAGTCTGTAACATCAGAGATGCATCAAGTCTGTGCACCGTGAACCCCTCTGGAATTCATTATGGACTAAAACATGCTGAGAGGTTTTCAGAGTTAACAGGCTTGGGCTGCAACGCTCTGGGTGGCTTTTCAGGTTTCAGCAGCGCTTGCGCCTTTATTGTACCCCAGAGTTTTCACAGCATCTGGAGAAGATCCCTCTGGGCAAGGCTCCCAAGTTTCAGGTAAACATCATGTTCAGGGAAGTAATTTTTTAGATGTGTTTACAACATCAGCAGGGAGAACTCACCAGCTGCCCTGCTTCCTCTCACTGTACTGTGGACAGCTTATCTCCCGGGGTTACTTCATCATCCTCTTTGTGCTGTAGTTTCCAAAGAGCTAAGCTCAGCAGCAGTAGTGTTAGCTAGTCACAGCACATCTTGCAAGCTTGCCACTGTTTCTCCCCCATGTCACATACCTGGACGTTCCTTTTTCCTCAGCAGGCAAGGCACATAGCCATATGGCAGGAGGGAGCAGTTCCTGATGAGAAGCAGAGCTAGCTGCAGACAGTTTCGCTGTCCATCACGTCCTTTTCTCCCATACCAGCTCCATCCTTCCTTCATTCCACCTCTTTGTGGGATGGGGAAGTCACCCTGTCCTTGTTAGGGGCTCAGCCTGCCATATCCTGAAGCCATGACTGTGTTTGTGCCAGAGTACTCAGCCCTGGGACACAGGGCACACTGGGGACCTGCAGTCACCCATTCTGCCACACTGCTGCTGCAGTTTTAGCCCAATTCAGCTATTGCTGCCTGAGACAAAGCCTGGGCACCGCTTGGGGTGGCACTCTTCAGAGACCCTCCCCAGTAAGTGGTTTCACAGAATCACAGAGTGGCTGAGGGTGGAAGGGAGCTCTGGAAATCATCCGGTCCAGCCTGCCCCTGCTGAGGAATCACCCAGGGGCCTCCATCAACCAGGAGTCAATGCTAGGTCCTGGCCTCCCCGCTAGACTGTGTGCCACTGCTCACCACCCCCTGTGCCCGGCCATTCAGCCAGGTTTCAGCCACCTCACTGTTTGCTCATCCAACCCATACATCAGCAACTTGTCCGTGAGGATCTTGTGGGAGACAGTGTCAAACGCCCTGTTGAAGGTGAGGCATTTTATCATAGAAGGTTATCGAGTTGGTCAAGCATGACTTCCCCTGGGTGAACTCACGCTGACTATTCCTGATGATTTTCTTGTCCCCCATGTGCCTGGAAATGATTTCCAGGATTATCTGTTCCATCACTTTCTCAGGGATCAAGGTGAAGCTGACTGACCCTGGATCCTCCTTCTTGCCCTTCTTGAAGACAGGGGAGATGTTTGCTTTCCCCAGGCCTTCAGGTACTTCTCCCAGGTGCTATGACCAATCAAGAGTTATTGAGAGTGGCCTTGCAATGACTTCTGCCAGCTCACTCAGCACTTGTGGGGGCATCCCTTCAGGATTTGATGTATTCCTTCTGTTTCAGAGGCAAGCAGATCCAACTGCCTGTATCCATAAGCGTGTTCTGTCTGTTTGACAGAGCACTGTCCTTTTCTCATTTTGCACTCTCCACCTTTATGTTCCTCACCCTCCACAGTGCTGTCTGCCATCTGGGTAGTTTTCCACTATTCAAGCTGAGTGCACAAGAGTTGCAAACTTGTTCCTGGGCCCTCTTACCAGACCCAAAAGCTCCTGGATTATTTACTGGTTCTCCAGGTGGAAGCTTCTCTACATAGGGCTTTAGGGAATCCAGATGTGGCCAGGTATTCTGCCTGGAGGAATGTGGGACCCAAGGGCGTAGGTTTCCTGCCCAGTGCCTCATTGGAAGCAGCAAGTCCTTGGATCAGGGCAGGTGAGTGCAGAGATGGAGCAAGTAGCACTCTGCAGGTTCAAGTGCTTCCTTCCCACTCATCTGGCTGAGCTCCTCCTCCCAGACAGGCTGGCATAATGATCTCCACATCCTCAGGGTAGTTCTCAGTCTCACCTAGATACTCAAGAGTTCCTAGAAAATCTTTTGCATCATTGCCGGCCCTCATTTTAGCAAGGAAGTTTGTGTTTTCCAGGAACTCCCTCAGCACCACGGTCACCTGGGGCTTCATTTCCTCCAGCCTTGCAGGCAGAGTGAGCATCTGCCGCAGAAGCCTTGGCTCTGTCTGAGGAGCAGCTGCCACCTGAGAAATCACCCTTTGCTTATTCCCTCTCTTCTTTTTCTGGAGTGAAGCCCTCCAGGCCTGCCAGCTGACAACCCCCAGATCAGCTCCCATCATCTGCATCTCCTTGCTGTGGCGAGTATGGCCAGCTGCCCTTGTGGGTCAGCAAGGAGGCAGGTGCTGCACACATTCCACATGTGAAAAACTACAGAAAGTAGAGAATAAATCTGGGAAATGCTACTTGCTCCCCCAAAACTTCTGGAGATCAGGAGCCCAGCACAAAGCCTAGCTGAGCAGCCTAAGGCAGGATTTGTGGCTGCCCTTCATATTGAACTTCCTCTAAGTCATTCATTAGAAAATATGTACCAAGAAGCAAACACTGTAAGAAAATTTGTTTTAAACATTAGCAGTTTCTAAAGCATTAATGTTTTAATGCAGTAAGAAAGGTGAAATGGGTAACAGGGCAGTGGTGTAGAGAGGGAGTCCCTCTGGCCATTCTCTGCTTCTGTGCTTGAAGCTTCTGCAATCACCATGTATTAAAATTTCCAAAATTATCAGCCCTGGCTCTTGTGCACTGTACATCTCCATAGCCGTGCTGGCAATCCTGGTCTGAATTCCTTTAATATGGAGCCTGGGATGGGGCTGAAGCTCATGGCAGCCTGCTAGCATCCTTCACCTTAGACACAGAAGCCTCTGTGGTAGAAACAGCATGACTGCAACTGCACAAAAGGGCAAACAGCCTGATGCTGCCAAAAATCGCAGGAATCCTCCCCAGCTGTGGTTGTGCCAAACCTGCTGGGCTAGCTAAACCTGCTGCTGGAGATGGCTTCCCCCCACCCCAGTGACTCTGCAGTGCAGTGGGTCAGGACCTGCTCTCAAAGCAGTGATGCCACACGGCTGCATTTTTATGAGCCGACGCTTGCCAGAAAGTTGTTGCCTTCGGTGTTGTTGCAGAATGGAGTGCCTGGTGAAATCTTTACCCCAGGACGTCCTAATCACATGTAATCTCCTTCTGCCCTTGCAAGTTGTGCACTGAAAGAACCCGGGTATCCCATGGGCAGAAACACTTTGCCTTTTATCCCAGAGATGGCAGCCAGAAAACCCCCTCACCTGCCCCCAAGGGACTGGCTCTCCCCTCCTTGCTCACCCCCTCTGGTCCCAGGTAACGCTCCCACTGATCATCACAGAACACTTTCTACTTGACGCAGTGAATGCAGAGAGCTGACAGTCCCTCTGGCAGCTGCCAGCTCAGAAGGAGCACAAGGAAGGTTGCCTGGGCATGTACTTTAACTCTAAATGCCCTGTTTTTCCACAAGTTTGCGTTTTGATGAACATAATGTTCTGGGAATGAATGAGCTATCACCAAGCAACATTAACTCTGTGTTAACAAAGGGTTTTGACATTGAATTTAAGCCTGAGGACAATGCTGGCACAAGAATGAGTTATCACAGGCTGGGCCATGGGTACACTGAGGATGGAAATGAAAAGAAGCTTCCCACCTGCCAGTGCGAGGATCTGGAATAGCCTTTCAACAGCAGCAGTGAGGCCAGGAGACAACTTTTTTTGGGACTGGAAGTCTCTGAGCAAGAGGATGCAATGGGGCTGCCTGCTGCAGGCCAGCAGACCTCTGCCAGTCCTCTCTTCTTATGCAATTGCAGGACATTTTCATAACAACTTTGCCCTTAAAGCAGCTCAAGCCAAGCTGGGTGCCTGGGGCCCGCCTGGAAGTGGGGCTGTGTGGGGCTGTGGGACAGTGTCCTGGGGATACTGCAGAGTGCTGTAGGGCTGTAGTTACCCACGGAGTGCAGGATGTGCATCCTCCTGCCTCCAGCGTGCAGAGAGCTAAGGAAATTGGAGGGGACATTATCTGACAGGCAGGCCCAAGACCAATTGCTTCAGGTAATGGCTGGGTGTCTTGCAGATCTGAAGGGATTTCTGATGGGCAGAAAAGGGCTCCTCCACACTGCAGCCCAGGGGAGAGTGAGCTGGGCACTCAGGGGCTTTGAGGCCAGCTCCCCCACTGGCTCAGTGCCCAGCTGGGGTACTGGTTAGTGGCCAGGGTCCATCCATCACCCCTTTCCCCGAGTGTGCAGTTAGTTGAATGAGACCAGCTTGGCACAGGATGGCAAAAGGGGACGAGAGAAGGGGATGCCCCAGGAGCATCTGTCAAGGGGAAAGATGACAGCAGCTCTCCCAGGGCAGCCACAGGCTGGGTGCTACAGTGAGCCAGCTGCATCTGCCTTGGAGCACCGCCTGCCTCGCTCCTTTCTGCTGCCAGCCCTGGACACCACCAGGCCTGGACACCAGCAGCCCTGGGATGTAGCCCACAGCTCCAGCCACCCCTGCCTTCCAGCACCCATTGTACTCAACTGCCCAACACAGAAATCCTCACATGAAACACTTCACCGCCAGATTACGGTGGATTATATGAGCTGGGGATAAAACGGGAGTTAGAGCAAACTCAGTGGTTGACTGTCTCTTTTCTGTTCTTTAACAGATGATTAAGGCCAGAATGACGTCTACATCTTTCCTCAGTGATGAAGGTTAAGGGTTTCAAGCCTAGCTGCTGACTCATAACCAAGAAGAGGAGAAAAGGGAAAATTAGCATGAAGAATGTTGCTGAAATGGCTTGAATGTGTTCAGAGATTAGCATTGACAATATATTGCTGCCTGTGTTATGGCTGGTGTGTTTAGTAGATGTTTTTAATGGAGTCCGATCTTTTTAAAATCATGGAACACCTGTATGTAGAGCATTTGCCTTATATCTGCAGATCCACTGCCAGAAAGGGCAGATTGCTAACAAGCTTCTCTAGAAAGCATCTTTAATTCCTGACATTGTAACACCAGTGCTTTCTCCTAAGCCTAGATGCCTTTGGATATCTTGGTGAGCTGTTGAACCACTGGATGGCATGTCCAGAGTCTCGCTTGGCTCTGCAGGGATTAAAATTTGCCCCCCATGAGTGCATGCCTGCAGAACCCTCTGGGACATGAGTTTGGTGCTCCAGCTTCCCCATTAAATACTCGGTTTCTGGCTGCACTAACTGGCAAACTCAGCAGAGGCCTGGAACGTGACCTTCATCTAAGCTGTGTCACCTCCAGTGCACGTTTCCTCTGGATCAAGGCTGAGGCAGGCGGGGGAGGCTCAGGCTGCTGCTCCTGAGATAACTGGAGGGATCAGGGGAGCTGGGTGAGTGCTCAGTCTAAACAATGGCTTCGGAGTCAGGGCTGTGATCATACTCAAATTAATTTCAAATATGCACAGTAACACAAGAAGCAATTTGCATAAGACGTCACATGGAGTTGCATACAATTTCGCATATTTAAACAAAGTACAATAAAGCACAGCTCGGGTGGGTATATGAAATCATCTGTGCAGTGAACCGTGCAGAGAAACGACGTACAATTATCACCAAAGAAGAAAACAAATGGCAGCAACCACCCAGGATGCAAAGTCAGCTCGGAAGTTGTGAAACACCAGCTTCTTCCTTCATCCACCATCCTGACAGATGCTTGGAGTCAGGTTATCAGGCACTTCTTTTCCAGCAGGCCCTTCTGGTGCAGAGGATGGTGCTCGCTGTTTCATGCCACTACTCACTCCTTCCTTCACATTTGCATCCTTGGCTTCATCTTTGCTAAGCACTTTCTTCATGCATCATTCTTTCTGGGCTTTCCAGTGCATTCATTTTCAGGTCTGAGGCACTCCTCCCGCACCAGGCACCACTCCAGGTGCTACTGTCCGTGGCCTTTGGTGGCAAAGGCTAGAGGCCAAAAGACTGGCTCTGGGAGCCCAAGGGCAGACACTGACAGCCTCATTTTGGTGATCTCAGTGCTGTGCATGTTCAGAGCACGATCCCTGTGGCTTCGTTTTTGGTACCTCTCTGGGTCACATGAAGTGGGCTCCATCTCAGCTCCTGGAAAATGATGGCCAGACAACTAACATAGAAAAGGAAGCAAGAAAAAGGAACAACATCTGTTAAGTGGAATGTATCATCCTTTGGAGCAAACATCAGAGGGCTGAGACCTTTAAACCTGCAAAAGGGACTTTCAGCCCCTGACCTACATTTTGTGACAGTCCTGCATTTCTCACACATGGGTTGGGTCAGCACTGCAGTGGTGACCACTCAGTGGTCAGCACTCAGTGAGGCTGAGCTCTGAGGGCTGACCCATGAGCACGTGCTTTCCCTTCCCTCCCCAGGAGGCAGGCAGGCAGGCTGGCAGGCAGGGGAGGATTCAACTGCTGCTCCTGAAACAGCTGGAAGGATCAGGGGAGCTGGGTAAGTGCTCAGGCTAAACTGGGGCTTCACTGTTGGCAGCACCCTGGTCCCCGTGAGCTCCCAGAGCCACAGTTTCTGGTTCTGCCCACTCTCTCCTCACTCTGCCTTTTCCTGTCCTCCTTCATGTTCCTGCTCCCTCAATACCTCTCTTTAGGCCTTTGCTTGACAGCCTCAGCTCCTTATGTTTTAGTTAGGCAATTTGTTTATCTCTGCAGGACTGCCTGAGTATCAACAAGAACTGTCACTAAAACCCTGGAAGAGGCCGTGTTATGCTTAGTCACCCTTTTGTCCCAGCCCTCCTCTAACTTGCAGGTACAAGGGGAAAATCTGTCTCTTCCCCATTTCCCGCACTCAGAATTACTGCACTGCATAGGGAGCTGTAAGTAAGCTGGCCAACGTGAGTAGGGACAAGAAACCCACATTTATCCAGGACAGTATTTTTGGTCTTCAGTTTTGTCATGGAGGCCCTGATGCTTGGTATAAGAGAAATCTCATTATAAGGGAACCTCTTACGGTTCCTGCTGTGTGTGCAGCCAACGCAGGGTAACACTAAGCAGAGCCTTGGATCTCATTTGTGTGATGTTCACTCGCATGTAATATGTCACACAAGAAAAGAACTGGCAAAGCAGAAAAAGGCATGGGAGAGAAACCGTTTCAGGCTTAGATAACTCATCCTGGTGTTGCCAAATGTGTCTGAATCAGCGCAATAAGACCGGCACAAGCCTCCGCTGTAGGTGTGTTTAACCACCGCACTCATGTTTTGGTTAATGAACTCATTCAGGCAGAACTGTGTCCATTCATGGTGCACTAACCTGGCCAGACTGACTCCCCTGACGCTAGCAGAGGACACCCACCACTGACTGCCCCTTGGTTTGGGAGGGGCTCTGAAAGCATCTGCAGTCTGTGTTGCTCTACCAAGGCTTAGAGAGTTCCTGAGAGAATCACGATGCCTGTGATTGTGGTGCATCCTTTCATAGGCATACTAACAAGGAAACCCACTGTCTCCCTAGCCAGGCCAGGCTGTAACTCACATTTGACCAGTGCATGCTGTAGGCATCACACCATGTTCCTCTGATAGAAAACAAGTCACCCCAGGCTTGTTTGCTTGCTTGTTTGTTGAACCCTTGTGGTATGTCCAGCTGTCGACAAAGTCTGAGCTTCAAACTCGACTGGCTGCCCTAAAGCATCTGCTCTCCTGCCACTGGAGCGCTAACTAGGAGCCACAGAGAGGCAGGACAGGGCCCTGGAGCAGAGACTGGCATTTGCTTCCCTGCCAGATCCCTTGTGAGGATTGATCTGAGGTTGGAGATGGTTTGGCTTGTATTCTGGTCACTCCCAGAGAAAGCTGGGCTTTGGATCAATGTGGAATGCGTCACTGAATGGCCTATTATTCACTGAGTGCAATGTGCACTCGGAGACACAGCAGCCCTCAATAAAGATTCAATTCTGCCTCTAAGGATCAAAGCAAGAATGAACCAAGGGAACTACTCAACTCTTTTACATGATGCTGAAATGAGAGGTTGCTTGTTTCGGGATGACTCTTTATGGCAGTATCAAGTTGTGCATTTCTCCTAATTAAATGGCCATCCACACAGCCAGGTCCCTTTAGTAGAGTGCAGAGCTACCTCTGATTGAAGCTCTCCATTCCCCCTGCACAAAGGCTCACACTTGAGTTAGCACAGCTTGTCCACGCTGCCACGCCCGCTCCACACCCATCCTGAGGGGCACAGTGATGCCCACAGCTCCACAGGTGCTTTCCCCCCACTCCCCTCGTGCCCACAGGGTCGGGACGGCTCTCACACAAGGTGCGCTGCGAAGGCACACAAAGGAGTGATATCCAACAGAACCAGCCTGGGGAGGAGGGCAGAGCCAGAGCACGTGGAGTCCTAACTTCCAGCACAGCTCTAGAGAAGGTCCTTGAGCAGGAGGGCAAGTGTTGTTGGTTGGTGCCACATCCCTGCAATACAGACACTTCTAGCTGACAGTTGCCTGATTTTTTTTCCCATAATGGGATAATTTATTGCAGGTTACAGAAGGCACTCAGCTGGAGGGAATCCCAGATTTTGGAGATGTTTTCAAAAGGTTTTTCTGAACTACTCTCTTTCCGAGGAGATCACAGCAGTCAGCAACACCTCATACTTGTTTTTTGACCACTCATTAGGGTGATTTTTGTGTGTATTGAAGTCATTGTACAGGTTTTAGTTGTTCTTCTTTGATTTAAATGATTGCATTCATTCTTCCCATCTCTGCTGTCCTCATTCAGAGTGCAACTCCCAGTGCTAGCTCCCTGCTGGAGAACAGGATGTGGGGGAGATGCTAGGGAAGGAGGCAAGGCTGGAGACTGGAAAGGAAGGCAGATACTGGAAAAGGAGTCAGGGCTGGGACCAGACTGGAAGGGTGGGAAGTCAACATGGACAGGTGGGTAGGAGTGATGTAGTGGGGAGTGGTGATGGGAGGGTACTAAACCAGGGAGTCAGTGTTTCAGGAAGCCAGAAGAACGAGGGGCAGCTTGTGGAGCTTCTGCTGTGAGTCAGAGAGTGAGTCCTGGTGAAAAAGGGTATGTTTGGCTGAGTGCCTGCAGCCCCAGCCTGTGCAGAGAGGGCACCAGGGGAAAAGCATCTGATGACAGAGAAGTCAGCAGGAAGGGCTGAAGCTCTGGCTGGAAGCAGATGAGGTTTGTGCAAAACATTTCACTGCACCAATGAGTACATGAGTGTAATTTCAGCACAATGAGAATCTATCGCCACCTCTGTCAAGTCTCTCGGGCTCGCCCAGCCCCAAAGCCTTTGACTGGAGAGGATCTTCCACCTAAATCAACAGGGGGGAAGGACTCTGCCCTCCCACACTCAGCACAGGGGCAGAAGAGGTGCTGTTCAGCCTCTTGTGTGTCTGTAGCCCGGGACAGACATTGCAGGAGTGTGTCCGCTCTCTGATGGGCCTGGGCCACCTCCAACCCACAGAGATCCTGTCCAGGGCACAGGGTGCCATGTGGAGGGGCCTGGCCCTGCAGCAGGAAGGGTCCTTCCCGTGAGCAGAAACCCCAGAGTCCGAGGTCAGGTCTGGTCTGCAAAGCCTGTTCCTTCCTCCAACAGTAAAGCAGAAGATGAGGGACATCTCCAGTACCCAAAGGACCCAGACAGCGACAGGGCAGAGGGAGCAGGGGCTGAGAACCATCCCCATCCCCAGCAGTCTCCCAGCCGTTGCTGGGGAGCAGCCCTTTAGAGTGACCATCAAGCCCTCAGCCCCGATTGCCGCCGCGCTTGCGAAGTGGAGGAGTTGCAGGAGACAAGGATGCTTAATTACAGAGCAGCCCTGGAAACCAGCAACAGCAGCAGCATTGTGGCCAGGAGGGGAGGCAGCAGGGCTGTAAATAGAAATTGCGGAGGCAGCCGCGGGGAACAGAGTGAGGGAGGCTTCTGCTCCTGCAGCGCTGCATGTCCCTCCCTTCCCCGCGGCTTCTCTCACCTCTCCCGGACACCCTGGCCCCCAGTGTGAGGCGGCGTGTGACAAGCGGCGTGTGACAAGCAGCCCCAGAGCGCGGCTGGGAGGCAGCAGCTCCAGAGGCAGGACAGCAGCTTTGGGTGGGGAAGTGCGTAAAGAAGGGCTCCTCCTTCACCAGGGGCCACCTCCCACGGAAATGCATGAGGGTGGTCCAAGGGCCTCTTTAGCCAGCAAAAAGACCAAGGTAAGATGGACACGGGGCCAAATTGCTCCCTCTACTCCCAAGAAGAGCGTGAGATGCTAGGAGTGTGAGCCCCCATCCTGCTGGGGTCTGCCCAGGGTGCAGTCCCTCTCATCCCACCCTGACTTTTCCAGTGTGGCACCTTCCACAGCAGCAAGAGGTCTGCTTTCAATATTTTGCAAAGTTTTATTTAAAAATGTTGAAACTAACATCCCACAAGATTTGAATACTTCACCACAAGGAGAAGAGAAATCCTACAAAAATATATATCACAGCGCACAAGGGCAGGGGAGGGGGAAGGGCGAGACTGAGCAGGGGAGCAGGAGGGAGGCCGGAGGGGAGGATGGAAGCGGTGGCAGAACGAGACCGAGTGGCAAAGGGAGAACAAGAGAGGAGTAGGGAGAGCGAAACAGTAGGAGGGTAGAGAACCAGGAGGGAGACCATGGTACAAGACAGGAGTGGGAAAACAGTGGGAGAGGGAAAACAACAGGAAAAGAGGAGTAGAGAGCCAGCAGTTGGTGAAGGAAGGGGACCTCTCTCTATGGCCCTGCCAGGGTAGGGCCAGGACTACAGTGGGACGGTAGCAGGGATGCAGCTGGGGAGCTGGAGTTTGACCCAGGACTTTTGTGCTGCAGGTCTCAGCTCTAAGGCTGTGCCACAGATGTGGTTTGTTGGAGTGAAAAAACAAAACCACAGTTCAATTCAGAACAGTCTCAAGGTGGTCGTGTTTGAGAACTTGCAGGGAATGAACAAACCACTCCTTTCCAGGCATTTTTCTTCATTGGGAAATGGAGTGGGAAGTGAAGGGACCAGATTTGCAAGGGCACTTGGGTGCCATTGAGGAAGAGGTAGATAGCCCTCTCTGAAATTTTGGGATGCTTGGCCGGATGTGAGTCCCTGGAAACTGGTCTGGAGATGAGGTGTGGAAGCACACACCGGAGGTCTGCTCCCTGCCTACCATTTACAGCCAACCAGATGGGAAAGCCCAAGCAGGATTTGGCCTTGTGGTCATACCACTCTCTTGGGTAAAGAAAAGGAGACTCCAGTTCCTGCTTCAAAATAGGAACTTCCCTCCCTTCCACTGTGCTCAAAGAGAGACCACCCTTATGTTTAAAAAGCCAGCACTCTCCAGGAGCTCAGCAGAGACACAGTTACTTCATCTTGCTCAGCCCACCTGGATGTTCCCTTTTAATAGCATAGGAATGTTGGGCAGAATTAGCCCAAGACTATGAACACTTCCAGTTGGTTTCCCTGCACACTTTTCTCTCTAATGGAAAGGAAAAAAAAAATCTTTTTCCTCCATTCATCTAGAAGACAGGGAAATCTGATGGGCTGTGACTAAGAAGGTGCTGTCCTCTGCCCTGGCTTGGTACTCAGTGCTGTCAGCCCATCCATGTGCACATCCTACAAAATATTACCCTGGGCCAGGGTAGAGACCTCAGGCATGCTCTGGCTCCAGTCTGTGTAGGGGAAGATGGTTTATAAGGCTCCAGTCATGGAGAAAACAGATCCAGTGAGATTATTTATTGACTGGAAGAAGCTTGTGTGTCCACATGTGTTCTGAGTGTTTTGTTCCAGGGACAAAGCACAGCAATGAATGTTTGGGCAGGACAATGAAGTTGTTTCCCTGTATCTAACCTGTTTTGTGTGAGAGATTGAATGACTGTCATAAAAACATATTTGGCTAGGAAAATTGTTCTTAGAAAAGATGTTCATCATACCCAAGCTTCTGTTGTTGTCAGAGTTTTCTCTACACAGCTTCACCAGCTTTCCCCTTAACACAGTGTCCATGAAAGGTTTCACTCCCTGGAGACACTTTTACCAAAACCAGAGATATGTAAAAAAGGAGGAGGAAAAAACCCCAAACCATCAAAATCTGATTTGTTTGCAGAATTTACAAAAGCCTGGCCAGAAGAACACAGGGCTTCCCCACATCAAATGTTGGAAAATGTTTTCACTATGTCTCCTGTGGTCCCCTGCTAGTTTCTTACAAACCTTCTCTCCATGCAGCATGTGGAAAGTCCAAGGACAGCCCTTGAAGTGGAAGAGTCTAAACTCTGGCCTTGTTTCAACAAATGCTGTTGATCAAAGAACAATCTAATTAATCTGGTCTGGAAGATTACTTCAACCAGTTCAAGGTATTGTAAATTGCCAGCAATCAGCAGTGCAGCCTCCTGCAGATGTCCTTCCCCAGCACAGACGTGCCAGGGAGTGGGGGAACAGGGGCAGCAATGAATGGGGCAGCGAGCAGGAGCTGCCACCTGCTCCTTCCCTGTCCATCTGCAGCTTAAATGTCCACCAAAGCCTTGCATGGATCCTGAATAAGAACAGGCTCAGTAACAGATCGATCTGTGGTAAAGCACTAATACCCTGCTGTAAGCACAGACTCAACCTGTGCTTAGACTGGAGATCTCCAGAGTCCTTTTCCACCTACATCTTTCAGCCACTCTATGCTTTTAATAAGCCAGTAATTTTATTTGACCTGTCATTTTCTCAAAATCTCTGCTGTTTTTGGGAAGCTTACTGTAATTGACATTCTCATGCCCTTCACAGTGAGTCAGATGGGACCCAAGAACACCTAATAGTTCAGCTGGGTAAACGGGCAGAACCAGGCCTCTTATGAAATTCCCTGTGCTTTGTCCTATAAAGAACAGGCTTTTAATGCAGAGATAAAGGATGAAAGGGCTGCTTCCCTCTCTCCAAGATGACTTTTGTCAGAGCCCTTGTGTGGTACATTAGGGCCTTCTAATTATGGGTGATTTTCCTGCCTCTGGCCACATCAGTCCAGCAGCTGAAGGTGTTTGTACACTGTAGGGGCAACCTTACTTAAATGTGCATCTTTTCACCTCAGCGGCTGTCAGTGTGGGGTTTTAATTAATTTGAAGGTGTCCATAAAAGCTAAGAGCAACTATTGTCATTAAGGTGAAATCTGCCATCTCACGCTTCCTCAAAGTGACACCCATGGGTCCATGCCTAGGAGGAGGTGGAGATGCAGGGATCTTGCCCACACAAGTAAGTGACAGTGTGGCTGCCAGCCCCACAGACTACCACAGCCCCGAAGGATGTGTGAAGGCAACCAGTTTGGACAGATAACCTGTGCCATTGCTTTCAGTTTCTAACCAGCTGGGGAACTGAATGAAGCTTCACTTGGGAGCCCTCTCTCGTGCCCTTGGTGAGCACTGCCTTGTGGGTTTCCAACCACCTTGCACTCCAGGAGAGACCTCCCAGCAGTACATGGCAACCCTTCCAATGTTCCCAAGGTCAACTCTAAACTGCTCTTGGCCATCCCAGGCGCAGAGTCCTGTCTGCTGCCTTGTTGCCTGTGCCAGGAGTGTCTGAAAGCAAATCTCTTCCTCAGCCCAGCAAAACTCAAGTTCCTCATGCCCATCTATGTCTGCATGCCACACTTAGCCGTGTGCAGGACGCTTGCTAAATAACACAGTGAGCAGAGGGCTTCACCTCGGATTTTCTGGAAAGCGTCATCATAGACTGGTCTTCTTCAGAAAAACCTTGCTGAAGGAGGCTGAAGGGGTGGAGAGGGACAGCAAGGAGGCTTTCAACAGATCAAAACATTTGGAAAGCTAAAGGAATCTTTTCCAACTTTAACTGGCAAGAGAAGTGGCATGGGGGTGGGAACTGAGGGAAAAAAAAACTGTGGACGAAAAGAGGAAGAAAGATACACGCTGAAGAGGAAAAAACCCCAAAGGAGTGTTAGGCAGAAAGGAACTGGAAAGGTGTGAATCTCTTCCATCTAGGGGAAAGATAATGTTTCCTTCAAGGAAATGGGTTGTTGAGAGGGCCCAGGTGCTCTGTGAGCCTCTTCTGCCCAAGCTTCACCCACCCTTGGGACTCTCAGGAGGGCCAAGGTCTCAGGAACAGACAAAGTTGCCACCATCCGAGTCACCTGGCGGGCAATCCTGCAGCCACTGAACTCCAGACGTTCACTGCAAAGCACACAACATGGGAAGGGACACACGGAGGGTGAGGGCCCACGGGGACAGGGGTACGCCTTTCCACCTCGCCTACCCCCGATGTCAGGCATGCACTGGTGAGAGAGTCACGGAGATCCAAGTGTGTCTGTGCACATATGCTAGGAGAGGGGCTGGGGAGGTCAAGATTTCACACCACCACCAGCTGTCTTCCCTCCCACCGTTCTCCTCTCTCGTCACCCTGTCCTGCGTGGGCAGGGCAGGTCCCCAACTTCCCCCAGCAGGAGATTAAGGAGGCCCAGCTCATCCATTTGCCCAGGCACATCCCGGTGGGGTTAGTTAATAATGGTGGTGGTGGTGGGCCGTGGCACAAGGAGGTTGTTTTTTCCTGGGGTAGCAGAGGCGGTGAGAGTCCGCGCTCGCCAGCTGTGACAGGAGGGTAGGGGAGCCAGCTCAGCCTCTCCCAGGAGCTTCACAGGTTCACCAGTGGGATTCTGGGGGAAAGAGGGAATTGGAAATTAATTGGGTCTTACACTGCCCCAACCCACCGCCCCCCCGCTAACCAGTGTCACCTTTGCCCTGCCTCAATGTGCCCATCCCCCTGTCCCCTGCCAGCCCCTCCTGCCCCAGCTCACTGGCCACTCACCGGTTGAGCTGGAAGGCTGCATTCTTCCCGTGGCCACCCAGTTTCTCTGCACCCTCCTGGCCCTGCCTGGACTCCTCCGGCTCAGGTGTGGGGGTCAGGGGGTCGCCGTAGGGCCCCAGGATGCTGACGGTGGTGGGGGAGAGGTCTGTGAGGGGCTGCTGGCTGTCCTGCTGCCTCCCACTGCTCTGCTGCCCCGAGTGACGCCGGCGTTTCTGATTACGGTCCCAGCTTTGGAGAGAGCAAGGGGTGAGGTAAAGAGATAAGCCCCAGCCCTTGATGACAGAGAGGTTTGTGGGATGGACCCCGCTACGCTCGGCATTAGAGCCCAGCGTGGCTGAGTGCCAAACCTTGCAAGGGACTGCAGCAGCAGATCCGCACCCCTGGAACAAATGGGTCCCAAGCCCGCTGTCCTCCTGTAGACACCAGCCCAGTGAGAGCCTCCACTGGCCCAAACCCCACTCACCAGAACTTGAATATGATTCCAGTGGCAACCAAGACAATGATTATGGAGATGGTGATGGTGACGTACAGCTGGGGGTCCACACCTGCGAGACAGAGGAGTGGGGGTTGTGATGGCCACTTCCTCCGGTCCCCAGAGAGCAGCAGGGCAAAGGGAGGTTCCTGATGAGTTTTGCAGAAGGAGCTGCTCCTGCAGGGGACAGGGGGTGACAGAAGCAAAGGGTAGATTTACCTTCCCCCCGGGGCCCGAACAAGAAGGGCCGCAGGGTGGCTGGAGTCTCGCGCAGGTTGAGCCCCGCGTTGTGCAGGAGCGAGTGGGAGTTGGGCTGCGCCGTCGCCATCCCGTGCGGCGAGACAAAGGTGTATCCCAGCGGTGGGAAGCCTGGGTTGGCTGAGTTTGTGTCCCCTCCATCCTCATCCGACACCGTGGGACCCCACACGATGGCCCAGGGGTACTGGGAGGAGGGCATGCCGTCCTCGAATCCGGAGGGGGTGGCAGGCCGGGCCCCCGCGGCCTGGCGCCTCAGCCGCACCACGTGCCGCAGCTCTGCTCCCCGCGCGGGCAGGGCGCGCTGGCGCGGCAGGGCCGAGCGGGAATCCGGGCGGGAATCCGGGCGGGAATCCCGCTCCGGCTGCGAGGTCCTTTCCCAGATGCAAATGGAGCGCGGGGCCGAGGGGCTCCGGCGGGTGCAAAGAGGCCGAGGGGCTGCTGGGCCCCGAGAGCGAAGAGACCATATGCCAGGAGGAGGGACGGCCAAGACGACGAGGAGGAGATGCCACAGCTGCAGGGAGTGGATGCGGGAGAGGAGTGGAGGCATCCTGCTGCGGGGTGGGGAGAAGAAGAAGAGAGCCTGATCTGAAATGTTCCTCCTGCTGAAAGGCCAAGCAGCCGGGAGCAGCCCACCACCCACACTCCTGTTTTCCTCCTGCCTCACCTGCCAGTGTGGGAAGCTGTGAACCTACCAGGCACTGGGCTCCATCTCAGATGCAACAGTGTCTTTGCTCAGTCAGGATCTTGTCTCATCTTCTTCACTGGGAACCAAAAGGGAGGGGTGTCAGTGTCCCCTCACACAGCAGTGACGGCTCTCTCTTTGCAGGCACTGTGTGCCACCCTGGGTGAGCTCCTGGCCCCGGAAGGCAGGATTCGGGGAGTCCATGCACACACACGTGCACCCTGTCCTGCTCCCATGCCCCCCATGCACGGAGGTGCATCGTGTCCCCCCCGATGCCAAGTCCACACAGAAACACATGCATTAACATATGCTCACGAAAGCAAGGAGCAATCTCTGGAGCATACGTGCCCAGGCACATGCGCAGCTTCCCCAGGGACTCTCCTGTCTGAGGGCCGAGAGGGGGATTCGGCATCTTTGTTTGCTTATCACTGGAACAAGTTGGAATCTTAATTCCTGTGTTTATTTATAGTGTGAAGCATGTAATCCGTTTATTAAAAAAGAGCCTCTTCATTGTGTGCCAGAGCGAGGGAGCGAGAGGGGAAGCACGAGAGTGATAAACCAAGACGACTGAGAAAGAGTGAATCAGCGAGAAAAGTCCAACCTCACTAAAGAATTTAGGAGAAAAAATATGCCTATCAAATATTTAGTATTTACTTTCCTCTTAGCTAACGTGAAATTACCTTCCCACACTCCTTGTCTTAATGTCCTCTGCACTATCCCATCCCTCCCTTTCTCCCCTATCCCTCCCTTTTCTGTCCCACCTCCCACGGCTGAGCAGCAAAAACACGGAGTGAGGTCAGGTCCTCTCAGCCGGATTCCTGCCCCGGACGCACAGCACCCTTCGGCATCAGCCCGGTGGCAGCACGGCTGCCCTTCATGCTGCCTGCCCCTTCCCTTGGCTGGGCACAGTGCGGTGCCGGCCCTTCCCCGCTGAGTTCTTACGTCCCTGACCCCGGATCCTCTCCGCAACCGCACGCACACAGGACAAAAAAAATCATGCGAGACGCTCAGCCTGCTCCTTCATCGTGAAGGGGGAAGCATGAATGCCGACAACCCACGGTCATGCCCTCCTGTGGCTGCCGGGATGGAGAAACAGGGATGCTTGGCCGAGGGAGTCAATGCAGAGGCCAACCCTGCCCCTCCAGCCCTGAGCCAGCTGTGCTGCATCTCCCGGCTTCCAAGGGGTTATTGCCATCCGCCCCTGCTCACCCCATGCCCTGAACTAAAACTGCAGCCCCTCCTGGGTGGGAGGCTTCCTCTTCCTGAGGGAAGAGCCCGGTGCTTGCTGTGATGTACACCTGAGAAGAGGGGCCAGGAGGAAGGGCACCCAAGACTAAGTAGCTGTCTAGCTCCTGCTGCATTAACTGGGGATATTTTTAGTTCCCTTCTGTTAAATATTTAAACAAAGTTCACAGAAAAAAAAAGAATTGTTGGCTAATGTGCCCTGCCCCTCCCTCCGGGGCAAGATCAGTCTCTGGAGGGATCCTGAGATGAAGATGAGGAGAAAAGAGCAGCTATTCTCAGCATATCTTTGTACTTTGCTCCTGAACCTCCAAGCCTTGGAGGGGACTCAGTATTAAAATGCATCTCTGCAGAGAGGCAGCAGAATGGAGCAAATTTCTTCTGAAGCCAGAGATATACTGGTGAGATATTGGCCATCTGGATTATGAGCATGATGCTGTGGAATATTGTGTCTGGCAACACAAATCCATGATAGAATTTATTTCGGACTTTGAAAGGGAGGGAATTCCAAGCATGGAGGACCTCCTTGCGTGAATCCCCAGGCTAGAGGGCAGACAAGTTGCAGGAGGGGTTTCAAGGTGGCCTGGAGTGCCTTGGGCCATGCCTGGGACTCACCACAGGACAGTAGTTCCCTGGGACGAAGAGCCTGCTCTGCTTGTGGCAGGGCACTCTGAGTCACAGCACGAGCCTTCAGGGGCTGGCGGCTATTTTGCATCGGGAAGCAGGAGATGTGGGGCTGGACAGTGCCATCCCAGCAGGGGTGACCTTCCCCAGGTGCAGGTAGACTTCAGTGCCAGTCCCACAGGGAAGAGTGCTACAGTAGGGGTGCACGTGTAACCTCTAGCGCTCCTCCTAAGAGCAATGGCTCTACCCTCAGAACCGTGCCTGGGTGTAGGAATGCTGGGGTCGCTGCGCTCTCCTAGCTTGTTGGGAGGTCTCATAATGGAAACACTGCTGTTCCTCTCAGCTGAGATTGTGAGCTCCAGCAACGGCACCCCAGACTATGGACTTCCAGGGTTGAAAACCTGAGAATAAGAAACCCTACAGAGCCAAATCCTGGATGGCTTTCTAAATTTCAGCCCTATGGATCAGGTAACATCTGGAATGAGCAGAGGGGGAGGTGAGCCCCAGCACTGATGGCCTCATGTGCACATGATGCTGAGGAGCTGACAGCTCATGCATGGGGTGCAAGCCTCAGACTGGAGACACTGCTGTGCACGGGTTCTGCTGCCTACAGGGAAGAGCTGGTGACTCCTGGTGCCCCCAACCCAAAGGTGGCTCCAGATGAGTGTGGAAACGATGCAAAGTCAGTTAGTCTCCATCAACACATTCTGGTTTGTTAATCAGATTGTGGCCAAAGACAGAGTGTGTCCTGCACTGGCACGCCCAGGACTGATAGTGGAGGAGCTGGGAGCAGAAGAGAGGTGTTTCCCATGGCATGGAAGGTGTGGGAGCAAAGGAAGGTTTCAGGTGAAAATACCAGCCAGCACAGCTGAACAGCACAGCTAACACACTGAAAATACCAGGCTGGATTCCTCCGTGCTTGGAGTGTTTATGTTTGAAATGGAGCATAGATGTCCCTGTGGATTATCGACAAACCAGCAGGCAAAGCATGTCTGGGGCACTCTGCGGTCAGCCACCGGCAGTGGGATTGTCCTGGGCACAGACCCTGCTGCGTTGGAGGGCAAGAGTAACACATACCCTTCATTTGGCTCTGAATGCAGCTTCCAGTGTGGATCCTGAATAAACTGGTAGACCCTCAGAGCAGAGGAGGGGATGCCAATGCTCTTAGTACCTTGGAGTATAAATCCCACCTTACACCATTCAAGAGACCTTTGTGTGCCAGAAGAGAGAGACTGGATTTCCGCACCAGTACCTCCTGGCAAGGCTCTTGCTTTCATACATGTTTCCCAGGTCTAATGGCAATAAAACTGGACAGGGCTACTCCCAAAGCCTGAACAGGAACCTGTATACTTTCAGTCTAGATACAGAGCCTTCATCTCAGAGTTCCAGTCCTGTGATGCACAGATGACAGAGTGTGAATGACAAAGCTATTTCCCCAGGGTACTTCATTGAGCTCAGTTTGTGAGTCTTGGTGCTTGAAAGCAGCGAGTAAGAATTATACTGTTCTCTGCTACTGCATATGGACCCCACCATCAGTCCAGACTGGGGCTAATCTTTTAGGAGCTGCTCTCATTGCATTTGCAGGATGGAAGCATGAATCCTGCTGCTGTTCCCCACACCCATCTGTGCTTCCTCCCTCTTTGTAATCTCCTGCAGCATGGACCCGCCGCTACTGGGACATGAGAGCGCAGATCTCAGTAGCCATGCCCCAAAGCATAAATAGCAGTTCACCAGGGGCTGGGAATTTACATCCTACCTCATGGCTAGGAGCAAAGCCTGCTGCGCTCCTGCTCAGAACAGGGAGCTCTGACTAAAGCCTGAATGTGACAACCTGAGCTCTGGAGTTCAGATACTACCATGCCCTGGGAAAGCCCTAGGATTCGCTTATGATAACTCCTTCTCCATGTTCAGGATTCTTGTATACCTTAATGCCATAGATAAATCCTATCCAAATAAAAAAGGCATCACAGGAACAAAAGAACCAAGGTGCCAGCCGTGTGCTGTAGCTCCCTCACATCAGATGCAATCTGTAACCTTCTGTTACAAAATGCTGAAGTTTGACAAATTCAAATGAGGAACAATACTATTAATAAAGAGGGTCACACACCAGCACAATTCACCTAGGCAGGTGGTGTGTTTCCTCCTGCCTGCAGCCTTTGCCTGGCTGTATTCCTGAAAGAGATACTACAGTTCAATCAGAAGTTATGGGCTTGGCACAGGAAATTAAATTGGTGAAATTCTCTGGCCTGTGCTCTGCTGTAGGTCAGTCTCGATGATCAAAATGGTCCCTCTGGCCTTAAAATCTGAGAATCTCACAGCTTTCTTGATGCTTAACTGAGATCAGCTCTGACTGGAGAGCAGTTGGATGAAGCCAAGCGCACACAAGCCGTGTTAGTGAGGAGCGGGTAGAGTCTCCTTCCATCCGGGGATGGGCAAAGAGTTGCACCCGATTCTGTCTGGCTGAGCTGGCAGATGATGATCTATCTGTATTTTTGTAACATCTAGAGCTTGACTGCTGTGATACTGTGCCTCTAGGAATGAAGCTGTCTGCTCTCAGAGTGCTCCAGCTAGCTCAGAATGCAGCACTCTGTTTGCTCGGCGACTCAAGCTGCCGGGAATGCATCACCGTGCCCCTCTGCACCCCACATCGCCTCGCCTTTGAGCACAAAGTCCAGTTCAAGGTCTCCAAACCAGCATTCAAAGCCCAGCATGGGACAGGCCCCAGTGACCTAAGCAATCAATCACCTCTCCTTATGCAGCGATGACCTCACATGACGGATATATTCCACTGGAACAATGAAATTGCCAACCAGTTTGGGGAGAGGGGGAAGGGATGGAAGAAGGGTAAAGAGGCTCATGACCCTGAAAAACGGAACATTCACAAGAGCTGGGCCAAGATTATGAAACTTACTGCTGGCTGAAATAATGCTCGCCATTAGCAACCCCACAGCACCGAGAGCTTCACGCAAATCCTTGCTTCGCCCAGCTCCCCCACTGCAACGATTCCACTTGAAATAGTGATGAAAAAATCAAAACAAACCTAAGGAGGACCCAGCCCTCCTTACAGAGAAGGAATACTAGGTTGGCTGTCCTTTTTTAAACTCCCAGCCAGCAATAAGGGCTGTGGTGACAGCTACTGATACGAGACTGTGATCTGGGACCACGGAACCTAGCAGCTATCTCCAAGCACTGAGCAGAGTGAGTTCAGGCACTGCTAGCAAGACCCCCCCACACTGCGTGATGCCCTGGGCACACCACACCTGTGTTTTTCTCAGTGGCCATGAACACCCCGGAGTTCATGGTCCAAGAGGCAGAGATGCAGTCATTGCTGGTTTGGCAGCAGGAAGCATGAATCCCGGTGTTGGTGAAAAGGGGTTATGTATATGCCCTGCTGTATTCGGCTGGGTGGGGACAGGGAAAGGGAAGAATCCCAGAGCAGATGACCCAGGGAGGCAATTCTGCTGCACTCGGAGGAGTTTTGGCAGCTGGGAGTGTGAATCTGAATGCTGGTACCCTGGGGTGCAGATGCCAAGCCCAGCCGGGAAAGAGTTCCCGCTATGCCTGGGGCTGGGGGCAACACCTCCCAGAGCTGGCTGAATTTGGGGGCTGGGAGTTGGAATGCAGTGGCTCACATCAGGCTGCTCTACCTAATGTCTGAGGCTGAGAGGGTTGGTGGCAGCACCCAGGAGGATCCAGCAGGATCGCGGAGGGGCTGACACTGCTCGCCCTGAGTCAGTGCAGGTCCTGCAGCGTTCAGTGACTTCCCGATGGGAATTCCCGTGCCAGGCTACCAGGGTGAGCACTTACGGGCTGGGTACGGCAATTCTAGGCTGGGGGGGGAATGCAGGGCTGGAAGGGTGATGCTGCATTTGGACATTTTCATAGCAAAGGAATGGGCGTGTGAAGCCCATCAATGGTCCCCTGAGCTTAAGTCTTCCTGCATTTGGGAACTGTGAGTGTGGCCCCATTCCAAGCAGCACTATAGGATGCCGGTCCCCTGCCATCTAGTGCCTGCCTGCAATACATGTCATGAGTCTGACAATCTTCTGCCTCCCAGTTTCCTACTGTTCCCGGGCATCCAAGTGCTTCAAGTGCTGAGTCTCCACATCTGAATTGCTCTCTCTTGCATGGTGCACCCTTGGCCAGGCAGGAGGTGGGATTGACCCCTCTGTTTCCTTTCTCCAGCTGCGCCAATTTGGCTGAAGTCGCCTTCCTCAGCGCAGGCTCCAGTGCTCCAGCACAACAGGTCTGTGATGGAGCCCGGAGCTGGAGGGCAAGAGGCAGCGATCCCTCGGCTGTGTCCCCTCCCTCCCGGCCCCTCAGACATCCCCTGCCCCCGACTACAAGAGGAGGAAAAGGAGCGGGGAGGAAGGAGACAGCCGGCTAGAAGGAGAGAGAGCACCTAGATGGGGAAAGGGAAAAGAAAAAGGGGGAGAAAGGACACAGGGAAGGAGACGGGCAGAGATGACTTGGAGACGGGCATGCAGCCACCCTCCCCCCCGCCCCTGCAGCCCCGTCCCCAGTCTGTCCCCCAA
>VZRQ01003283.1:253592-273453 GCA_013397975.1 Machaerirhynchus nigripectus
CCGGCGGCGCCGCCTGACCCTGTGTCCCCGCAGCTGGCCGACAGCGAGTTCTCCCCCGTGTTCCGCCTCCTCACCATCTTCGCCTACGGCACCTACGCGGACTACCTGGGTGAGGCCGGGCGCGGGGCCGGGGCTCTGAGCCCCCCGGCCCGGTGGTGGGGATCCCGCGGGACGGGAAACGCGCCGGGGACTCGGGGCGCAGAGGGCCTCCCTCCCCCGACAGCTCCTCCATGCAGCCAGGGCTGAGCCCCCGGCCTGACACACGTCTGGTTGTGGTTTGGGCCCCAGACTAGCGAGGTACCTGGCCGTAATTAACGCTGCCATTAGCCACCTGCCAAATAGCGTCCTGACAAAGACATTTTCGAGGGGCCAGCGGAAAGACTTAGGTGTCCATTGGGATGTGCAGACCTGCATAAATAAGGCATGGGACAGCTAGAGAGGCTGAGTTGAGGGTGGTGGGAGGAAAGGCTGCTCAGAAAAGGTCTTTTGAGCTGACAATTGATGGGGATGGCTTGGGAAGACGAAGCACCACTTGGGGGATTGGTGTGCAGACGTTTTAAGAGATGGGTGTGGTACAGATGCTTCTGTGCAGAACTGGGAAATGAGGCATAAATTGTAACACCCCGTTCTTTCCCCTAACAACAGCTGAAGCAGCAAACCTCCCTCCCTTGACAGAGGCCCAGAAGAACAAACTGAGGCACCTGTCAGTCGTCACTCTGGCTGCTAAGATCAAGGTAGTGGCCCTGTTTTTCCTGAGTTCTCCTCCCACTGGGATTATCTCGTGCTAGTTACCGTCATGTTTCCACAGTGCATCCCCTACTCAGTGCTGCTGGAGCAGTTACAGCTGAAGAATGTCCGGCAGCTGGAGGACCTGGTGATTGAGGCTGTGTATGCAGATGTGCTGCGAGGGAGCTTGGATCAACGGAACCAGCGCCTGGAGGTGGATTACAGCATTGGGAGGGACATCCGGAGGGAGGAGCTTAGCACCATCACCCGCACATTGCAGGAGTGGTGAGGAGGAAGCCCCCAGTACTAACACCCAAAAAAGGTTGCAGGAGTGGCTGGGGCTTCCCTGGATCCTTTGTGTGTCGCTAAGGGTGGGTGGTGTTGGGAGGTGACCTACTCAGTCCCCTTTCCCATACTGCCAACGGAAAGTAATTTTCCAAAAATAATTTCCCAAACTCCCCTGTTTGTGGCTGGTGGGGTGACGGGGACGCAGCAGCCTTTGCACAACACTGGCTGCTGGTAGGATGCTTCCTCAGTGTTGATCTGTAGTTCTTAACCCAGCATGGCTTTGTTACCTGTCCTTCTCCCAGATAATAACATAATTCCCTGCATTACTATGTCAGACTCCTGCCCCTGTATCTTCCCTGCCTGGCATAGCTGTCACCTCCCAGTGTTTTTGGCCTCTGGAGTTGAAATCTGCCGTCTTTCCCTTTTCTCTCTATGCTGTGCCAATTCCCTGGCCTGTTCAGTTCTGGGTCTCCTCTCCAGGTGCCAGGGCTGCGAGGTTGTGCTGTCGGGCATCGAAGAGCAGGTCAGCCGGGCCAACCAGCACAAAGAGCAACAGCTGGCCCTGAAGCAGCAGATAGAGAGCGAGGTGAGTGGGTGCAGCAGGGAGCAGCCGGTGCCCCTCGCCTTAAAACAACTAGAATCAGTACCTTGTGGTTGTTACAGTCTTTGCTGAAGTGAGGCATTGCCTTTTCCCTAGGCCAGACCCCCTAGGGACTTGTGCCTGAAGAAGAGTCCTAAATCAGCTTAATACTCCTCTGCAGTGCAGGGGCCTGGACAGATGTTGGTTCTTTTGCTTGGTGTGAGCTTGCAGCTCTTAGCTCCAGGGTTTCCTTTAGAATCAAATTTTTAAAAAAACCCAAAGCGAAACTAAAAAAGCCTGTAGACAGAAAAACCCCTTTGGAAAATCCCTTAGTGCTTGCCTTGCTGCTATTGCAGGTGGCAAACCTGAAGAAGACTATTAAAGTGACAACAGCAGCCGCTGCAGCAGCCACATCCCAAGACCCAGAGCAGCACCTCACGGAGCTCAGGGAGCCGGCCCCTGGCACCAACCAGCGCCAGGCGAGCAAGAAAACCTCCAAAGCCAAAGGGTGAGCAGTGCAGGCAGACAGAGCCTGTGTGTGTGTGAACATCAGTGCACTTAGGAAGTAAGATACGAGCCTGAGTGTCTACTCTGAATTTTCATTTTTCTTTTTTTTCCCTCTGCCCACAGGCTCCGGGGCAGTGCGAAGATTTGGTCTAAATCAAACTAGCTGGATCTCCCTTACAGAACTGTGAGGGTGAGAGGAAGAGATTTGGGGGATGGAGGGGTAGCAGGGGTCCCAAGTGTGATGCTTCTGAGTTCTTCTCTGAGATCCATCTTGCCAACTAACTCTGCATGTTTGTTCTCTTTCCTATCTTCTTTACCGACGTTCCAGGCAGTGTCTCCCTCCTTTTCATCACAGCATTTCACACTCTGAGCTTCAGGTTGTACGCGTTGCTGTTTACNGCCACGTGTTTCTCTCTTTCTCTCTCCCTGTCTTTTGACAGGTCAATTTCAGGAGCCATAAAGGTGTGACAGTCACCTTGGCACCCCCAGGGCATCACAGAAGCTTGGAAAGAGGGTGCTGGTGCTCAGCAGTCGTTTTGGCTCTATGAGACCCCTGGGATACTTTGCTCCAGGACACCGTCTTTGATTGTTTAATCTTTGTTTTGCTAGGTGGGAGGGTAGTTTTTGAAGGGATTCTTTTAAAAAATATATAAATATATTATAAATATATATAAAACAATAAAAATATAGATCTATGGACATATCTGTACAAAACTGTGCTCCTGTGGGTGGCGTCTCTTTGCCTCGTATGCTGATTCTGGAGGTTCCAAAATAAGCTGTGATATTAAGAGCCTCTGTCCCATTTTGGGACAAAATACTCAGTTCCTGTTTCAAAGGGTAGTGCCACAGTACCTGTTGGGATGAGAGTCCATAAAGCAGGAATTAATCATACATCTTATTTAAAGTGTTTTCTTCTGTGGTTGATTTGCCTCTGGACCCTTCAAAAGGTGATTTTCAGGTAGTCTCAGAGGAAGGTGCAGAGACTGAGGAAAAAGTCCTTATTTGTGTCAGTACTGTGTGTCCTGTGATCCTGGACAGAATGGAAAGTGATTTGGGGACTGGCCTGACAGGTGAAGGTAACGGAGTCAATGCCCACATGTGGGAGTTCTCTCAGTATAGATGCTGCACAAGCTGTTCTTGGGTGATGGTGGTGTCTGGTTGGAAAAAAAATCCAAATGAGTGAAAACGAGTCCTGCGAGATGCCCGGGAAAAAAACTAACTGGGATTCTTCAAAGGATGCCTCCTCGAGGCTGGCTTGGAGCCGAGTCAGACGGATGTCAGTGCCACACTGCCTCTCCACTACGTGTAGCTGATGTAAATGTAAATTGACACTGTGACTCCCACCCCCGCTTGGTTCTGCGCCTTGTGCCAAGACTAAAATTTGATTCCCTGAACCTGTGTTTCTGTGTGTGAGCAAACCACGGAAAAAATAACCCAGTGAAGGAAAGCTGGGAGCTTTGTCTCTGTGGGGGCTTGTCTGGTTCGCTGTCTGGGGTGGGTTTTCTCCTGGGTCAGCTCCCTGTGCAGACAGGTGAGAGTTGGAGCGGAGGCAATGCAGCTGTGAGCAAGTCTTGTGAAGGGCGTGGGGAGGGGGGTGAGGCTGTGCCTGTTTCGGTGGCAGCAAGGTGCCATCTCAGATCTCAAACCCCACAAAATGCAGGTTGAATGCAGTATCGCTGCTTTGCTGATTCCAGACTGCTGTAATACAGCACTGACTGTCATTGGGAAAGCCCTGTCACCCGAACCCATGAACTCCTAAAACTTCCAAGCAGCTTTGTTTGTCCCTCTGTGGTCACAGGGCTGGGCATACCGGCTGGCTCTGTGGGGACAGGGATTTGCCAGCTGTCCTGGGGTGACTGCTCTCACTGGCTGGCGTCTCCCAGGAGCTCGGGCAGCCCCACACCTTTCCCCCTTCTGTGGCACAAGGCATCGGGCACCTTGGCTGTCATTGCCTGGCGCAGAAGTGCCAAGTAGCAGAGTTTTGGTATGAAGTTGTCCAGATGGGAGACACAAATCTGGCTGCAGGAGCACATGAGGGGATAGCTGGGGCAAGATCGTGTCGACCCACCTAGAGAGATCTGATGAACTTACAGCCATAGGGAGTCTAGCTGATGAATCCTGTTGTCCATAAGTTGTAGGGAGGGGTTGTGACAAGGCTCCCAGCTTCTGTTTAAATCACCTTGAGCCTTCCTCCCTCTGCGTCACATCACCTTCATCTGTCTCTGTCAGCGAGGAGAGGCCCTGCGCTCGCTGCATTTGTGATTGTCTGCAAGAAGCAGTAACATCCGTGTGTATCAGATCTTCAGCTCCTGGGAAGGGCTAGTCTGGGACCGAGGTGCCAACAGGAGAGGTGATACCTGTCACGCACCTGCCAGATGTCTGGCACCTCACACCGTTTGAAAGATTTGCTGCTTGCAAAGCCGTTGGGGTGTGATGAGAAAGCGTGAGGAGAACGGGCTTGGGATGGAGCTGAGCAGCCGGACAAAGCATGTGTCCTAACAGCCACTGGCTGAGGTCCAGTGGGAGCTGGGCTGGAGCAGTGTCACCTCCAGGGAGAGCTGAAGTTAGCAGTAATGGAGGAGGAGGATATTTGTGTCCCGCAAGAACCTGCTGCTGCTTAGGAAGAGCAGCTGTAACAGCTCTTTGCCCCGAGTGTCTCAGCTCCTCTCTGGTCTGTTGGGCTTTGCCAGCTTTAACCAAACTGTGGCTATTAGACACAAAGGGTCTGTCTGAATGCCCTGAATCCACAGTTTAAATCCAGGCTGCAGATCCCAGCAGTGGAGCTGGAAGCCAGCACCGAGAGTTCCGGGCTGGTTGTGTGTGATAGCGCTCGTGTGACGTCCTGTGCAGCAAAGGCCGGGCAGAGCAGTGCCTGAGCTCTGTGCCACGCACATCGGCCTTGGGAGCACAAAACCCCCACACGGGTGACAGCAGTCAGTGTGGACCTGCATGGGTCTGGGGGGGGGCTTGCCACTCCAGTCCCAGGCTGTGCCAGAGCCCCAGACTCGGATCCTCACAGCTCAGTCACAGTTGGCACAAGTCTGGCTGTGTCCTTCTGCCGTAGCTTTGTTATGTGGCACCCTGCTCACCCCGTCTCCCAGGGCCAGCTCATCTCTCTGGTAGCAGCATTTGCCAAGCACAGCCATAGATAGGCCTTGTTCCCCCTTCCCATTTTCCCCTCTCAAGGGAAATGTGTTATGGATTTTAGGAGAGCTTGGGATTAAACAGAGCTCTGAAAGTCTTCCATTTTGTTTACTTTTCAAAGGGAGCACCTTTTAAGACCTCCATTAAGAAAAGGAAAGCTGGAGGTAGCACATAAAATTACTTCAGACCTTTGGCAGAACTGAAAAATAAATGAGAAGGTTGCAGTGCAGAATGAAAGTATTGGTGCAAATTGCCTTGCTGGATGGCAAACAGAGGGCAGGAGCATAGGTTTGCCTTTGCCCTTCACCTGAAAACCACGCTTTTATTTTTCTGCTCACTTCAGCCGTGACTCTGAATTTCAGTTGGAGAAGATGTGAAGATTAATTAATTAGTTAACATTTATAAATCACTTTGAAGACGGCAAGAGTGAGGTAAGTACTGAGCATTATTATAAGTTTTCGTTTTTAAATGTCTTTATGTTTTAACCCATTTTTTTCCAGAGACAAGACTGAGAAAACAGACCCTGAGTAGGGAACAGAAATACCTGGACACATTGAGCCCTGCAAAGGAATCAGGTTTAGGGGACTGTGGAAGAGAGGGCACAGAGAAATGTCTATCCCAGCATGAGGAGCAGGAGATCTGCCACCCCCAGCACAGAAAGTCTAACAGCTCTTGTGCAGTGATTCATCGCAACCCCCTCTTTGGGTACCTACCTGGGGCTTTCACATGTGGGCTCAGAAAAGGGAGGAGGTAGGACAGGACCTGAATTGCTCTGTCACTGGTGTCCACCTTTTGCCAGCCACCTCCAGCTGCCCTGTGCCAACAGGTAACCAGGGATTCTTACTAGGAATTGGGGTTAATGATGTTAATTATTGCGTTCCTGGGACACAGTTTCTTCTGGGGAGCTTGCTGCTCCCTTCTTGAAGGTGGTGGAGGTGTTAGGCACCTGCTGCCAGCAGTTTGGCCTCTGCCACAGTGCCCATCCGTACCTGGTGAGTGGGGAGGAGAGTCACAGCTGGGCAGATGCCCTGCAGGACTTCTCTAAGGTTCTCCCCATCCTCCACTGCTTTGTGCTGAGGTACCTCTGGAGTCAGAGGTGCTCTTTGTGTGCTCAAAGGGAGCCAAATATTTTGTTTATGGGGGTTTCTGAGGCTGCCCTGGCCCATGTTCTCCACAGGAGACCTTTGGCACAGTGGTTTGTTTCCTGAAGAATGGGTGGGCTGGTGTGTATCCAGGTGCTGTTACACATTACCAAGCCTCCCTTGTGCCAGTGACACATGCTGGGGGCACATCTCTCCACAGCAGGTTTCCTCAGGCCTGGCTGGGGGGAGCAGGGAGGCTGGCAGCCCTGCCCCTGCCCAGAAGTAGGACATGTGCCTCCCACCTCCATCCTGTGAGCTCCCAGAGCCAACTGAGGAGTGGTGCTGCAGCATCCCACGGGAATGCTGCAGAGGCCGTGGTGATGCCAGCCAGATTGCATCTGCTGGCCTGCAGGGTGGTCATGTAGCTGTGTGGTGCCCCAGAGCTCCATGCAGGGCTGCCTCGCCTCTGCTCCAGCAGGGCAGTGGCTCAGTGCTCCTCTGAAGGCCCTTTGTGCCAGGTGGGTGCCTGGCACCCTCCCAGCAGTCTGGTCTGTTGGGAGAGCTGACACAGATGATGTGTGACCCCTCTGCTGCCCGTGGGGCTGTACCTTCCCACAAAGAGCCCCTGACAACAGCAGCCACTGAGGGCTGTGCCTGCTGCTTGCCATGGCTGGACCATCCTTCCTGGAATGAGGCCCTGGCTCTGCAGGATTCTGATGCAGAGCAAGGTGGAGTAGTCAGAAGAATCTCACAGTTCATGTCAGCTGCTGCAAATGCATCTCTCAGATCTCTGATATCCTTCTTGTCTCCTTTGTATGCCCTGGAATAGCTGCTCATTTTTCCTTCTGTGACCCCTTTCCCTTTTTGCCATCCTCTCCGTGGGAGGCTGTCTGTGTTCCCACCTGCAGGGCTCTTCTTTCCTCATCCCTTTTCCTAGTACTAGTCACTGCTTAGCTGAAATACCCATATAAAAACCACCTGTTTTTTCTACTGGTTCCACAGTCACCCCATCTTTTGGGTGTTTTTCTCTCACCTTCTGCAGTTTTCCAGGAGCATCCCTCTTGGTCCAGTGTGGAACTAGGCTGGACTATTGTCTGCCTCCTCTGCTGGTGGCAGGCTCTTACACTGCCAAGGAAAGGAGTTCATTTGCAAAAATTCTTTGTGCAGTGTGCAATTATATTCCTGTTGTGATGAATTCAATAGGCATCAAAATTTCAGCTGGATTCGAGAGCCGTGACCCTTTTACAGTAACAGGAATGTTCAGAATTCCTGTAGCACTCGAGCACGTGTTAAAAGCAACCCTGCACCCTCCTGTTCTGAGGACAAGTAAAGCCCCAGCCCCTTCAGATCAGGAGAAAATGTTTCTGGGGAGGCTTTGCCTGCACCTGCCTCTGAAGCATTTAGCACTGGTTTGGGATGTGGGAAGATGGATGATCTCTTTGGTGGGAGCAGAAGCAAGAAGGCACCTGGTGACCGAGTGTGATCTCTTGCCACTATGTTCTCACAATGCCTTGCAAAAGCTCCTCAAGTGCCAACTCCAAACTGGTTAATTTTATTGTCTCCACTAGTCCCCTTTGCAGGCTGCCCCAGAACCCAACTGCTGTAGTGGTTAAAGTTTCTTCATTTGCAGCTTAAATGAATTCACAGCTAGTTTACATTCTCTTGTGCCTGTGCCAGCGTGGCTCTAGCTGAAGCTGTACTTCCTCCCTGGTGTTTATTTCCCTCGAGGACAGACTTCACTTTGCTTAACTAACCAAATCAGCCCCCTCGTGCACCGTGAGCTCTCCATACTCTCTTACTTGCTCTTCAAATAGAGTGCAAAAGTGCTCTCTCACCTGCACTTCAAATTAAGCTTTCTTGGCTAGAAATGAGCACAGTTCTCTTCCACAGGTGAGGTCTGATCAGCAGCTTGCACAGGCACAGTAACACACGCCTGTAGCTACCAGAAACGCCTCCTGGATCCCATGTCTTCTCCTCTCGTGATCCAGAGTATTTCTTCTTTTCTGATGGTTAGAATCAAGGAAGCACCAGTTTATAGCTAAAATCTTGATTTTAGGTCCTATGCTCCTTTTCCCTTTCACTTTGTGCTACGAACTTTAGGCATTTTGCTGTTATTGATACCATCAAGGCCACCTACATCCTCCTGTGTGATACCCTCATCCAGTCTAGCAATGTTGCTGGGTTTTATTTATTTAATCATGAATTTATTCTTTTGAATATTTGTTCTCCTTTTCTCTCACTAGTAAGGGATGGATATTGTGAGGCTAGGATCTAATATTGCAGCTTACCTCTGGACATTACATCACCAGCAGCTGGAGATAGGTAGTGTCTGTTCTATTCCCCTTCCTTTTATTACTTTTTTCCCCCACGCTAAGTTTGCTTTAAGTGCCCTCAGGATTTAAAAAGCCATCCAGATGTGAGGAGATAGTGGAAGTAATAATAACCAAAGTGAAGTTTCCCCATGGGAACAGTTTTTGAAGTGTTGTCTTTAGAAAGGAAAATTCCCAGGAGGAAAAAAAACCCAGTTACATTTAAGACAGGGCTGAAAAATAAAATCAAGTCCATTTTTTAGAGTGTTATGAAAAGTAAAAAAACCCTGCAAATCAAACAAGTCAACTTTAACTTACACACTGTATTGAGGTCTATTTTAAATCCTTTTGTTCTCCAGCACTGGAACCAGTGCCTGTAGGATTTTACACTCCAACCCCATGGCAGTGCATGTTTGTTTCCCAACCAAACCACTGTGCCCAGAGAGAGCTCTGTTTCCTGCAGCTCTTTGTGGTCCCACCTGCTTTGAAGGCCTGGTCAAGTCACAAAGTCTCTTCTTGCCCTTCCCACCTTTCCCTTCAGTCTAGCCCTGTGCCAGTCCGTTTCCCTCTCCTACTCACAGATTTCCAAAGCCCAAAGAGACTGGAATAACCACATCGCTTGGCTTCTCGAGTGGCCAAGAACTCCCTCGCCCCATTCCTGTGCCCACTCCCCAAATTCTCTTTGGGACACGCCATGGGGTTTGGAGTAGGGAGAGCTAGGAAACAGAGGTGTGCTCTACTGCTCTCCCACAAGGTCTGCATTCATTCCCAGTTCCATTGTGAGGTCGCTGCTGGTTTTCTGCTGGGCTGAAGAGCCCTCTACTGTCAGAAGCCTCGTTCCCATTTAGGTAACGCCAGCCCGAGCTCCAGTGGAGTGAGCTCAGACGCAGAAGTCTTGAGTTCCTGATATCCTGTAGTGCTAGGCAGTGTTTCTAGGTCCTACAAGGACCTCGTTTCCCTCTTCTTGAGTCTTCTTTGGTGTCCTTTTTAGTGTCCGATACCCAGATTTCCCACAACTGGTTCACTACTGTGAAATACCAAATTGATCAGAGGAATGGAGCACCTCTCCTACAAGGAAAGGCTGAGAGAATTGAAGAGAATTTGGATTGTTCAGCCTGGAGAAGAGAAGGCTTTGGGGTGACCTGATTGCAGCCTTCCAGTCCCTGAAGGGAGCCTACAAGAAAGATGGAGAAAGACTTTTTACAAGAACATGTAGTGACAGGAGAAGGGGGATGGCTTCAAACTGAAGGAGAGCAGGTTTATGCTGGATATTAGGATGAAGTTCTTTACTGTGAGTGTGATGAGGCATTAGCACAGATTGCCCAGAGAAGCTGTGGATGCCCCAGCCCTGGCAGCGTTCAAGGCCAGGCTGGATGGGGCTTTGAGCAACCTGGTCTAGTGGAAGGAGTCCCTGCCCATGGCCGGGGGGGTTGGAACTGGATGATCTGTAAGGTCTTGTTCAACCCAATCCGTTCCGTGATTCTTCAAAGGGGAGAAATTTTACCTCTGTGCTTGGTGAACACAGGCTAATGAATCCCAGTGTAACCCCTCTGCACAGATGAAGAATTATGCAAGTACCACTCATTTCCTTGGTTGTCTTCCAATCCCAAGTCCTTTCGGAGTCCTCCATCTTGGAAGAGCACGGACTATGTTTATGTCCCTGGGTGAATGTCTTTTCTGCATTCAGTGCAGCCAAAAATACCTACTGTTTATAAATAAACACACACCAATAGTTACTGACTGTTCAGTACATCTCATCTTTTCCCAACATTTATTACTTTCATTGTTCTTTGGATCCTCTGAAAGCTTCATCAGCACTGGTTTAATGCCTTCTTTCAGATCATTAATCAAGTTACTAATGAGCATTAGTTTCAGAACAACATCCTACTGGAAATAATTTCATATTCTACAGTCTCTTTCCCCCTCATTACTTGAAATCTGTCAGTGAACTAAAATTCATAATATTGGCCCTTTTGTTGTTTTAATAATTACTAACTTATTTAACATCAGAACATAGTCTTGTGTGGCCAGATAAAGTGCCTTGTGCTGGTGTAACCTCTGACTCTGGGTTGCTGTAGTGCCTTCATTAACCCAACCCATAATTTAATCAGAAATTATCACAGTTGTTGGACAGGAACAATTTTGAGAAGTAAGACCACATATTATAAGCACTGACACACAAATATTTATTTTTAAATTTAATGCATTTTGCCTCTCTTATCTTGATTTAATGTCAGTTACCTGGTTTATAGGTATGGATATCATCTAATTTTTTATTTACGAGTACTGACACCAGGTTAACTTTCCCAGACTTCTTTCTCCCCAGTATTCTTCAATTCCCCCAGTATTTTAAAATGCTTCCAAAAGTACAGTGAAAGATGCACCAACCTTCAGGGCTACCCACAAAAAGGTTTAAGGACAAAGTTCCCTAATGGGTTTTATTTTCATGATGTATTTTCAGTTATGGAAAACTGAATATACACAACAAACAAAGCCACCTAAATTTCTGGTTTATTTGTGTGTAGCTGGTGCATTCTCATCCAAGGTTATGCTATCCATCTTCCTACCAGTGTTTCTAGCCTCTCTCCACCTCATTCCACCCACCTCCCCTTCTGTATGTCTCTTTAGAGCATCAGGCCCCTCTGTCTCATTTCAGGTGCCCTACTTGCTCCTTAGGAAGATCCAGTAGTACATCTGAACTGCACTGATTTGGTGCTTCAATTAGTCCAATTTCAAGGTGACAGCTGTGGGAGAAGGAGTGAGAAGGGGTTTTGTCTCCCTTGGATGGGTAAGGATGACTTGGAACCACGCCCTCCACATCTGAAATAAACAGTGTGATTTTCATGTTGGGAACATGCAACCTTCTGTTTCTCCATCTTGCTGGCACAGCTCTCACAGACATTTCAGAAATGGAAGAGTCTCATCCCAGCCTTTCCTGTGCCCTGATCCAGGATGTGGACTGCTTTTAAGGGCAAGCCATTTCACTTGAAATTGTAACTTATAGGAAAAAATTAACCCCAGGTGGGTGTGTTCCCTTCTTTGGAAAAAACCCTCCTGCTTTCTGAAGTCAGAAGTTCTCGTACAATGTCAGCCGTGGGACAAGCTAAGGGGTCGCCCTCTCAATATACTTCCCCTACTTCCTGGTTTGGGATCTCGAAAACATTCTCCCAGGCTCCTGTCCTAACACAAAGTTCCCCTCTCACTGAACTTCTTTTCCATATTCCTAGACCACCAGTTCCTTGCTGCCCCTGGAGAAGGCCGAGACCTTGGGAATGATGTACAGCACTTAGCAAGGCTCAGGCAGCCAGGTAAATCACCCTCCCACCGCAGAGTGGAAGAGCACGCAAGGGTCCTACCTAAATCCGTAAGCAGGACAGCACCTCACAGGGAGCAGAGGCTGAAACCAGATAAAAGGATTTGGGATTAATCAAGATTAGGAAATCCATGCCCAAAGAGGAATGGATCCTCACAATCAAAGGTCAGTGTTAATCCCCATCACCACCATGGCCACCTTCCTCTTATCTGTCTCAGACATTGCCTCAAAACCTGGCTGGTTACTGCCACCATCCCCATGCTGTGAGCACCTTTGTGAGCTCAGCTGGTTCTTTGGTGGGTCAAAACACCAGGTACCACATCTGGCACTGGCTCAAGACTGCCAGAGATGAGGGCTGCTCTTGTTGCAGTCCCTTCTTCCACAGTCTGGCAGCCCCAGGATGACTTCCATGAAACCTCTCCCAAGCCCTGCTATTTTCTGTGTAGCTCCTCCTTCAGCCTTGCTCTCTTCAGGGCCTGCCTTGACTGTGACACCTCCAGAAAGTCACTCGACTGCCAGGGACAGCAGGCTGCTGTCTTTGAAGTCCCTTCCAAACCAAACTATTCTATGACTCCTACTGTGGTTCGCCTTGGGAAGAAACAGCATGGGGAAGTGGGGACAGAGCTTGCCACCAGCCAAGGCTCTGTTCTGCACTTCCTTGAAGGATGAAACACGTGCAAACTCTGCCCTGAGCTTCCAGAGGGTGGATGCTGCATCCTTTTTTCAGGGCAAGACCGTCAGTCCCCAGCAAGGTCTGTCAGTCCCCAGCAGTGTCCCTCTGTCAGTGCCCAAATGCACAAGAGAGAGATACACAGCGAGATCTCAGTGCACCACTTCCAAGTGTAAGTCATGAATTGATTTCCTGCCTTCTGCTCCAAACAAACTGATGGAAAGGTTTGTCTAAGGGTGTGTGCCGGAGCAGGAAACTGGCCAAGAACCCAGGAGATCTTCCCCCGTCCTGTATTCCTAACGCCTCTCAAGTTTCACCCAATACTGAAGAAGTTAAAAAAAGGCCATTCATAACGTCAGCCTCGGCTGCAGTGATATAATAAGAATATAATGGAAGTACTCCCTGTCTGTGCAGGAACCCCAGAGGCCCAATTCAGGGCTGCACAGCTGACCAGGCAGCAAGAAAGACCAACCAATTTCCCTTGAGTGCACAGCAAAGCTACAGCAATTAGAGGGCATTTTTTGCAAATGGCGAGTTCTTGGGTCTTCTTTCACGATTTCCATGTTGAGCATCATCTCACTCTGTGACTGCATGGGAAGGCTATTAGGCTGTTTTCTGTAAGAAAACAAAGCCTTAGAATTTAACACCAAGTTTCTCCTCAGCAATTTCCCAAGGATGTGAAAGAGGTTACTTAATTCCACAGCAGGCACAATTAGGTCAGCTGAAGGCAAAGACGGATCCACCAATTCTTTACAGTTTGTTTCTTTATTCAGTAAACATCTAGTTACAAGTTTCACAAATTAAAAAAGTGGGGGAGCTGATTGAAGAGGGGTCGGGGGGCCCACAGGCTGATCCAGCTTTTGTTCTGCTCCTCCCTTCTCCAACGCACACATCCTTCTGCTTCTCCACAGATGCACCAAGGAGCAGCAGGGGAATCGAAGCCTCTGTCCCGGTGAGGGGACTGACAGGGGGTTCTAGCAGAATTCCCTCATATTCCTTTCACAGGGGACTAAACACAAACTTCAGAACCAGCCCAACCCAGCACAGAAAGAGTGGAAAGGATGGAAGAGGCAAGGTGGCAGCTCCTCATGCCCACCACTACTGGCAGAAAGAACAGAGCCAAGGGACAGCAGAGAGGGAATGGGCAATTAATGTGTTCCTTGCACATCAGTGAGATTCCCCATGCCCCACTGCAGCACCCAAATGGGGTGAAAAAGAGCAATGCAGAAGATTAGTTGCTTTGTTTCAATTCTTAAGTGGGAGGGAGGTTAATACTAAATTTGAGGAGGGTCCAAGTGGTGCTTTGAAGGGGCTTCAGAGTTTCACTGTCTGTACCTGGGAGGAAAGGAAACAGAAGACATAAAAAGAGTAAGTGGTGCCTAGAAAGCAGGACAGAAGACAGATAAAGACATGTTTAAACCTGATGTCTAGACATCAAAAAAAGGGAAAATGTCCCTTTTCAAGCACTAGATCACATCCCAGTGAGCCCTATTCAAAGCACAGGAGAACAGACACCAGCACTTACTTATATTTCAAACTGGATGGACAGCAAATGGTCTGTGAGTTCTATACAATGACAACATAAACACTCCACAGATTGCAATCCTACATCATGTCATACTATTTCAGCCATCAGTTAAGGCTGACACCACAGGTCTTTTGTTCATGACAAAGCTAACTTAAACAGCTTCCGTCTACCCGTTCAGCACAGCATCTTCTCAAAATTCACACCTTCCCCTGCTCTCTCCAAGTGGGAAAACCCATTTGCAACCGAAACTTCAAAATAATGCAAGGTTAGTGCAAAGAAAAAAATAACCCTATGGCTAAGAGGCAACCACGCAGCGGAAGACAAGGAAGGAACTTGTTAAGACTTACAAGAGCGTGTAGGTAGATTTGGGGGTGGCCACGCTGCACCCCCCACAAGGTCTGCTCCGAGTTCACCAGTCGTACCGGCGGGACTGTCTGGAGGGAGAATCCTCAGGGCCCTGGATCGCGAGACGAGTCCCTTCGGCCCGCCGGCCGCTGCTGCCTTCGTGGCGCCGGTAATCCAGGCCCCGCTGCGGCCGGAAGCGGGACGTCTCTCGCCGCCACTCGTCGTCAAACGCGGCCGCATCGCCTGCGCAGGGAGACAACGAGCTCAGGTGGGGAGGAGCAGGTGGGGAAGCGGCACCTGGCTTTGCTGGGAAGAGGATGTGGGCACTACTCACTTTCATCCATGTTGATGTAGTCCTGCCTCTCCTCCTGGTCACCTGTGCGATGGTTCCGGGACCGCTGCATGATGTGGGCCCTCTCTCTGATGTGGTGTCCAATCGACATCTGTTCCAAGCCGCTGTCCGAGTCCCTTACGGTTCGTCTTGTCTCACGGATCTGGGGGCAGATTCCCACACGGAATCAACGTTTTCATTCCTTCTCCCAGCCCCCTAAGGCACCCTGATTCCTGGCTCCAGCATTTCAGCCAATTTGCGCTGCCACCACTCCCAGGACGCCAGACGCAACGTTATGAAGAAGGAAGAATGGATTCCCCACTGCCAGCACTTCCCATCTCCTCCCGCGGCCCTTGGCACGGTTCAGTGAGTCACAAGAGCACAATGTGCTCCTTGAACTGCAGCTGACTGCGAAGCCAAAGTGCTGTGGGTGGCCACCCACAAAGCCACCAAACGAAGCCCACCCTCTCACAGCAAAGCCAGCAGCCGCCTCCTTACCCCGCCAGGTGCTGAACGCATCTCTGAGGTCTCCTGATAGACTTTGGGCCCATCACCCAGGTTGGAGTAAGAGATGACGGTGGAGGAGGTAAACGTCTGGCAGTTAGCACCACTTGTCATATGCTCCTGCAAGAAGGAATGGGGAATGGCAGAAAGGAGGGATGGGAGGGAAGAAGAGATGGCATTTAATTCTCTCTATACAATGAAGTAGGAAGAAGTTACAATAGGAAGAATATAACCCCCATGGGTCCATTTTTCTGGAGAATACATCTTCCTTGCTAAGCAAGTCCACCCCCACACTTCCTTCCTCACCCCTCTCCTCTCCCTGCACTCAGGAACAAGTTCTGTCACTGACTCCCAGCGACGAAGCAAAGCTCACAGCCTCTGCCACCTTGGCAGGTGTGGCTCAGTCCATCCCAGGCAGCAGAGTAAGACTGGAGATTAATTAGAGGCATGGCAGAGGCACCCTCAGCACTTCCCTCAATACAAAATGGTTCATGGAGGGTTCTTACCATGTTTCCAATCATGTCGTTCATCATCCCAAACATATCTATAAAGCCACCTGCCTGATGAAAAGAGAACACAAGAGCAGTCAGTCTGGGAAGAGACATGAGGAAAGAACAACAATCTGCAGAAAAACCGTCTGCCTAAGAAGAACCTTGATTTTTTTTTTCCTGTTCTTTCAAAAGCATGAAAAAAATCCCCAGAACTTGGGGTTGCTGTTCTCTCCATCCTCTCAGCTTGCATTGCCCAATGTTCTGGCAAAGGTCTTTTAGTTTGGATCCAACTGCTGATGCACTGGGGTTTGTGAGCCTGGGGACTCAGCAAAGTTAAGAGAAGAAATCTCAGCACGTGCACTAACAGTGACCTTAAGAAAGTTTCCACTGATTGTTTTCTTTCTAGCATAACAACAAATTTGCTTATTTTCCCCTACAAACACCTGCCTTTTCCATCCTGCAAACCTGAAGGCTGCAGTAACACCCTGGGCCAGCAGGTCCCACAGGTTAATTGTGCAATATGTAAACAAAATTACAATGTCAGTTCAAACTTGCTGATTTCTTTTTTTGTTGTTTCCTCGAGTAGCCTCTTGCTCTCGTTTCCAGCAGAGCAGTACTCACATGCAATGTTATTATGCTTTGAAGTCTATGTGTTTGTAGTCTTATTAATCCTCCTCTGAGCTACACAAATTCCGGGACTCTAAAGCCTCTTTCATTGAGGCAATTCTGCAGAGCAAGACAGCTAAAGTTGCTGGATCTGGAATAACCTATTTCCACTGTATTATTTCGGTGGAAGAGGGAGACCAGCACGCTCCGAGCGCGATGCTCTCGCGTACACACAGCCATTCTCATTCCAGCCCTGGTGGCCTGAAGTATTCTGCTGGTTTCTCCAGCTGCCACCACTGGCAAAGGAAGTGCAATAATCCTCTCTGCCTACTGATGGCCAAGTCCTTTCCTCGCATCCTCACAGCTCCTCCATTACTTCCAGATCTGCAGCTTCTTTTCAGACGTATGAGGTTATTAAGGGACTACCTGCTCTTCCCAGCCTGCTCTTCCCGCAGCCCTCCCGGCCCAATTCCCATGAAATACTGTGCTATAACAGCTTTACGGCTTTTCTCTGGTCAAGGTGCAAATACAACTTCCCCATATAAACAGAGTTAGACTCTCTCTTCGAAAACAGCTCACGGACAGGATTAAAACATTAGAGGCGAAACCAGGTAAAGGCCTGAAGCCATAAAGCAACTCAATGAGAGGTCCAAAAGAAACCAGATGCTTCCAGTTTCAGTTCAATACTGTCCTCCCTATTCCATTTACTATAAATCTAAAGCTCATCTGGTCTCCTCAGACATTCCCATCCTCTCTACCTGGTAGGATAGCTGGTCATGCTCACAGATTGCTACATTTAGCACTGGTTGCACACAGTGCTGATGAATCTCAGTAAGGAACCACTATTTGGAAAGCCTCTAATCTGACCCAGAAAAACAGAAAACTTACCATGCCGAGCATCCCAAAGGGTGAAACAGCTCCTGCCTGCCAGGAGAACAGAAAAACAGAACATAGAATGACTTTGCAACAGCCAAACACTAGATCCTCATCGGAACACACTAATCCTTCTCAGAAACAGAACTGGGAACACTCAGGCTCTACAAACAGATCAAGAAAGCACCCCATGGATTCCTAGGAGTTCAAGCCGTATCACCCCTAACAAACCAGACATGAGGTGATGCTCCTAAATGTCTCCATTATATGAATTCACATCCTTGAGAAACAACACGTATTTATTCCCTTCCTCCCATCCAACCTGGAACACAGTTGTACAGTACTGCCTTAGAGATTAATTCGGCACCCACCATCTGTGTGGAGGCGAGGGGGGTGCCCAACCCAGGAACGGTGGGAGGCAGACACTGACGGGGCAGTTTGAGAAATTCTAGCCTGTACTCAGCCCCTCTCTTACCTGCATCCTGCGGCCAGCCTGGCGAGCCCCAGGTGTGGTCCCATCCGTGATGCCAAGGAGCGGCCCGAACCCGAAACTCCCAGACAGCATGCGGTTCATGTGCTGCCGGTGGATGGCAAAAGGATCCCTTTTGGAAAGGTGGAGAGAACAATGGTGAGGACAAAGCCCCATATAATCCACTCCTCCCGACTCTGAGTTTTTCTTACACAACTGTACGTTCCTTCCCAAGCTGAAAATTCAGAACCCTGAGAAGTCTGTGTTGCCTGTGGTGATCCTTGGGGTTGGAAGGGACCTTGGGATCCCATCATATTTCTTGTGATAGAAGGTTTTATTCCACAGAAGCCCTCTCAAGTACTAACTGCTGTCTGCTCAGAAGCAAGTTGGTGTTCTGCTCTCAGTACTGCTTTGGAGCCAAGCATGGCCAAGGCCATTCCAGAATCTCACTGTTCTAACATCTTTTGTAGGGAGGTGCACAAAGACCCTCCTGGCTGCAAAGTGAGGGCTATACTTAATGGCACCAGGGAGTAGGAAATCCTACTATTGTCCTCTCACCCCTCCAGGTACACGCACCCAGACAGTGAAAGGCAAGACTGGAACCTCCAGAATGGACTGTATGGCCTGACACCTCTCTACCCCCTAGGGCGTGAGACCACATACAGCTTTTCCAGATTTGAGGGAGAAAGGGAACAGGAACTGGGATCCCTAACTGGTTTTCCCTTCTTTTGCAGCCTCCACTTTGAGTGCTGCACACATTCACACATCCTGGAGAAGCGAGAGGAGGAAAAGGAGAGTAAGGATAAACAGTCACAGAATACAGTGGCCACAATAAGAAACTTCTGGGAAATACCATAGCTTTTTTCCTGTACATCTTATAGTCTGCAATTATCCCTGTTGAGTGTTAATAACCCCTACAGCATAGACTATTCTTGAGATCACACAAGTACCTACTACAAACCAATACTTTTCTGTCTCTACTGGAAATGCTTCCCATAATAAAAGCTAGACTCATACCTGCCATGTTAATGAGAACACGCTGTCATTCTGTGACTAACTGGGACATCAAGGTCTCCTCTCCTGCTAATTTGCTCTCAGCTGATACAATTCCTGCTTACTACTGATTTCATATGCAAAAAATGGACTGTTCTTCTACATGTATAAATTTCACCAAATTTCTAGTAGTGTCTTTTTTAACATAATCAAATTCTTCCTGTATTACAGTCTATTCCTTATCCACTTTGACAAGGGCTGCCAACTTGGTGTCACTGCCAAAATTTATCAATAGCATCCAATTTCTGTACTGAGGACAGAAACAAAAACATTCAGTGAAAGGAATCCCAGGAAGAGTTCTTGGGACCTTTGTTAGATTTCAATACTCGTGTTTCAACACTACTCGTTGTCTTCTCTTTACTTTGTTCCTCACAACTTGACAACTGCTTCAGCAGCCTTCTTCAGCTCCATTAATGACTTCCTGTGCAGAACAGCAACAAACACTGGACAGAGCAGCAGATTTTATCTATATCAACTGCAACCCTACTTTGCATAAGAAAAAAAAAAAAAATCCTTGCGCAAAGAAAAAGATTAGTTATTCCAGCCCTCTCTTCCTCTCAGACAGCTGCGATGCCTTTTGGCCTACTTTATTACGCTTTCCTCCAAGACCACGCTCCAATATCGCAGAAAGGAGACCGACGCGATCCGTATTATTCGCCGCGCTGCCCCTCCGGAGGATGTTTGTGTTTGTCCCCAGACAGCTGCGCTGCAGCGGCGCTCCCCGGGCCCGGCCGGCCTCTGCCCGCCTGGTGGGACGCGGGGGCAGCGCACACCTCCCGGGGGACGATCCGTGCCGCAGCCCTCCCTCCTTCCCTCCCGCCGATCCCCCCGCAGGATGCCCACCCTGACTCACATGGCAAACATGGGGTCCTCCGGCTCGCCATCCCTCATCAGCCGGAACATGCTTCCCTCGCTCGGGGGCGGCCTCTGCGGAGGGGAGAGGGCGGTGAGCGCAGCCGGGGCTGAGGGCGGGGAGGGGCGGAGCGGCGGAACCGGCCCCCCCGCCCCGCCGCCAGCCCGGGCAGGTGACGGCAGCGCTCCC
>VZRQ01003283.1:281089-332682 GCA_013397975.1 Machaerirhynchus nigripectus
CCCATATAGGAAAGGAAAGAAAAGAAGGAAAAACTCGAAGAGAAAGCAGTCCACAAAGAAAAGAAGAAGGAAATAGTAGAGGTGAGGCCCTTCCGAGGGAGAGATTTGGTGACGTCGGGGAGGGTTTTGTGCTTGCTGTAGGTAATGAATATGAAGGGAATATGGGAAATCAAGAAAGAGGGCAGGCCAAGGGAGCTCCAGCGTAGAGGTAAAGGGAGAGAGAGCTCTCAGATAATTGTGGAGAATGAACCTTGAAGGACTTAGTGTAGTCAGCACAGCCCATCACGGAGAAAAAAGGTCAAAGAANGAAATAGTAGAGGTGAGGCCCTTCCGAGGGAGAGATTTGGTGACGTCGGGGAGGGTTTTGTGCTTGCTGTAGGTAATGAATATGAAGGGAATATGGGAAATCAAGAAAGAGGGCAGGCCAAGGGAGCTCCAGCGTAGAGGTAAAGGGAGAGAGAGCTCTCAGATAATTGTGGAGAATGAACCTTGAAGGACTTAGTGTAGTCAGCACAGCCCATCACGGAGAAAAAAGGTCAAAGAAGGGAATGGAGCCAAGAACAAGTAGGAGAATGTGGCACGGGAGATGTGGTCCTGCGCCCACTGAAGTACCCTGAGGTGCACAAGGAGCGTGTTTTGGAGGTGGGGGGAGGAACGGGGAGGAAATGCACAGATTGATGGAGGTCGGAAGGGATCTGGAAGCAGATGTACTGTGAGCTTCAGCTAAGTCATTAGCCTGTAATCACAGAGATGCTTTGGTTGTTTGGGAGGGATGGCAGCAGCTCATCAGGATGTAGGCTCGTGGGAGACAAGGAGCTTCGTGTTGTTGGGGATGGACTGGAAGGATTGGCTTTGTAAAGGAAGGCTGGTTGGGAGGAGTGTTCAGCAGGGGTGGTGGGAATAACGCTGTTGGAGTAACAGTGCACTCAATGCACCCCTGAAGTGGCTGGAGCTCTGGAAATCGTTGTGCTTGTAGCAAAGAGCACGTGGAAATGTCATCCTGGCACCAGTTTCTGCTCTGACTGATTTGTTTCATTCAGGATGAGGAGAACGGCGCTGATGAGGATGATGAAGAGAATCCTGATGATGTAGATGAAGAAGAAGGTGGTGATGAGGATGAAGGTAGGGAAAACTGAAGGAATAGGAGGCTTCAGAGGAATAGAGGATTGTGGAGGGAAGTTTCTTCTCTGAGCCTTCTTGACTGAGATTACATTCCCTTAAATACTGCTTCAGTTTAACCTGTGATTTTCCTTTCTTGCTTGTGCTTAGAAGGAGATGAGAATGGGCAAGAGCAGGATGGCCACGCAGAGAAACGATCTGCAGAGGAGGAAGAGGTGAGGAGTAGTGAGTGTGAGGATAATGGTGGGGAGAAGGAACGGGCCAACTTGCTGAGTGCTGATCAAATCCATGTAGATGCTGCTGCTGAGAATCTCAAATGGGCCTCGGGTGTCATTGCTTCAGCAGCAGATGGGTAAACAAATCTGATGTGGCAAGGGGACAGTAAATCATTGTACGCTCCTCGTAGGATCTGGGTCCTTCCACCAGCAGTTGTGGTGCTGAGTAAGTGAGAGAGAGTCGAGGTGCTCGAGGTTGTGCTTGGCAATGACCTCTGAACTACCTGTGTCTTCTGGGCTTCAGGCCAGGAGATGGACTTGTAAGGGTGGACCCTGGGGTGTGTCTGGAGTGGTCTGAGCCTGGGCTTCTTATACCTCCTGGAAGTAACAGCATGGGTGTGGTGTCCCTCTGAATGGAACTTAACCACATCTTAACCATGACCAACAGAACAGCTGTGTCAGGCACTCAAGGGTGCTTTAGAGTGGAGTGGATTTGGGGTGGGCCTAACAGATTGCCATATGGAGGAAAGAGCAGCAGTTAAGAATTTTGTGGAGAAATGTGTCTTGGAGTGGTGACTGATGGTAACCATCCTTTTTCCTCTCCATGGCTGATGCAGGATGAAGTGGATCCAAAGAGACAGAAGACAGAAAACGGCTCTTCAGCTTGAGTCCTCCCCTCCCATCTCCCCTGTTCCGTCCATCTCTCCTCCTCCATTCCAGCCTGTGCTTGCACTGCCCGTTAGCCTCTGGCTTCACACAATCTCAGATGAGGAAAGATTAGAAGTGCTCTCAAAAGGGAAAGACAGCAGTTCCCTTCTCACCCAAAGACCTAACCCGTCCATGACATTCCCCAGCTGAAATTATCCCAGTCCCCTGCACCCCTTCACTGCACCCCACTTACCAGTGCCCCTCTTCCCTCAAGAATCTCATGGTTTCCTGGGCACACAGCCTCGCCAGGTGCTTCACGTGGCAAAGCACCTCCTGTCCCCTTGTTACCTGCCTGCCTGTTTTGTCACTGGTATGAGATTCTTGAGAGCTCCTGCTCCCCAGCCCTGCTGCCAGAGCTGCTCCCTGAGCCAGGAGGCTGCAGGCACAGATCTCATGGTGCGTTCCCCAGTCCTAGGCCTCTTCTCATCCGCTTTCCTGCTGAACCCTGAGAGAAAAGACAAAGAATATTACAAGCAAATAATGGTTCTATTAAGCAACACACGGAGACAGGATTTATTTTAAGCTTTTCTTTTTTTTCCAAGTTTACATGACAGCAAGCTGGCCCTCGTGAATTTTTCGGAAGATAAGGGTTGCTTTTATATATGAATTTCATCTGAGCTGCGTATTTTTTTAATTTGGAGGCTTTTTTAAAACAAATCAAGAGAGAAACAATTGGGGACCAAACTTTGATTTCCATTTTTTCCCTTCAGATTTTCTTGTGACCATTTTTTGTAAATTAAAGGCAATATAGCCACAGCGTTTTCTATGGCACAGACATCACGAGGATGATAGATATAAATATATATATTGTTTTCAACAAGCACTGTAAATAAAAGCGTTTAAAAATATTTCAAACTGCTGGTGTGGATGGCTGTATCTTCACATCCTGCAGGGCTTGGTGGGAGTTGGCTTGTGGGAAGAGGGGGGTGGCTCGTCCAGCAGCAGGTGGAGAGGGGAGCCAGAGGATGATCAAAGGGCATGTGTTGGTTATTTGAAGGGCCCCTCGGGCAGCATGTTGGGGTCCTGCTCCCTCTGTCATGCTGCAGTTACAGCGAGGGCATGGCACAAACACTGGTTGAAGCTCCAGGGCTGTCCCGAAGCTCTTGAAACGGCTGTTGGGGCTCAGCACTGGGCAGAAGGGGTTTGGAAAGGGAAACCAAGCTGCAGCTGCTGGATGCAGCCCAGTGTTGCTCTCACTTGTACGCTGCCCCGTGGCCCCCTGCCCTGGCTGGCTTCAGGCGTGACTCACACGGCACCAGTCGCAGCGAGCAGGGAGCGTTTTGAGAGGCAAGAGCTTCAGTTCTTTGTCCCACCAGCTGCCTTGGGGAGAGCTGTCAAGCGTTTGTCTTTTTATCTGTGCAGACCTTTAAAGCTGCTGTTCGTGTTTCTTCTTTCTCAACTTGTACTTTGGCAATCACGCAACGAGCCACCGGGAGCTGTAAATAATACCAACTTTTGTGTGCGCGTCAGCGGCTTTGTGCTTGTCCGACGGCAGCAGCTGATCAGACGCTGGAAATGCAAACACTTACTTGTCTCCAGAGGGGCAATCCATCCGCTGTCATTTTCTCCGAACGCTGCTGTTGGGCTGCAGGGCGCAGAGGGACACAGCTGCTGCCAGGCCCCCGCTGCCCGTGGGTGCCTCCCGGGTGGCATCCCGCTGCACCTCGCCCCGGCACCCATTCCTAGTGGAGCTGCTGGTGGCTGGAGCCACAGCCAGCTTGGGCACCTTCCCCCAGAGCTGCGTTCCAAAAGCAGGTTGCTGCTGCCTGGGAGTGACTTGCAACACCCCTCCCTGCTCCCGCCCGCCTCGGGCGCTGGGATCAATGGGCTGGTCCAGCCTGCGCGTACCTCATAGTCGCAATTTGGTATTCCCAGCGCTGCTCCATTTTAAAAAATTAGAGATTCTAGCCTCTAGATCCAGATTTGGGCAAGTCCTCAGGACTTCCCCAAACTTTCTGCTCAGCAGCCAGCTTTCACTGTTCAGTACTGAAGACAAATTATCAGCCGATGATACAATCTCTGCAGAGGCAGATCGCAATTTCCATACTTCCTCCCCACCACCGCTGCAGTGCCTGGCTAGGGGTAGTGAAGAATGTGCTTGCCAATGAGAAGTTAAGGAGGCATAACTCCATCTCTGCTTCCTATATGGATGCAACACTAGTACCACTGGCTCTATCCAGGCAGCCATCCAGAAGGAAGTGGGGCAGCAGCTGATTTTTAGGCCAGCACTAGCAGTGTGAGAAGCCATCCTTCCTTTCCTCTGAGGGAAATACTGCAGGAGAGAGGGAAGTGACAAAGGGCTGCCAGACAGCTTCCCCATGTCTCTGTGGGCCCCTTGATTCCACAGTTTCTACTGTTTTCTTCCATCTTACTCAGTTTTATTGAACAGTTTGTCACTGTCTGTGGGTAGTTAGAAGATACAGCTAGAGATACAGAAATAGAAAAATACCTGCTCTGGTTTTTTTTCACGTTGGTGACCTCCAGGACATCATCTCTGACTTGAGGTCAGGGCTACAGACAACACGACAGAAAATCACATAGTTTCTTCCTTTCCTGTAGATCTGCAAATATCCATGCTGTATCCAGTGGTATTTTGGCTGGCAGAGTGAGCACAGCAAGAAGTTGCATAGATTTCCAGAAAAAGTTGAGAATGCAGGGCTTTGCACTGCACTTCATCTCAAGCCTGCCTGTGTGCTTTGTTTGCATCCGAACCTGCAGGTGTTTTCATCTTTCAGCCTAATTCTTCTTCCACAATGAGATCAGTCGTGTCACGCTGGTGTCATCAAGGTAAGAACAAAGCCCGTCTTCCCCAGACACTCCTCAGAAGTGGTGATACCATTCCAGGGCCTTATTCACCATTCTAGGCTCTGTGCTAATTCTCCGCTCATTTCATTTAATTCCCGTGACCATCTGTTAACCTCATCAGCTGGGGGCAGAACTCCCTCAGCTGTCCCTTCCTTGCTTCCGATGGAACCTGCTGCAAGCTTACAGCAGATCTGGCCCTGCCAGCCAGGCAGCGCCGGAGACTTCCTCCTTTCTTCTCCTCCTCCTCCTCCAGGTCTGCTAGCTTTGAGGGAACTGGGGAGGTGTCACAGTCATGCTCTTGCAGGCTCTGCTAAACTTCCCTCAAGACTGACAGCTTCTGTTTCTGACAGCCCTTTCGTGTGGTCTGGAAAAGCAAACACTGACACCAGTGCAGAGAGCAGGTAGAGCCACCACGAGGTCTTAGCTGGGTCCCTGTCCTAGCTTGGATGAGCGAGCGGCCCCTCGCTCCGTGGCAGGGATCACCGGACAGGTGGGACCTGGGCCCACCAGAGTGACGAGCAAACCTCCTGAAGGCTGTGGCTGTGAAAGGGGTGCCAAACCCACTGGGACAGCTCCGGCTGCTGCAGGTGAACAGCAACATGGCCTTGTTGGGTGAATAAAACCAGTTGATGCTTCTGGTTAAGCAACCTGATGTAGCTCTGGAATCAGCTCTGATGTGACCAAGGCAGTTGGGCTAGGGATCTTGAGATGTCCCTTTCCACCTACCAATTTCTGCGATTTATGAAGAAATAGAGGCCTGCCATGGAAAATCTGAGCTGAGTCTGAAGATATTTTGAAGTGCTGATGCCAGAAATGAATGCTCTTTGTATCTCATAGCTGTCACCTTCTCGTTTCCCTGTAGGCAAATGATGCCCTCTGCCCAGCTTCTTCTGTCTTTCACACCAGTTTTAACCCAGTAGATGATACAAGACTGGAATAATCAAAACCATCACATGGGCTGAGTCGCAAGCCCTCCTTCAGACCTGGAAAAAGTGAGCCCTCCAGCCACTGCTGGCCTGGGAGGAAAACCCTTCTCGCTTCAGGAAAGTCCTTAATCACCTTGTTGCACTAGCTTTAAAAAAAACAGTGAAGACCAATTATTTCTCCTCCTTCCTGCCGCGCCCTCTGGGATCAGGGGCTCCTTTAGTCCCTCTGGTTCGGAGACACACTGCTCAGCCACTTCCCATATGCCATATGGGAAACCGAAACAACTTGCCTTCCCAGATCCTTAAGAAGCCCGTGTACTTTTCCCTCCCACCTCTCTCCCTTATTTCAAGCACGGAGTCAAAGACAGACACGCTCATGGCTGCTTCAGTCTGTTTTCTCAGGGAAGGAGTCTGTGTTTACATGTGTGGGCTCAGACTCGGGACATACCGCAGATGGACAGGACGTCTCATCAGTGGGGGAATTTGGGGTTTCTCTCTCTGTTGAGTTGACCTTGGCTGGACCCCAGAAGTCCACCTAGTCCACTCTAATGCTCCCCTTCTCAGCAGGATGGGAGACAGAAAATATAGTAAAGGCTCATGTCGGGAAAGGTTCATGGGCCAAGATAAGGACAGGGAGAGAGGATTCACCAACTACTGTCACAGGCAAAACAGACTTGACTTGGGGAAAATTTAATTTAATTTAATTTATTACTAATCAAATCAGAGCAAGATAATGAGAAAATAAAACCAAATCTTAAAACACTCTCATCCCTCCTTTCTTCCTGGGCTCAGTTTCACATCCCTTGGGGTTTCCGTGAGAAAAAACTTGACTAAAACCTTGCCACACAAACCCAGTGCTATTTCCCGGTGAGCTTTTATGGTTTTAGCAAAGCCTGGACAGTCACAGGGGTGAGGAAAGACCTAAGGTCTCTAAGTATTCATGGGTCTCAGCCACACAGCATGGCTCACGGGCCCAGCGTGGTGCCACCAAGCACAGCTTCGCTCTTGTGGGAGGCAGTTCCTATTAGACACAGAAGAAGATGCTTTCCTGTCTCAGGCTGTTCAGGAAGCCTGAGTCCCAGCTGGAAGGGTCGTGCACAACAGCAGTTCCTCAGCTGAGCCTCACAGAACTGGGATATCAGAGCAAAGTTCACCTTGCCAGGTGTCCCTGTGCAGGCAGGTTGCGGCAGGGGGCCCAGTGACTTGCTGCACAGCACCCACGAAAGAGGGCAGAAGAGCACACGACTCATGTGTGTGCTATGGGTGACATCTGACTGATGCTGCTTGTCACCAGGGGGCTGTAGGAGCTGCACATTCTATAGACCTCCAAGGGTTTTTCAAGTGACCTTTATTGTTCCCGTTCTCTACCATGTATCTTAAACATCTCGTCTCAGAAACTCCAGGTCAGCTTTTCCAATGCCCTATCTGGGTACAAGATGCTTTATTCTCAGTTCAGTCCCTTAAGACACGCAGTGGTGTCATGTTTGGCTACGTGTCCTGCAATGATGGATCTTGTCTCCAAGTCCAAAATGTTACCGGGGCTCCCTGCATCCAAGATAGAAGATCCTGCAACCAGTAAAGGATGTAAGATGCAGCAAAAATAGCCAGTTTCCAGAGCCCTGTGGTTGCCTGTCTGCCAATACCTCGCTGGCAGCTCAGGGAGAGTCATGGCTTTGACTTTCCCCGGTCTTACAACAATTCACACATCATTTTAGGATGCATGTATTAGGCTGCATGATTTATAATGACAACTTTCAAAGCCCCTTGCCTGAAACACCCTTCAGCAGCTGTTGCTACATATCCAAATTACTTGACAGAAAGGTCTTTGCTGGACAGCACTTCCCAGCATGACCCCAGGTAGTGCTCCGTAGGCTTGTCCATAAGCACACCTAAAATCCCACCAGAAAACTTAAAGCTGGTTGCTGTTTTCTTATGGGTAGTTTCTTGGTACTTAGAATTTTTTTCCTATGTCAGACGCAGTCTTGAAAAGGGCTAAAGCTCTCGAATACGGCTCCGACAAACCTCCTGAGCTTCCAGGACAGCAGCGTGGTAAATATGGTACCAGATTTGAGCTGGGAATTTGATGTTTCTTCAGAAGGTAAATTTCACAGAAGATTCAGTAGGGATGTTTGGAAAAGCCAGCCTTGTAATTCAAATGAGTCAGGAGGTTTTGCTCATAACTAAAGAAAATACAGACTGCTTCAGGGTCTGTGAATCCCTTTCCATGGCTGTAGAAATAAGCATTCTGGTATGGCATTGCTAATGGTGTGCCATGCTGACTGTAGTTCCTCGTTGGGAGAGGATCCTGTTCCGCCTCGGTTTCTCCATGCTTTAAAGGGCTTTCAGATGGAATCCTGACTTCAGATCAAATCTCCTATCTGTGGCAGGATCCCTATAGGTGTTCCCAGTATCCCCCTGGGCTGCTTTTGCTTTTACTTCCAAGCGTGAAAAGCCTACAGATGGGATCCCAGACTGCAGACAGAAAGGGAGACAGGTGTCATGGAATTGGGATACAGTGGTGACACCCGTGGTGTCCCAGCTGCTGTACAGCACAACACCTTAGTGCTGTACGTGTTCTTATCACTGAGGACTCCGGGGTGACCTCCAGCAGGACCTTCTGCCTTAACTAGGGGCACAAAGGCTGAGCCCTAATCTCTTTTTTCAAGATCTCTGCTTGTGCTGAAAAACAGCAGCACGCTGGGAGAGCAGGTAGCACAGCCAAACACAGCTCAGACTGGAACCTCTCAGGGAGGAGGGTGCACCTTACGTTGCTTTTCCTGATCCTCTGGGATGGACTTATCTCTGGGACAGGGATGGCTGGAGTCCCTTAAGCACAGCTTTCCCGCCTAACAAGGGCCCCCTGGTGGCACCAAACCCGACGTGTCCGTAAATACACGAGTGGAAAATTGTGAGCTGACTTCATCCGAGTGGCTCTGTACCCAACACGCCAGGCACAGGGCGGGCTGTGAGCTGCCTCTCAGCGTGGAGCAACCAGGAATGGTCTGATCACACCAGTGGTGAGCCTGGAGAACTGAGAAGGCCCTGTGTGGTCAGTCACGGTCAGATTGGTCTTGGCTGCATGTGCACAGGTTGATTTGAACACACACAGGTGTCTCTCTGTCTTCCAGGAGACACGGTCCTTTGCCCAGAGAGTCCAGGGCGAGTCCAAGGAACCTCCACTAGAAAGGCACATAAGCATTTTAGACCCTTTCCCGGTAGTATTCTTTCCCTTATTGGATCCCTGGGTAGAGCCTTGAAGTTTGACTGTCCCACCCTTAGGAAGTAGGGGCCTGTTTTTCTCACTGTCTACAGCTTCAGTTCTACGTCAGCAATAGCATTTTAAAAGTTTTCTGTCCTGTCCACCCTCAGCACAGTTTATCATCCACTCAGTCGTGCTCAGGCAGATATCTGTAGGAACCTGCCATGGAAGTAATTTTAGTTATTCTCTATTCAGGTTACACACTCACATTTTCTTCTCCTCCTCCTTTTAAACCAAAATTTTACACTGGTTTGTCTTGGAACCCCATGAAGGACCATATTATCAGAAATAGTGCCAGAAGCAGCAAGTATGTAGCCAGGGGCTGTCATTCCCTGCGGCATCGAGGCAGGAAGGCAAGCTTGGAAGAGTGTCTCTTGGATCAGTTTCTTCATGAGAACAGCTGTAAGGTGGAATCCCACCCTCAAGAACCTGGGAAGGTTTCCAGGTCATCTTCTGACCCTTCAGTGAGGATGCCACTTTGCTCGGAGAACTTCTGGGTTTTATATCCACCCCAAACATTTGTATTTCACAGACCATGAAATGCTGTTACTCTTGCTTTGGTTTGGTTTATTTTTTTTTCCTTTTGAATAACTACTCTTGTGCCAGTACAACTGTAGCCTCCTTTTCCATTATTAAGGTTTCTGAACTTTACCTTGGCTCATGACTGGACCATTTTGCTCCTCCTCTGCACAAGCTGATCTGGTCTTACAGTTCAGACAGGGGGCACACAGACCCTTGGGGCTACCAGTCCTTCAGAGTGACTTTTCTTCAGACTTAACAAGCAACACACAGAAGAAAATTATAGTAATTGAAAAAAAGAAATCATGAAAACATAGAAACCCCTGTATCTCCTTCAGGGCTGGAATAAATGAGCCCTCTGAGCACCTGTAGCTAGGGAAAAAACAGGCAGTCCCTGCCAAACTCAGGGGAAAGTCCCCACACCCACATGCCACCACCACCTCACTTCATCTGAGTCCAGGAGCTTTTTCCTTCCTTTTCCCTGTGGTTTATATGCCTGAGCTCAGCAGTCATGCTCATCCACTGTTTCCCTCCACTGGAGTTTTCTTTCAGAGCAAGACAAGCTGGCTTTTACTTCTGAGTCTTGAAAACGGCACACACGAACTCCTAGGGAGGCCCTCCAGTCAGGGCTGTGAGTCAGGGAAAAGCCTGGAGAAATATGAATAGATACCGTTTTAGTCTTATGATGGTGATCATCTGGCTTGGTTTCCTTAATCCTGCAGAGCCCCATATCCTGGGGCTGAGCAAGAGGATGCCATCGACCATTTTTCACGTTACCAGTCTGAAGGTGGTGAAGGGGCCACGACAGGAGTTCGTCCCGAAACAGGCACCTCATTTCCAGACAGGTTTTGGGGTTTAATTTCAAGCCTCTGGTCATCTTTGTGTTCCTCTGCTGGAGTGGAGATCCTGCCTCTATCTCACATCTTCTCCTCATGGGAAAAAAATATCAAAGATGGATTGTGCAAGAGTCAAGGACATCCTAAGATGCCAGTCATACCAGGCCAGCACATTCAAAAGCCAGAGAGGAACTGATCCTCAACAAATAGCCCAATCTGTATTTGAACTCATTTTTACTCCTGGCCTCCACATCATCCTCTAACAAGAATTTTACGTGTCTTTGTGACACATAAAATGGATTTCCTTTTGTTTGCAGTAAAATTGCTGCCTGAGCTCACCGCTGTTTCCTTCAGATTAGGTAGAAGAAATCAAACACCTCAAGTTCATTCATTTCAAAGCAAGATCCCCAGGCTCCCAAGTCAGATGGGTTTTTTTTGTACCACTCTTCTAAATCCTCTTCCATTTTTCCACATCCTTTTTCGAAATATGGACACATTCCAGTAACTTGTGCTGTAAACAGAGGTAACACAATCTGTTCACTCTTTGAGATCCCATTTTATACAGCATGTTATCATCTCTCTCCCTCCCTGGAGTCTTGTCTTCCCAGGATACTGTATTCTGTTCTGGAAGTGTGATCCACATACTTTGTTCCTCAACATAGAACCTTATGTTTGAAATCTAAGCGTGACTTTACCAGGGGTCTTAGGAGGCAGTGGCTTCCCATTAACCTTGCCAAATGTATGCACCATGCCAGGAGAGACAGTCACACCTGCAGAGCTCTGAAGCCCTCCTAACCGTGTTTTGCCAGTATAAGACATCCATGGGCATTTGGATGCTGAACGAATCATGTGGCAGCCTAGCACTGGAAGCTCACATAGTCTGAATTTCTAGGACTCACTTTCATCTCATCAACAAAGGGTCTGAAGTATTTACACAGGACACAAAAGCATTAGCTGCTTTATCTTCTACTCTCTCACATGCTGTGCAGCTGAAGAGAGCCCTTTGGTCTTTTGTGGCTTTCAGAGGAAAACCTGGCAGAGAAACCTGTTACAGTGGAGAAAAGGCTGCTCAGTGTGTACTCCTCCTGGAGAATGGGATCTGATGTCTGCAAAGAGACACTTGGGATCTGATGTCTGCAAAGAGACACTTCTTAGAACCAGGAAAAATTATAAATGGCACCAGAAAAATATAAAAATCAAGCTTAAACCCATATTTACTCCATGTGGCCTCAACTGCACCCCAGTGACCAGCTCCTGACAGAACTTCCTAATATTTAGTTGGCTCTCCGTCTTGGGAACCCAGATCTCTCCTAGCCCTCATCATGACACAGGAGACCCCAGCCCTTCTTGGGAATTTTGCAGTCCATTTATAGTTCAATCTCTTTGGTCCCAGCCTCCTTTGAGGGTGAATAAATGTCAGCCCTTACACCAAGAAAGCCTGTTGTACGTGCCAGTCATCTTCCAGCATGGGGAGAACGGGGCTACTCCAGAGCCAGCGAGGTCTCTCTGCAGCGCTAAGGGCAAGAGCAGAGCAAGCAGCGATTATCCACAATTGGAGGTGTTCAGGATTTGCCTGGGCCAGGCCCTGAGCAACCCAGTCTAGTCTGGGAGTCACCCTGGTGGGAGCAGAGGGGTGGAGTGGAGACCCAGAGGTCCCTTCCCACCTGGATCTTCCTGTGATGCCGTGATTAACAAACAAGTGGGGTTATTTGGTTTTGTGGGTTTTTTTCTTAGTGGGGCAGTAGAAGGTGTCTTACAGAGGAATACAGGGTGCTACCTGCCATGAGGTGCCAAGTGGAGAGGAAATTGAAAAACCAGCTGAGCTGCCAGCACCCTCTGAATTGCAGTCTGGCACACAATCCTGTTAACCCAGCACAAATGCGTAGTGTCGCAGAGAGGGGCAATCCCATCCTCCCTTTCGTCTCTCCTGCTGCCTCTCTTTTGTCAACACTGATGAGCAGCGGAGAATTGATCCAGCTGAAAACTAAACTATAAAGGAATAAATCCATTTTGATTTACAATGAGCCCTTTCAGTTTAAAAATGCACCATCTCCTTCCCTAGCAATTTTTTGTTCAAGGCAAAGTGGCTGGGGATCACCAAATCAGAGACTTTATTCTCTTCAGGACTATGCTGGAGCACTGCTGTGCTCTTCCTTGCTGTGCCATCGCCCACAGCAACCTTCCCTGTGATTGTAGTCTTCGGCAAATGATTTCTCATAGCATCACATGCTCCTTTAGTTACCCTATACTTTTTTCATATCTAGCTTTCCCACTTAGAAAGAAACAACATATTCTCTATTCAGTAAGTGTTTTCCCGCAGCTTCCAGAGATCCAGTGCACCATGAGACACGGGCTCCTGCTCTCCTGCCATGATGCACCATGAAAACACAGCACATGGATCGGATCTACTTTTCACAGCCCCTGAGGACACATGCAACCAAGCCTGGAGCCAGATCCCTCCGTGCTCTGAGCAACACTTGTCCCCCAGCATTTGCGACAAGACCAAGGTGCCTCTTCTGTGTTGGAAAGACCCATGGTACTGCCCAGAGCAGGACACAGAAAGGATTGGAGCCCCGGGAGCAGAAGGCATGTCCTTTTGTGGTGATTTTTCTCTGGGGGGATTCTGTATTGTCAGTTGAGAGAAACAGCAGCAATGGGGATATGAGCCTGGGATATGTGGATCAAACCGTCTCTCTTGGCACCAGGAGAAATATCAATGCTCCCCCAGATCTACTGCTGGGTCTTAAGACCAGCAGACACAACCCACATCTGTTCTGGAGGTTCCCACGGGCCAAAACATCTCCAGGAAAAGCAGTCATACAGACCCTGCAAAACTGTGAGGAGACTGAAAACAGAAGAAGCCACACGTAGGAGGGGGCTTTTTTTGCACTCTTTTGGGGGAATCTGGGTGCTCTGGTTTCACCACATGTCCAGCATCAGCCGGCCAGCCTGTCCTGACACCACCTTGCCACCACATGTCAAGCTCCTGGGTACCTCTTTGCTCTTGAGAAAACCCACTGCAGCCCGGGGATGTTTGGGAGGCTATTGCATATTTTCCCACTGGATTAAAAGCATGAATGCTGCAATGAGAGGTGGGTCAAAGTGTAACCTAGCCTGCTGCATGGATTTTTTGTAGTTAATCCACCTCACCCTCTGTGTTGCAAAACACAGGGGCTGTGGCATCAAAGACATCACTTAACTAGATACTGGCTAAGGTACTGATAGCCATCACCACCTCCACAGGTAGTTGAGGGTGACCAAAGGGGATCCTGCAGCATCCCATCTTTCCCGCAGGAAGGATCTTTTGAAAGAGGATAGTTACACACTTCTCCACGGCGAATGCTGGCCAGATACAAGCTGCCAGCTGCCAAATATGCCCATGAATGCTGCAGATTCTCTTCAGTAGTTAAGTGGCCAGGGGTTTTTTAGCAGAAATGCATCCCACAGCTTCAGTCAGCACCCCCCAGTGCTGCTCTTGACTTTCTAATTCAGGTTTCCCTGGGATATTCAGCTGTCTGCTGAGGATTGTCGTACAAAGGGTGCTTGCCTTCTAGCACTGTAAAGAAAGAGGCTGCAGATTTGTCCAAAAACCCCATAAAGCTGTGCTTTCCTAAAGGTGTTCCCACGGGATTCTGGGAAGAAGGCCACTACTAGACTCCCCTCAGCGCCACATCAGAGACCTGTGGTGACTCAGGCACTGCCCAACCAGCAAACCCTCTAAAAAGGGCCTTTTCAAAAAAAGCCTCCCACTAAGGCATCCAGTCACTCTTCCTGCTCCAAGCACCTCTGCAGGGGCACATTTTGCTTTCACCCAGACCTGCTGAGAGATGTGGACTTTCTCTTTTCCAGTCCTCTTCTCCTCACTCCTTTTTGGGACCCGTCACCTCAGGTGAATGGGTCCCTCTGACATGTGGTATACTCTGCCCCTGGGGGGATAATTTGCTGCTTCCAGGCATCACAGAGGACCAGAAAGAACTTTGGAGCTGCCACTTCCTCAAAAAAGGAAATTTGTACCCACCCTGAACTTAATTTTGTACACAGAATGCATCTCAGGACGGTGCCCTGGTAGAAACCATCATGGCCCTCTGTGTGGATAGAGTGGCTTGCATCCCTCTAGCCCAGAGATGCTATTTCAATGCATTTCCCCACTGTGCATTTCACACAGAGCCTGCCAAGACGTGGGCACTGGCTCTTTCTGCTTCAGGGTTCTGCTGCCCGACCCTGCTGCGGCAACACAGTGTTGGCTTGGGAACCACTACGTCTGTCCCAAGTGCCCAGAGAAGGGCAGCTCCACTTCTTCCCCTCTGCAGCTGACCTTAGATCTCTTTTAGCTCCCTAAGCTTCCCAGTCAGTGCCATAAGTCTTGCAGTTAATCCCAGTCTGATCCCTGGAAACCCTGCTGCCTGTGCAGGTGCCTGCTGAGTACCAACCTGCCCAGCAGCTCTTGCTCACACCACATCCTTGCCAGACTTTCCCTTCTGTTTCCCCAGGTGTGGCTGCTTTTTGTTTACAGTCCCTCGTCATGAAGTTGTTAGTTATCTCTCATTAGTAAGTAACTTCTTTTTGCCTGCTGTGTTTGCATTTGCGCTGGGCAAACAGCAATCGGGACATTTTACATGAGGTCCTTCTGTTGAGAACTCTACCCCAGGAACACCCAGACCAGCTGATAACCCAGGCTATAAGCCACGGTGTGGTTTCTTAGATCAGCTAAAGCTTGCAAATCAGTTCTGGAGCACCTCAGAAGGTCAGCGTAAAGCAGAAAGTTGCGACCAGTTTCAGACTCGATGCTGCAAGGGCCAAAACATGGAAGTGGAATCTCTCAGAGAAAAAAACATGGTATCACAGAAATCTGGAAACACAACGGAAAATTCCTTCAGCGACACTAACTCAATGATACTGCAGAGCAGTGTTTTCCTATTTTTCTTGGTAAGGGCAGTTTGCACCTGTAGGGCATGCCAAGAGAGACAAGAAAAGGGACGTATTAAGGTTGTGCACGAGGTGAGTGCCGCGGAACCCGGCTGAAGCCACTCATGCCCGACACAGACAAAGCAGCAATTCGTGAGCCGGGCTCCTGCCTCCCTGCCCCTGGCCGCTCCCGTTGTAGCCCGCCTGTCATTCCTTCCCCACGGCTCTGCCCGGGTCCCACGCGTGCCTGCCAGCCTCTCTGCCCAGGGAACACACGCAGGCGCTTCTGAGAAGACGCTCCCGTGCTGATCGCCCTCCGGTCACTGTTATCGCCGCGCCGGGGTCCTGTTCTGGGAGATGACGAAAATGCCATTCGAGGGAGTCAGCATTTAAAGTGGGTCGTTAGAGAGACGTCACCGTGCCTTGCTAAAGATAGCCTGGTGCTGAGTAAAACGGCGCCTCCAAAACCTTCATTTCACAATGTGCTCACTCAGCACAATAAGCCCTCGGCCCCAAATGCCCCCCCCCCCGTGCCAGGCAATGCCTGTCGTTTTCCTGGGCTGTCCATCAGTCCCTTGGGACCGCCCTTCGGGAAGCGGCAGCAGATGGAAACACGTCCTCTCCTGTGGTGGTTCTCACAGTAGAGACAAGCATTTCCCAGAGTACAGATCCCAGTGAGGATGGTTCGGAGGGCTAGAGGGGGACAGTGCCAGGGTGCCAAGGCTACGAGGGCAGGGAGGGTTGAGATGGAGCGGGAGAGCAGCGATTTTTTTCGGTGTGTCCCCTGAACAAAGCCAGGAGAGGGGGAGCAGATGATGCTGGACTGCGGGGCTGCATGTGTCTCCCCACCACAGTTCCAGCTCCCTCCTCTCTCTCGCTCTCTCTCTTCACCCACACACTCACACCATTCTTGCGCTGCTGATTCAAGGGAAAGAGAGGCTGATGTTTTCTGCTTGAACTGGTCACCACAAACTGTTTTTCTTCAACAGGAGGAAAAAACACCTCCTGACAACTGTCACAAGTTCTCCCCTATCTTCACTTGTCTCTTCCTCTCTCATGCAATCCCCTGGGCTGTGTCACACGAGAGGGCATGAAGGGCCACCACAGAGCGTCCCTCAGGGGCATGGAGGCACACAAGGTTGCACCTGTGCACCAGTCCCACTACTCAGGAGGCTGGAGAGCCACGTGGGATGAAAGACCTGAGAGCTGTCACTACAACAGAGGTCTGCTGAAGTGAAGCATAGCACTGGCTCTCTTTTATCCTCCACCCTCACCACACAGCTGAGGAAAACTAGAGAGCGAGCAAGGATCCTTCCACAGTTAAGAAGCGGCCACTATGAGTCACCTCCCTTCTCTCAGCCTCAGAAAAAGCCCAAGCCCTTGGTGGATGAGCCACCGAGGGGCTTGGGTGTCTGACACCCATCATGAAGGCTGATTAAGTCCGAAAGAGTCAGAGCCAGTGGGTTGCTGGAAACTGTGAACAAAACAGTGGGGGTTCTCTGAGACAAAAAGGGGCCCCACAATGAGGCACATGGATGGAAATGTATTGCCCTGAGCAAAGGTCAGCAGCTGCATGGGGGCTAGGGTGAGCCCCCTCAGCACATGAGCTCGAGTGGGTTTCCCCCAGAGCTGCTGGAGCAGGAGGGTTCCTTCCTCACACCCCTCAGAGTGCCACAGCACGCAGACCCTCATTTCAGTGCTTTTTTTTTCTCTCCTGGATGCTCCTCTCTCTCTCCTTGGACCACCTCAGATGTGTCCCGTACTAGCCCTGGACTCTAGATTGATGAGTCACATGTGCCCTGGTTGGAGCCTAGCACAGACCCTTTCCTCATGCTGCCTGTGAACTGACCAACGAGACAAAGCCAACAAATCAGCATGTTTGAAAGATTAAAGAAGGAAAAAAAGATTACAATAATAAGAAAAACAACAAAAGAAGAAAAACAGCAGAAAAAAGACCAACGTTCTCAAAAGCCCTGAAAGAATTAGAGAGACTCTGTAAGAGACGGGAAGATCAAACCAAAAAAGGTAAGAGATGAAAGAAAAACATGAAGGGTACTTGCTGGGAAGTGTCTTCTACACTTTTTCCACTGGTTATATAGAAGCGAAACTTGTAAGAAAAACAACAGCGGCCCAAAGAATTTCCACTAAAAGATGCTTAGAGCAGTGTCTCTGGTCCCTCCCTCCTCTGCCCTCACGTGCTTCAGGCTTGTACTGGTTTCTTGGTCGTGACGCATCTTCTTAGTGATATGAGGAAATCAGCTGCCCACCTGCAATATAAAGGCATTTAGGGAAATGCTTTGATCAGAGAGAGAGGGAGAGAGCATGAGAGCAAGCACATCCCACTGACCCCTCTGTGCTCACCCACCCACTCTAACACCTGCTTTGCCCATGCCTCATTTTTGCTGATCTCTTCAAGCTTTGGGCCTCACAGACCTGAGTGAGAGGCAGCCCCTCTCCTGGATGCCACCATGAGACCTGTGTCCCTGGTGCTGTTCCTCACCTTCACTCTGCTGGCTTTCACTGGTAAGAGGGGCTGAACATACTGGGGAGGGCAGATGAGCTCAGTAAGCTGAGTCTGGGTGTTAGTTGATCCCTGGAAAGGCTGGAAGGGAGAGTTTGTGCCCTTCCAACTCCACAGAAGGTGACCAGATATCACCTCCTATTCTAACCCGCCCTGGCAAAGATGGCAATCCCACCCCAGAGTGGGATAATATTGAGTCCCACTCTTTGCTCAACTCTGCATCTTGTTACAGCTGGCCACATCCTACCAGCATTATCGGAGGGGAGAAGCAGGGAGCAGAAAGTGTGGGTCAGAGAGGGGAGCTCAGCCGTGCTGCCGTGCCACCTGAGCCCCAGAAAGACGAGGGAGAGCTCGAAGCAGCTGCCTGACAAGATATCTGTGCTGTGGAAGCGGCATGGGGGAAGGTACGCCAGGGCCAAAAGAGATACGAGTCCTTCTGGGGGGATTGGGGAGGGCTGGAGGCCCTTTGAGCCCCTTTTCTCCTTCCCTACATTCCCTCCTTCCTGCCCCCTCCCTTGATCTGATGTTTGCCTCTGGCATGAGCCGCTCACTTGCCCTGCTTGCAGTGTGCACCAGGAGCCACACGGAGTGCTGGAAGTGGGGTACTCGGGCCTGCAGAAGACGGCACTGCTCATGAAGCCCCGGGTGGCACTCCAGGACTCCACCTTACGCAATGGCAATTTCTCCCTGCGGATCGACCCCTTCCGGAGCGAGGATGCTGGGCTGTACGAGGCATGGGTGAAGTACAACACAGAGGTCCACGTGTGCCATGTGGAGCTGGGGGTAATCACAGGTAGGGGAGGATGGAAAACCAGGAGAATGTTGATTTTAGGACTGGGGAGGTAGTAAACGTGGGACGGGGTGGGGATGCCGTGTTTGGCAGGGCAGGTTGGAGTACAGGCACCACCCTCTGGAAAGTGCAGTTTCCTGCTGTCTGCCCTCAGCTCTGAAGGGACAGCTGCCTGAGGGATAAAGTTAGGACAGGGCAGGCACAAAGGGCTGGTTTTGTGGTTCCCCTGTGACTTTGGCTCACCCCCCAACCCAACACCTTCTTTTTGCAGTAAACCTCAGTCCACCCAACCCTGTGATAGAAAATGAGCTGCTCTTGATGAGCTGCAACTCCAGTCACCGGGCCAGCCTTGTGGAGACATGCTGGTTCCATAATGAGCACCCAGGCCTCACCTCCAGGACCTTCTGCTCTTCCTCTGGGGCTCTCTTCATCCTCCATCCAACCATGAGTGATGCGGGCTCCTGGCACTGCCAGCTTCGGTACTCTGATAAGGAGATCATTTCTGCCACATACAGCCTGCAAATTCTCGGTGAGCACAACCTCTGTGTTGATACACCAGCATCCCCAGGCTGATCCCCTTGATGTGACTGACTAACCCCAGTGGCTCCTGCTTCCCAGCTCCCACCTTGTCCTCACTTCCCAGGTCAGTCACCTCCCTGAGGAGCTCTTTCCAGGCACCACCCCACACTGTCTTCTTTCTCTGGCTCAGGTTTTGACGGCCCAACCAGCCCTGTGGTCTATGCTGCAGCTGGCTCTGCAGCCGATCTGCCATGCAGTCTTAGCTACCTTCCCAGTGCCTTTGGGATGAATGTGGTGGCAGCCCACTGGAGCCACCTTGCAGGAGGACATTTGCAAGACTGGAACATCTCCCGGCATCTGAGCAGCAGAAGCTTCCCGCTGCATCTCCCCGCGGTGGGGCCGGGTGATGCAGGGCAGTACCGCTGCGCTGTCTCTGTGGGCCACAGGACAATCAGCAGGGACGTGACCTTGGCTGTGGTTACAGGTGAGAAGAGAGACTGGGAGGTGCTTTGCCCCTCTGGGGTCCCTCACTGCAGATAAAGCTCCCCACCTGTCCGTGCAATGAGCACAGGTAGCTCCTGGTCATGGGTTCCCACCCTGGGGCAGGAAACAAGACCTCTGTTCAGGGCATTGCACTGCACTGGACTCTGCTGGAATCAGGAGCTTTCCTGGGTGACTTGAGTATTCCTCTTAAGACTGAGAAAGACAAAGAAAATAAATTAAAGGAAGTAATAAAGAAGAGATGCAATAGAAGAAGGATGTTTGAGGAAGAGGTGTGGACATGCATGTAGTCTTTCCTGAGGTTACTTTTTTCCCTTTGCCGCAGTGACTCCGAGCATCCAAGGGCCGGTTTCTGAGGGGAATCGTTTGCTGCTCATCTGCAGCCTCACGCACTCCCAAGGACATGAACGCTTCCAGTGGAGGCACCTTCACTCGGCCCCCACTAAGAGCAAGCTGGCTGTGGCTACTCCCCATAACTCGGAGGGCCACAGCTCCCAGATGGGACCTACCTTGGAAATACCCCGAGTGTCACAAAAGGACATGGGCACCTGGGAATGCAGTATATACGGCCCAGAAGGCAGACTGGCAGCAGTGGAGTATGACCTGCAGATCACAGGTACCATCCCCCGTGGGTCTGCAAACAACCTCTTCTTCTCACCCTACTTAGTTCTCTGGTGCCCTATCCTCTCTCAACCTCACCCTGTCCTTCTCCCCTTGGATCCCGTCTTCTTGTCATCCTCTCCTGGCTTTCACCAGTTCCGCATGTTGCTCCTTCCAGGTCCCCTCACTCTTTCCCATTTTGCCTGCTGTTGTGCTGTCCCAGCCTTTTGTCAGTGCAAAATTGACCGTCCCTTCCTTCCTAACTGTGCTTCCCCCCCACAGGTGCCCAGGTCTCCAGCGCTCCCTCTATCTTCAGTGGGCAGGTTACTTTTGGGCTCACACTCACCCTCTTCCTCCTGCTTGCCATTTGTGTTGTGGCTCTGGCCCTGCAAAAAAGGGTAAGTGTCCATCACCCCGTTCCTGTTGTTTTTCCTGTACATCCACCCTTATTTGACCTTCCCCAGAGTACTCCAGAGAGCAGTGAAAGGTCCTGGGGACACAGTGGCCAGAGGAGGTACGGGGCTGCGGCAGCCTGCTGAGGGCGTCATGGACACAGAGTGAAAGCTGTACCCAGGGCATCGGCAGGTCTGGCTAACCGTGGCCTTCCTCTGGGGGCAGGTCAGACACCTCAGAGAAGGAAGAAAACCTCCCAAGGGACAATCACTGCCCAGCTTTGAAAAGCTTCATGTTTATTCCCCCAGAGATCAAGCCACTATGTAGTAGAGGAGGGCTAATTTCCAGGCTTTTGTAGATGTCCTCTCTCTCTCATTCCTTAGCTGGATGCTTTAATATAACCATCTCCTGTTCTGTATCAATGCCTGCTGGTGCCCAGCCTCCAATCTTGATGCAGAGCTCTTGTTTCTGGCTCAGCCCTCACACCTCAGCTCTCAGCTTCTGGCACCTTAGTGCCCTTCATTTGCTCAGTTTGTTCCAGTATCTCATCCTCTAAAAACTCTACCTTGCCTTTAAGATCCCCAAGACCAGGCCAGGACTAATCCTTCCCCAGCATGTCACTGAAAACAACTGTGCAAACAAGTCAGACCATTTCTCTGCAGTTTGCATATTATTGCTCTGCAAATAATGTGGGAAAATCATCCTTCCAAAAAAAGGGTTCCTTTTGCAGACAAGGGACACCTTTTGGGAGTAGCTGTGATGCAGCTGCCTCCTACTTAGCCTCTTGGAAAGGGCCCATGATGACAATTCTGGTGGGGAAGGGGCTGGACGACCACGGTGAGTTAAGTTTGGAAGGGCTTACCCTGGTAGACGAGCTGGGAACCCTGAAACTGCCTTGAGCTGAAGACGAGGGATGTGACAGAACTGATGAAAAGTCTTAGCAAGTCCCAGTGGCTGGAGACTGAAGGCAAGCAGCATCACAAAAGAAGCAAAGTGGAAATTTTTAAAAAACCACTGTGGGTAGTGCAAGAGCAGCTCGTGACAGGTTCTTCATCATCCGTCCTTAATCAGCACTGATGGTAAAGGATAATATGAGGCAGAAATCTATGGTTTCTGTGAGACTCTAGACTGTGCAAGCCCAGGGCAAGGTGATCAGAACCAACCTTTCTGGCCCAAAACCTTGGAGAGGAACCCCTTGACAGTGTACCTGCAAAGCCTCAGCTACCAGGAAATGGGATGCCTGGGTGTCCAGCTGTTCACTTAAACAGCTCTCATCCCACCAGGATATTCACCACCAAAGCATTTGCACATGCCCCCATGGCCCTGCTGTGCTGAGCAAGCCAGGCTCCTGCGTTGCAGCATGGGTCCTCTATCCATGGGTGTTCCTCAACTGGCTTTGGATGGCCCTGCTTTAGCAGGGGGGTTGGGCTGGATCGTCTCCAAAGGTCCTTCCAACCCCAACCACCCTGTAATTCTGTGATTCACACCCTTCTCTGCACAGACTCCCCGCTGGGCTCATCCTCCGTCTGCGTGCAGATGAAGTGCCTTGAGCAGAGATATCAGCTCTTCTCTGGTTCTCTCCCTCTCTCTGCTGGCATCCTCTGAGATTACATTTGCTGTTCCTGCTCTGCTTGGACACCGGATGCTCTGCGCAGTGCATCACGCACACCCGATGGGCTGTTGCCGACACATTAGGAATCCCTATCCCAATTCCCTGGCCCTGTCAATGTCCGATCAGTACTGCTGCATTTCATTCATCTGTCATTCCAGTTTAGTGCTCCCTTCTCCTAAAATATCTGGGTGTTTTCGTGACATTCTCATCCTCTTTCTTCCAAATGAGGCTCCTCAACGTTATCAGCTGCCTAACTCATTAGCGCTTTCACGCTCTCTGTGCCAATAATGACTGGTCTTTGAAGAGTTGTGCTTTTCATTTCCCTTCAGCCTGGCAGAAACCTGTCAGCAAGACCCCAGTCCCTTCCTCTTAGCCGAGATCACACCTACCATGCCATTCCCTAACTAATCTCATCCTTCTTGCTGTACTGACTGTCTGTGTGTCACCCTACACTTTACTGCTATCAGGAGCCCTGAGATCTACCTCTTTTTCACTGTCTAGAAAGTCACTTGTGAAAGTGGTTCTGTCTTTAATTTGTTCTTATCTCATTTTGCACAAGCCTTCATGCCTTTATTACCTCTCTCCAAAAAGGTGTTGTAAAATCTGGCACACCATCAAACCTGACAGTGGCCTGGCCATTGCCCAGACCAGTCTTTGCTCTCCCTTAGGCACATCCTGTGTTATTCCTTATGCCCGTGACACCACAGAGCATCATACTGAGCCAGCACTCCCCAGAAGGAATTGCCTGTATCAGAGTGTCCTCTTCCCTGGCTCTGGGAGGGAGTGGGAGCCTTGTGGTTGGAAGCAGTAGGACTCTCTTCCATGGCAGGCAGAAGCCCAGACTTGTGCCATTCAGTCTCCCTCCCGTGTCTGATGTAGCCTCTTGCTTCCCTTTCAGGCGCAGACTCCTGCCTTCCCAGCACTGGAAGGGATGTTTGCAGTCAATGTGCCGTGGAAGCCGATGGAGGAAAACCCGAAAGGGAAGATCCAGCAAACGCAGTGCTGATGGAAGCAGGGGCGTTGGGGCTCGTCTGCATGGGAGGATGAAACGCTGTGTGCCACGCTGCAGAGAGATGGGCACCATGCAGACCTCTCAGGAGGGACTAGGGATGGCTTGAGCAATGCAGGAGACCTTGGGAGCTCTGCACCTGCAGAGGGGCTGGAAGCTGCAGCCAGGGCAAGGCACATCCACCGCTGCAGCCAGGTGGCCAGCAGCAGAGATGCTTTGGAGCTGTTGGGAGGATCTGAGCCTGTAGCTTCTTCCTGCTTCAGTGCCACATCTCTGGCCCACTCTTTGCCTCTCCTTCGTGGCCTCTCTCAGTCTTTCTCTGGTGGAACACTTGGATGCAGGACATGGCTGGAATCCATCTCCCCTGCAGCCTGACAATGTTTTCTCCCCCATGCTCACTCTCTTCTCTTCTCCCTCTCCCTGCACTGCCCTGCTCACTGCCCTGTTGCACATTTTGAGCATTTTAACTTATTAGAAACTCATTTTAGAACTTAAAATAAATCCATGTGACAAAAAAACCCGCTGACCCCTGTGTGTGCTTGCGGAGGATCGCGCCTATTTGACGGAGCCGGGTGTACCTCTGCCTGTGTGAAGCCATTTCTAAGGCTCTTTCTGCCTTCTCTTTCTCTTTCAGTTCTGTTTTATTGAAGTTGCCTGTTCATTTCTGACATTCTCACAGTGGGGAAGGGGAAATTAAATGCCACTAGAGAAGGAAGAATCGCAGGTTCAGTCTCTCCTTTTTGCTGTGCTTCAGAGCATTCTTTTCTTTTTTTCTCCCATCTGGCTGTCCTTGTTCATTCATTCATTTATTCCTTTAGTCCTCACATTTTCCTGAAAGATCTACAAGTGATGTTACGGCTCTTTGTCACTCTCCTCCTGCTAAGGATGTACTTAGCAATGTAAGCATGAGTCTGCCAGGCCCTACCTCTCAAGACTTTCAATGTGTTTAGGTTTCATGCAGTCAGAGAATGCTCTTCACGTCCCCTCTGAACAGCCACGGAGGACTGTGGTACTGCTCTTGAACAGCCATTGAATGCCACCCCAGAAGAAACACTTATTAAGTAACGAGAGTCACACGTGTGATTTCTCCCATATGGGTCCCCAGGCTGTGGCTGCTCCGTGTTCAGGATGGAAGATTCCCTTGACTTGAGAGAAGGTCACCACAGCCAGGCCAGGTTTTCATTATTTCAGCAGGTACATCAACAGACCTTCTCACTGTGTGGCTCTCACCTTCCCTCCCCAAAAAGGTTCAGGCACTCAGGTAGTGAATGCACTCTGGGATCCTGAGACTGCAGGTAGTGCAGCAGCACCCAAAAGTCACAACTAGACCACTCCAGGGAGCACGTCTGGACTCCACAGCTCCTCAGCTATCCCTGTATTTTACTGAAAATGGCACCTCTTTCTCCACTGAATCCTAGAGAAGTGCAGCAGAGCTGCAAGGTAGACTTGTCTGCTTCAACCATCCCATGCAATTTCAGGCAGACCCTGCAGCAGAACCAACATAAGGCAGGACAGTCCAGCGTGGTACCAGCATCTTCCTACGCAAATGATAATGCTGCCATTTTTTGAGGTTGGAGTGATCTGTCTAGCTCAATCACCTCTCTCTGCCAGATGCTTTGGATGTAGAGAAAAGGTTGGTTAACCCCCTGAGGGGCAATCCAGTATTCATCGGGACCACATCACTTTCTCTCAGTGCCTGGCAGCGGTTCGCTCTCTCTTCTCACACACAGTGGGGTGCTCTTTCCCCCTGTGGGTAACACTTTCAGCATTACCCATTACCAGCCTGGATGCTCTCATTGCTCAGATGTGTGCCTGGTCTGTATTTAAACCTCCCTGTTTCCTTGTACTCTCTGACTTCCTCTGGCAGTCAGTCCTCGGATCTGCTTATTCACTGTGTGAAAATGCTTCCTCTCTCAGTTTTGAATTGAAAGCTTTCCACTTTCACCATCTGTTTTCTTTTCTCCTGTCACAAAGGCTGCGAAAAGAGGGACTCCCAAATCTATCATACCTTGGATGGTCATTATTTTACCACATTTTATCACATCCCCTTTTTTGTTATTTCCCCATCCCCTCCTGACTCATTCCCTTTCAGGTACAAATCCCAGATTTTGGGACTTTCTCTCCGACAGTTTGCACAGGACCATCTCTACGCATGGTCAACTCTGCTCAGGTCCTTTGCTCTAGAGGAGGAGGCAGCAGCCCGGCAGGGAAGCAGTGCTGGTTTGCACGGAGACACAGAGCCTTTCTCTGCATTACTTCCACCCAGCCCTTCAGTGTTTTGTCTGCTCCTCTGACAGAAGTTCAACAACACTGAGCCTGTACCCAGCTGTCCACTGTGCCTGTCATGACAGGCAGATGCCTGACATGGTGCAGTTACAGTGAGCCAAAGCCTGGAAGTGTTTATGCAGTTTAGATTTTCCTTCCTAGGAAGTATGAAAATATTTCCAAATCAAGATGGCACAAGGCAAGTCAGTAGAGTTGAGGTGGAAGGACCAAGAGTCTGTATAACAAAGGAAATCTGGAAATCTGTTTCAAGTGGAGTCAATAAATAGAAACAGGAAATAAAGCGAATGACATATGAAGGAAAGAGACCTGATGCTTTTCCATAAGGTTACAGCTACAGGTGCAAAACTCAGATAAATATTTTCAACATACCAGAATGTGGTGGTTGACCCTGGCTGGGTCAAACCACCAAAGCTGCACTATCACTCCTTTCTCTAACTGTATGGGAGACAGAAAGGATAACAAGAGGCTCATGAGTCCAGATAAGGACAGGGAGTCATCACTCACTGATTATCATCACAGGCAAAACAGACGTGCCATGGGGAAATTATTTGAATTTATTACCAATTAATCAAATCAAAGCAGGATACTGAGAAAATAAATCTTAAAAGATCTCCTCCATCCCACCCTCCATTCTTCCAAGGCTTAATATCACTCCCAGTTTTCTCTACTTTCTTCCCCCCCCAGCAGTGCAGGGGAAGAGGCATGGGGGTTGCAGTGAATTCATCACACGCTGTGTCTGCCACTCCTTCCTCCTCAGAGGGAGGACTCCTCACACTCCTCCCCTGCTCCAGCATGGGGTCCTTCCCACAGGAGACAGCCCTCCATTAACTTCTCCAACATGAGTCCTTCCCACAAGCCACAGTTCTTCACAAACTGCTCCAGTGGGTGTCCCCCACGGGGTCATCAGTCCCACCAGCAAACCTGCTCCAGTGTGGGCTCCTCTCTCCACAGGGCCACAGGTCCTGCCAGGACTCTGCTCCAGTGTGGGCTTCCTACAGGGTCACATCCTCCTTTGGGCATTCACCTGCTCTGATGTGGGGCTCTTCCATGGGCTGCAGGTGGATCTCTGCTCCCCTGTGGACCTCCATGGGCTGCAGGGGGACATCCTGCCTCACCATGGGCTGCACCATGGGCTACAGGGGAATCTCAGCTCTGGCACCTGGAGCACCTCCGTTCCCTCGTGCACTGACCTTACTGTCTGCAGGGTTGATTCTACGACATATCCTCACTCCTCTCCCTGGCTGCAGTTGTTAATTTTTTTTCATCCCTCTTAACCATCTTATCCCAGACACTCTACTGCCATCACTGATGGGCTCAGCCTTGGCCAGTAATGGGTCTGTCTTGGAGTCAGCTGGGACTGCCTGTATCCATCATGGGGAAAGCTTCTGGCAGCTTCTCACAGAAGCCAACTCTGTAGCTCCCCAATTATCTAGACCTTGCCACAGAAACCTCATTGCACAGTGGATGAAAACTTTTAAAAAAACACATGGAATCTTTTAGCAGAGAGGAGGGCTTAAGGAATGCAAAGAAAGTGTTACGCATGCAAATTCCTTTACGTAGGACTCCTCCAAAAGGAATGAGAAGACAATCTTTAATCCCAAACTAATCTTTTTTTCAGTAAGAAAGATCAGCATCCTTAGAAAAAACCATAACTAGGTCCAGATGTTCTGCATCCCAGACTTCTGAGTGATTTACAGTGAAAGGCTAAGTGCTAGCAAATAGCATAATCTGACAAAGGAGCAACAAGAAAAACACATCTATTGTGGTCTTTGTGCATTCTGCACAGCCTTTAAAAACAATAAAATGCTAAAACCAGATCTCGAATTATGTAGGATACTAAGGCACACTGAGTTTTATACTCGCTTGTCAAATTTATGGGAACTATATCAGCACCAATCCTGAAAAAACCCCACGACTTTGTACTCTGCTTATATTCTTCAACTCTTTTATGAATAAACCCAAAATATGTAGGGTTTTTCATTTTGCCTTCTAAAGGCAAAACTGTCAAACCAAGCTCCTTATGGGAAAGCCATTGTTGTGGGTGCTGCAACTTGTGCCACCCACTAAGTTCCAAAGCATCTGGGACAGTCCTTTCATAGTTGTGGATTCCATCATGCTCAAGAGTTTCTCTCCTAGGTTTCCATCCCCCTGGCCTGCCAGTTCAATGTGACTCCCTCCAAAAGCTGCCATATGGTGTGCTCTGGAAAGGGTGTCACTCCCACCTGAACGGATGGGTCTCAGAGGGTCTCATGGTGGGAGGACACAGGGCATTCCTGGTGCCCAGGAGCACAGGGGGTCACACACAAGGGCAGATTTTGCAAGGATTTGGTAATTCTCATTCTTACTGAGGTTTCTCACGTTCCTCTTCTTTTTACAAGCACTGTGTGTCTTCTCTCTTGTCACCAGGTCAGCATTCCCCCTTTTTGCATGGAAAATGACACAGGTTTTGGACCAAGGGGGACACACCAGCAAACTCCTTAACAAGCCTTGGGGGCTGTCTGGAGCTCAGTTAGGACCCTCTGCTCCGGCACTCCCCAGCCCTTCAAAATCCTGAATTAGATATTAGGAAGAAACTCCTTACTGAGAGGGAGGTGAGATGCAGGAACAGGTTGCTCAGAGAAGCTGTGGATGCCCCGTCCCCGGCGGTGTTCAAGGCCAGGATCACGGTCTATTGGAGGGTGTTCCTGCCTAGGGCAGGATGCTCGACTGGATGATCTTTAAGGTTCCTTCCAACACAGACCTCTCTGTGACTCCGTGAACTCTCACGGCCGGCAGGGCTCTGGCGGGGGCACCCCGGCGCTGCTCCGCTGTCCCTCGCAGCTCCTTGTGCCGAGCCGACGCCGCCATCTAGTGCCGTGTGCGGCGGGATTCTCCCGCACCGCCGCGCCCGCTGCCGGCCGCACCCACCGCGGTGCCCGCTGCGCTGCGCGCTCCCGAGGCTCCGCTCCCCGCTGGCACCTGGCACGCCCGGTCCCGCTTGCCTTTGCTTTCAGCTGGGGAAGCGTGTGCCGTTGTGTCGCGTCCCGCTTTAATGCTCTGAGCTCCAAGCTGCTTCCAGTGCGATGTTCCAGACCCTCTGTGCTGACCTTTCTTCCCAATTCAGGCTTCCAAGCGCCTGACAGAGAGGTATCTCTCCCCAGCCTTCCCCCTTTCTGAGGAACACAGCTGTGCTGGGGCAAATCACTGGGCCCCCTCAGCAGGCAGCTTGTTGTTTCTAGCTCCCACCTCTAGCTTCAGAAATGCCCCTCGAGAAGCTCACCAGGTGCCAGCTATTCTGTTGCAAAGAGAACGCTGCTGGCCTTTGAAGCTGCTGACAGCCAGGTGCCTGAAGATCTGTTTTTCATGCTGTGTCAAACACTTGTCCTTCCTTCTCTCCGACACCACTGCGTTTTCCAACGAGCAGCCACCAATTTTCCAACATATCTGGGTATCTTTCACCTGTCAGACTACAGAGGCACACTCATAGCCCCCACTGATGTGCAGGGAACTTGGTTTTAAGGAGACGATCTCTGGAGGCACCTTGGCTTTCCGGTGAAGCCAGTTAGAAAGTCTTTCTCAACATCTGATTTCTGAGACCCTTTTCCCCTTTTATCTCACTTCCTTGGAGAGACTCTGTGTCTCTGCAGACTATGACCATCACCCAGCACAGCCTGGAAGCTTCTTCTCTCTGCTGAGAGGATCTGTTTCTCTCCAACCCCAGCTTGCAAAAATACTGCTGGTGATGGGATTAGAGCAAAGAGAGACGGCGCAAAGTGTCTCTGCAGGGGATAAAGCAGGGAAACATGACAGCCACTGATTTGTGTGGAGAGAGCCGTGTGTAGTGCTCAGGCTGTTCTGGCTGTGCCGCAGGGTCAGTGTGTGATGCTGGATGAGCCCCCTTTCCCCAGGGGTGCAGTACAGCAACTGTCCCAGTGAGATGAGAACTGGACTTGCAAAGAACTTAAAAACCAGTTAAATATTTATGAGGAATATTACATTCAGAAGAGAGACTGACTGGCTAATATTATTCATCCCTTCTGGATTCTGATGTTTAATTAATGCTTGCAAAGTGCTTTGAGATGCTTGGATGAAAGTGATACAAACACGTCACTGCACACTGTGACCCTTGGTCCCAGAGGTACCTGTTCACCGCACAACTGTAGCAGCTCCAAGAGATGGATCCCCACCCTAGTGGATGCAGAACAGGCATTCTCACAAACGTGACAAGCCTGCAGCTTTGTCACCTCAGACCCACAGCCCTACTTCTCCTTGCAACTCTGCAGCAAGTTCAAGTGCATTTTGCAATTTTCCCCTTCAGGGTATGCTATTTCTGGTAGATATTTGCAGTGACATTAACCAACTGTTTAAAAACAAGCCAATGTTTCTGCATTACAGCGTGCTGGGGAGACAAAATGCAAGCCAGAATCTGTACAAACTGAAACATCAGCTCAATGCCCCAGATCCCCAAGCATTGAGATGCCACGGCCTTACAATCCCAACCTGAGTTTTCTTAACTCTTTTTTTTCCAGGACAGCCCCTCTCTGGCAGCTGGGGACCAGAAAGGACCTTTGTATTTGACACGAGAGAGAGTTTTGAAGATGGTGATGTGATACGTCAGGATCTTGCAGGAGAGCTGTGTCTCAAAAAAGGGCTTTCACAAGTTCTGGACACTGGCAGAGTGCCCATCCCATCCCATCCCATCCCATCCCATCCCATCCCATCCCATCCCCTCCCAGTGTTTGTATCCCACACTGGGAAGTTCCTGTCTCATGCAGGTGATCTCCTCTCTGAGATGGGGCATCATCCTTCTCCAAAGTCACAATCAGTGGAGAAGCTCTTGTGCTCGAGGCCTGATCGCCACTGCTCCGGTCACAGCTGGTGGCACATTGTGACCCTTGCTCCTGTGGCTGTCTGTCCCTGCTCCTCCCAAAGCTCGGTTTCATCTCACTCTCCCACCCTCCAGACAAAGGGGCAAGTCGCTGCCAAAAGGAGAAGAGTGGGTGGCACAGAGATGAAATCTCAGCCGAGTCTGGGGCTCAGTGGGTTTCCGCCACCTTGGCTGAGGCTGGGATTCAGAGAGAGAAAGAGACCAAATGTGGGTGGAAAACCACAAAAGCCCCCTCCTCCACCCTACAGAGAAGGGAAACAGCTGAGATTCAGTAGCGGTACAGGTTGGTACATGTTACCAAAGAGTAACCTTATATTGGGTTTGCAGGGCAAGGTTCTGGTGCTGGAGGGGCTGCATTGGTGTCTTCTGTGAGATGTGAGAGGGAGCTGTCTCCATGTCAGTCAGAGCCATGTCCAGACAGCCCCAAAACAGACCCACTGCAGACCAAGGCTGAGCTCATTGGTGATGCTGGTGGCACCTTTGTGACAGTGTATTTAACAAAGGGTAAAAACCTGTGCACAGCAGCTGTGGGAGACAGGAAGGACAATACGTGGGAGAAACAGCCCTGCAGATACCAAGATCAGGGGAGAAGGAGGGGCAAGAGGTGCTCCAGGTGCCAGAGCCAAGATTCCCCTGCAGCCCATGGAGAGTCAGTAGGTTTTGTGGCAGGAGCTGTGGCCTGTGGAGAACCCAAGCTGGGTTTCTAGATGAGGTTATCTAGCACCCTGCCCAATCACACCTTGAAAGCCTCCAGCAGTGGCAAGTCTGCCACATCCCTGGGGAGGTTGTTCTGGTGAATGATTGTTTTCACTGTAAAAAATGTCTTTCTAATGTCAAGATGAACATGAAGAACTGCAGTCCCTGGGAGGCACCCCCATCAGAGCATTTCTTGAAGGACCCCATGGTGGAGCAGAGGAAGAAGCAGCAGAGATGGAGTGCTATGCACTGACCACAACTCCCATGACATGTCCCCCTGTGACACTTTGGGGGAGGAAAGAGGAACAGAAGTGTTGGATGTGAAGTTGAGCCTGTGCAGAAAAGAGAGGTGGGAGAAGCTTCTTTGTTGTTGTTGTTGTTGTTGTTGTTTAAGTTATCACTTTATTTTATCAATTTATTTGTTTTTAATTGGCCATAAATTAAATTAACCTTTCCCCAAGTTAAGTCTGTTTTGCCCATGACAATGATAGGGAGAGATCTCCCTGTCCTTGTCCTGACCTGAGAGAGCTTTTCATGTCTTCTCCCTCTGCCTTGCTGAGGAGGGGGAATGAGAGAGCAGCTGGGTGGGTGCTGGCAGCAGCCAAGGTAAAGCCAACACTTCTATAAAGAAAATATTATCTCATCTCACCCTAAATCTCAGACATAGTCCACAGACAGGTGGTCAGCTCCTCAGAGGTGCCTCCTCTTCATGGTGGTGCAGGAGACAGTCTGGGAAATGGAGCTCAGATGACTCTTACAGAGTGCGGGAGGTGTGGGCTGGGTCTGGATCTGCTCAGATAACCTGTTAGTTTGTGAGCTTTCCTCCTCGGCAGAGCAGAACCAGCTCCCAACCATTCATTTCTAAGTTTCAGCCCCGTCACGGCCTCCATCAGCTGCCATATGGCCAATAGGCTCTCTCTGTTTTGCACACTCATTCTCCCCACTGCTGCCGTACACCGCCTTCCGCTAAGGTCCATTTCTGTTCGCACCCACAGCCGAAATCACGTGCCTTTGGAAAATCACCATCTGCCGAGAGAAGTCGGCGGATGTCAGCAGAACCTGGACTGGCAGCAAGGCCTTGCTGTCGCTCTGGCTGGAGAGGAGGAGACATCAAGGCCAAGGAAACATCTGCTTGCTGAACATCAACTTCGTTCCTCTTTTGTTGCAGCTGTAGCTGGGTGAGATCAGTTTCGGCAAGTGACAAACCCAAAGGAGACAGAAACACAGAGGCTGAGAGAAAAGAGGTAAGCAAACTGTTTCTTTTGTCAAGAGGCCAGCCTGTTTTTGGGTTTTTTAATGCTACAAACTTAATACTCCACTCAAATTGCTGTTTCGGCATGGATGGATTGGCTTTGCCCCGCTTAAAGGTCTGTTGTAAAACCATCTTAAACCTTTGACTTGATAATACTTCTGGCTGTGCGATTCTCCGAGGCCTTTCAATTTTAACTAAAAACTGTTAGTCTCTCTGGATTTTTCTCTGAAAGGGGCAGAAAGAAAGGGAGCTATGAAAAGCTCAATCTGCCTCAGAGCCTGGGGATCTCATGGATCTTTTAAGCCCATATATAGGGAAGTATGTCCTATATGAGGGCCTGTCACTGGTGACTGCATATCCCCAAGGGCTGCAAATGCATTGGGGAGCAGCCCTCTACCAGCTGCCACTTGCTATCACCTTCTCCACGTACCCTCCAGGAAGGGGAACTTTATTCTAAAAAAAGCCTGCAAAAATAAGAAGATGCCAGTCTCTAGCTAAGTAAGGATGTCTACTTATATCTGTACGTGCTGAGACCGGAGGGGTCTGTTCTGCTAATCCAGGCTGACTGGCTCACTGCCTGACACTAGCTGCCAATGCAGCCTGATCCATTAGCTCAGGGCTGAGTGAGCAGGATTTCTTGGAAAAAGAGGGATCCTCTCAATTTAAGGACAACAGAAAAGAGACTTGTTTACCCCTTCCATGGGCTGCTGCGCTGTTGAAAGAAGGAGTTTCATTTCTGGTTGAATTTTTCAACTTTCAGGTGGCGTATCCTACTCAGCCTTTGTCAGCCACCTCAGATATTCCTTCCTCCACATGGTGCATTAAGGTTGAGTTCAGGTTACTACTCAGTGTTCTCCACTATGAACTCAACAGTCCATGGTGCAGGTTAGAATCATAGGATCACAGAATGGTTTGGATTGGAAGGGACCTTTAAAGAACATCTTGTTCCAACACCCCTGCCACAGGCAGGGACACCTTTCACTAGACCAAGTCACTCAAAGCCTCATCCAACCTGGCCTTGAACACTTCCAGGAATGGGGCAAGCCACAGCTTCTCTGGGCAACATATTCCAGTGCCTCATCACTCTCTGAGTAAAAGATTTCTTCCTAACATTGGATCTAAACCTACCCTCTTTTAGTTTAAAACCGTTCCTCCTTCTCCTATCACTATCTGTCCATGTAAGAAGTCGCCCTTCATCTTTTTTATAAGATCCCTTTAAGTATGGGGAGGCTGTGATGAGGTCTCTCCGACCTTTCCTTTGTCCTCCCCAGTGTCTCACAAACGACTGCCAAAGCTGCCTGCAGCACAGCGGGGCTCGGCTCATTGAAACTGGGCACCCACCTCATCCCCACTAGCGGTTCTTGAGCACCCAGGGACAGAGCCCATCTGATCTGCCACAGCCTCATGTGGGGAGCCTCTATGCACCAGAGCAAAATTAAGGAGGGATGGTACCCAAATGTCAACCCAAGCACATACAGGGCTTGGAAGGGTTATGGAGGACCTGATTTCAGAGTGCATCACAGTGCCTTGATTAGTCACAGCCTCTGGTGGCTTTAGAAAGGCAGGTCTTGGCTTCCCCTCGGGCCAGAAGGGAGCAGCCTGCGCTGCAGAGATGGAGCCACTTCTTGTGGCCTCCACATGGTTCCAGGCATATGACTGGGCATGGGGTTCTTTATGGCTGAAGGGAGCTCAGCTGGTGCTGACACAGCGGCCTCACCACCCTACCTTGTCCTGGTAGTGGGACATCTCTTGGGGAGGATCAGCTGCTTTCACCTGTGTGATCCCACGGATCCTGGTCTAGCACTTCCCTCTCCCAGCAGCTCCAACGGGAGGGTGGCAGCTGCTCTCGGATGAGCAGACAGAGGTGCTCAGGAGGAAATGGAAGCAGGGTCAAACAGTCCAGGGGGTCAGCAGAGACCGTGAAATGACCTTCAGTGCTGTCATAACTTTGCTCTCTGCTGGCTATTTTCATTGCACTTGGTCTCTTACCCTGCCTGCTGCTCACCTGACATTTGCTTTAATGCTAAGCAGTAAATTCAAAGAAACCGCTATTTGGTAAAAGAGCCAAGTCAGCTTTGTTTTAGATTTTTAAACTGAGAAGAGCAAAGGTAAACCCCTTTAGCCCAGAGCCCCACAGCCCAGCTTAACTCTTGAGCAGGGCAAGAGGCAGCTGCATCCCTGCCCGGCAGGCACCACAAGGGGAAATGCCACAGCGGAAGCTGAGGTGTGGAGCCCTGGTGTGGGGGAGGGCTGGGAGGCCCCCCCACCCCGGCAGAACGAGCTGCTGCCAGATCAAAAGCACAGCCACAAGCAAGAGCGAGAGGAGAAAACAAAACCACACTGCAAGAAAGAGGCACAGGAACACACCGAGAAAGGGAGATGGCCTGCTCTGCATCAGGAGCGGCTGCCAAGTTTTCATTTGTGGGGTTTTTTTTTAATTTAAGTTTCCTCCTTTGTCATGCCAGTGCCAGCCTGTGGAGAGGTCTCTGTAGCCATCACCCACTGGGGTTTGGAGCTGGAGGGAGCGAGGGGCTGCCAGCCCTGCTCTCAAGCAGATGTTCTCCAGGCCTGACTTGGTCCTGCAGGCATCATTCTCTGGAGCAAGCACACTCACTATCTCAGCTCTCCTTTTCCTATCCCTCAGAGAGGCAAGGATCATTAAAATAAGTCAAGAAGGAAATTAAACCAGTTTAATAAGAGGGGGAAGTTAAAATGAAATGGAAATCAATGTTCACTTGGGAGGGAGCCCTGCTCCTCCGTTGCTAGACGTGCTAATAAATCAAGTATGCCTGGACTGTTTCTGGCACAGAGGCCAGCTGGCATGAGATGGTCTGGGCTATTAAACTCACTTAACCTCCAAAATGAACTGGCCACATGCCAGCCACCTAATGGGAGAGGTCCCTGGCCCATGCTAACACCTAAATGCATCCCAGGAGTTGCTCTGGAGAGCGAGAGTTGTCCCCGGCCAAAAATGTGTCAGGAAATGTACTCGCAATTTAACAGGACTGATGAGTATGTTCCAGTGCCTGGGGACATTCTGTGACACCGCTTAATTTATGAGTACCACCGTAAGATACAGCTGGGCTGCCTGTAAGGAGGCTGTGGGTCTGCCACGAGCATCCGCTAATGAGAGCAGCTTGCTCGGTTAACACAGCGGAGCCTTGCTCACTGAGATCTGTAAACTCCGGAGCAGCACTGCCTGTGATCCGGCCTGGAGGGATGCAGAAGGAGATAGAAAGGCAGGGGGGGAATAGGAAGTGGAATGCATGAGAAGTAGAAATAAACAGGGAGAGAGGGAAAGTGTGTAAAAGAAATCCTAGCTGAAGGCAACCCATTTTCCCCACTGACTTGTAACACGTAGGTAGGTGGTAACATCGCGCTGTGGAGATCTGCCACAGAAATACAAAGATTAGTGTGAACAAAGTGGGAATGCAGAACTTGTGAAACCGTGAGAAGAAACAGAAGAACAAAGATGCATCAATCTGCATCTACCAAGCTGCACAAGGTCAGCGGTTCACCAGTCCCACGGTGCTCCGGTTGTGTGGTTTTGCTCAATAACCAGGAAGTAAGAAGGCAAAGAACAAACTGAAGCCGTATGACAGGAGAATAGAGATTCCCAGTCAAAACAAAATTATGAGGTGTGACTCAGCGATTTCATTAATTTTTACTTGTTCCACTACCTTCAGGTTTTATATAAAGTTTAATGACTTCAAATATTTGAAACCCATCACTGAACTGTTAATTCACAGATATTACTTCAGAGTGGGGGCTGACTTTTTCATCCCACAGGAACAGGTGATGTGAGATTTCACAGCAGGGATGAGATTTCTCCTGTCACCTCAGGAATGGATCTTACTCAGGGCCCTGTGCCAGTTCTCAGTTATCGATGTTCCTTCGGAGTGAGATGCATACAGATGCCTTGTTAGTGCCCCTTTCTTTATTCTGTAGCTTAATACAGCAAGCTGCTTCATCACTGCCTCTGCACCTTGTTAGGATTGATCTCCAATCATAAGCACTGGCTCCTTTGTTTTACAATTTTCACAGAAAAGAGCTCACGCAAATATTTCCTTGCCTGGGATGGGTTTTGGCTTTGCATGGGGGAAACCACAAATCTCCTCTGACTGTGTCTTTGCCACCTGTTTCTCCTCTGATGGAGCATGTGGCTGCTGTCTTGCTCTTGCACGTGTATTTTTCATCTGTGCACGTGTGTACATCGGTCTGGATGTCAGATGTCATGCTGACCTGATCTCCATTTAAATGTAGTGCTGATGTGTTCATCTACTCTTTGATAGCTTCACATGCTCTGATCATTTAAATTAATTTCATTATTAAATTATCCTCTAATAGAATATATTATGCTTAATATTGCACATCATACATATAAATATTGTAGAAAATTATTCATGCATTTCTTTTGAGTTAAATCCTATTATGACTCCAGCCTTCAGTCTGTCACACTCCTGACATGGGGACTTGCCTGCTTTTAGAGAAGTGAGGTCACCTCACTGGCTTGCTCCCCGGAGCATTTAACCTGCTTGGCTTCCCTTATGTGATTTTTGCCTTGGTTTAGGGATGGAGAACTCCGTAGTGTCCTTGCACCAGCAGCCACGGTCCCCTTCACCTTGTCAGCCCACCCAGCTGCAGCTGTCACCAGCACTTGGTCTTTGTTACAGTCAGAAACTTCATCTAATTTGATATTTCACCTTAACATGATCATTAGCTTCCAGTTCCCACTTAAGGTTTTGCTACCATTAATGCAACTTCTTCTTTTGGACCTCATTCCTCCCTTCTCCTCATACTTTTCACTGAATAGTCCTAAGAATTCAAGCAGGTCTTTCCAACTTCAGACTTGCTGGTTATGGAGATTTTAAAGGTAAGAAGTTAAAAAAAAAACAAACCCAAACCTGAAGAAAAATATTAATAACAGCCTAAAGATGGCTGTAATTACAGAATCACAAAATCACACAGAAATATTTCAATGGCAAGGGATATTGGCAGGTCTCCAGTCCATTCTCCTATCTAAAACTACAACATGTTGCTCAGGGCTTGACGAGGCAACTTCTGAGCATCTCCAACGGTGGGGATTGCCTGGCATCTCTTGGCATCTATTCCATTGCTGAACCACCTTCAGTGGGAAGAAAGTTTTCCTTATATCTAGTCAACATTTCCCTGCTCAACATATGGCTGCTGCCTCCTGTTCCTCTCCTGTGCACATCTGAGAAGAATGTGGCTTATTCTTCTAGGTAATATCCTTTAGATAAGGGGAAACTGAAATTAGATCCCACCTTGGCTCCCTTCTCCCTACCAAACCCAGTTTTCTGCCTCTCCCTGTATGTCATGTGCTCCAACTTCCTCACCATCTCACTAGCTCTCCACTGAACTCTATACAGTTTGTTGGCATCCTTCTTGTACTGGGGCCCCAAAACTGTACCCTGTATCCTAGATGAGACCTCAGGTGTGCCAAATAGAGAGAAGTAATTACTTCGCTCTACTTCCAGCAGAGCTGGCTGTGCTCCTGCTAATGCAGCCCTGTATGTGTTTAGCTTTAATCTCTGCAAGAGTGATGATAACCCACCATAGAGAAGTAAAAAAGCACAGAACTCTTGGCAGTATAAACAGCTGCTGCCTGATGAATGCCAGAAACCTAGGGATGAGTAAAATGAAATGTTTATTACCAAACTCCAGGGGCACGCTGCAGATGGATTCTTTGCTGAAACAAAGGGCTCTGGTGACTTTCCCAATGAGCTTCCATTTTGCTGTGCTGAAGGATCGTGGGAGCTGACTGGGAACCCAAGTCCTATCCATCGAGGTCTGAAAATCAAGCATTATTAACAGAGCATTTGGGTTTTCCAGGGTAAGATCCCTCGGCAGCGACAGCATTTCCAGCCCTGCTCTCCGCGGACAGGAGGAGCATTCCCACAGTGATGGAGTTGTGCGGCACAGCCGTGAGCTCCACGCCTGCTGCCTTCTTGCTTCTGCATCTGGGTGAGTCCTGGGCTCAGCAAACCCTCATGGTTCTCACAGCCTTGTCACAAGCCTCACAACCTTTGGCGTATTTCTAAGCTCTTCCTGATGTGCCATGTAAGATTCCTCACATGGTTTAGCTTTGGGACTGGGGTTGTTCCCGGCCCACCTGCTGAGCCTGCCAGCCAAAACCAGGGCGCATCGCCAGGTTTGGGGAGCTGCCCTATAGAGATGCAGGAGGGAGGGTCCTGTGAGAACCAGGATACACACCAAGCAGAGTGGAAAATACTGCACTCCACGCTGCCTCCAGCTGTCTGGGCAAAAACATATCTGTGATGCACAACCACATCTCTGATGTGATGTGATCTTCAGAATCTCATCACAGATTTGCCCTTACAAATGGAATGCTACTGACTTGCTTAGCTTGACTGCTAATGTTATAAGCTTTGGTGGACTTTTTAGTGCTCATTTTCCAAGAAAGGAACGACAGTGAATAAGGCCAAGCCTGCATCTCTCAGATACTCAGCTTTGATTCCTCTGGTCACAGACGAAAGATTGGAAATCTCTTATGCACCCTAGAACCAAATGAAAAGCAAGAGATACCACTCTTACTAATAGCATTTCTAATTTCAAAGGTTAAGACAAAATCATAAACTTCTGTAGTCCAGTGTGCAATTATCGAAAATCTGTATGGGGACCATTGCAGGTTACCTCTTAGAGGGATGTAACTTCTGGCAAACTCTACATTAAACTCGTGTAGACTTTTCATTTTACTCCTCTACAGCTCTTAAGTACTCAGGTCACCTGGGGGATTTGCAGGTTAGGCATCTCTGAGAGCTTACCAGCAGTGAGGCAGGAGACCACAACTCTGTTATTCCCAATCTTACCTCTGGCAACCCCACCTCCTTCTTAAGGTCTCCTGCAGAAACCTTCTTTACACTGAAGGAAAGGAAGTGATTTTCCCAAGAAACCTCTCCTAATGTTTCTTCAACCTTATACATTCTATTTCTTTTACTGTCACATAGCCCTCCTTCCAAGAGCAGGAACTAGAGATTAGGTCAGCTTTCTTTCTTTCTTTTTTACTTTATCTCTTCATTTTTCTGTGTTTTCAGTCTTTGTCCATGCAAAAACCGAAAGGAGGTGTGAGCAAATTTGTCAATGCTGCATCAAGTGTTGACTGGGGAGTGAAGAAGGGTGACGTGCTCTTCTTCCTTTGCTACCAATAGAATATGTCTTGTCCAGTGGAAAAAAGTTGTTTCAATAAAATTGTTGACATTTCAAAATTATGAATGATGGTCAGTCCACCATAACTACTGGTATTTTTCCTTTTCTCTGAATTTATGTCAAAGAGAATAACCATTAGAGAGGTAATAAAAGAGATTGATTGATTGATTAATTGAGGAGATAAACGAGTGACAAATTCAGAAACTGAGGATAATTTCAGTGTCTGGGAAAGGGAGGAGAAATATCAACATCTTTTTGGAGGGCTGGGAAGTATTTACTGAGTCACCCTTCAGAAAATGAACTTAGGCCTTTTTTTGGTGGGTATTGACTTTCAGGTCTGATCTCCAGTATGGCTCAGCAAACTGAATTCCAGACTGGGCTCGCAGGAGGGGAGGTGACCCTGAACTGCACAGGCATACCTCATGAGTCAAGATTATCTCGGGACACAGCTGTGAACTGGATGTACAGTGATACTGTTCTATGGTATATGCAAAATGGTCATAAATATTGGAGAAGTAAGGCTTGCAATTCATTACCCCTTCTCCCTTTATAAGGCTGAGAAACCTCTTCCCTCCTAACCAAGCCTATTTTTTCAAAAGAACCAAATTTCCTTACTGGTCGAGCTGACATCAAGATGGACTATAAACAGCTGATGGTGCGGAATTTGAAGCTCTCCGACGCTGGCATCTACACCTGTAAATATAACTCTCACAAAGTCAGCACCTCACTGCATATCTTTAAATGTGAGTGAGTGGAGGGCTCTTAGCCATCAGGAGGGGAGGGGACCATAGAGCTTGAGGAGACATCTCTGCTGGGATTCTTTATCCATATGCATTTCTTCTGTCCTGGGCTATCACAGTTCATTTCTCCTCCATCTCCAGGGCATGTCTCCATGGTCTCTTTGCTGTAACACTTGTTCCTCTCACAGGAAGAGGAACTGACTTACTGGCTGTGCTTTTGTCTTTTTACAGTGACAATCTCTTCGGATGGGCACTTTCTGCAAAATGAAGTCCCTGAGCTCATTTTAATGCAAAATTCATCCAGTCCTCTACCCGATCTCAGCATCACATTGTTTAACAGTAACAACAAGAGAGTAGCGCCAGAATTACCAAGCAAGACCCGTCAAAAATACATAGTGAATTTAAAGAAACTGAAGACTATGGACAGTGGGACCTGGGTGTGTCAGGTCCGTTCAGACTCTCCATTGATTAATCAGAACATCTCCTTTGATGTGAAGGTATTAGGTATGTGACGACAGAAATGGAGCTCACACACAGGCTTGGGAACCAGTGTTTCCTTCAGCTCATGGGTTCAATTTTTAATCTCCAGCATCCCAAGCACTGGTGCTCCAGGGTTGACTTTCCAAAGCTTCCAACAATGCAGCTTGGGGATTGTTCTGCTGCCTGAGCTCTGTTCCACACTTGCGCTCATTTTCCTCTCCAGGCTTGGTGAGGAGAAGATTCTCCTTTCCTCAGGGTCTGTTCTCTCAGCTCTGCTGTGCTTGGGAGCTTCGGATCTTTCTACTGTCTTATTCTCAGTCACTAACTGTTTAACCTTCCTGGAGGATGTTGTGGCTTGTCTCCAAGTCCTTTTTCAACTGAGTGCAGCATGCCTCACTCTCGATCAAGGGTAGACATGGGGAAGTGTAATCATGGCTTTTCCTGCCTCTGTATTCCTTATCTCTTCTAAATTCAGGTTTTCAGAATCCAGATTTGGAAAGAAAGTATGCAGCTGTTGATAGCACTGTCATCTTGTCATGGCATCTGAACTCCCAGCAGATAAAATGGAAAGAAGGTTTCACAGGACAGCTGAATTGGAAACAACAGGAAAGTGCCAACGCTCATGAGCTGCTTGATTTCAATGCCACTGCACAAGGACAGCTGCATGAGACTAAAAAAAGCAGCAACTTTCTGTTTGAGATACCGGAAAGAAACCCTGAAAGCATCATAGAAGTGAAGCTTCCCAAAGTCCATTTCAACCATTCTGGCCAGTACCAGTGCCAGCTGGAGTACCAAGGAAGACATGCACAGAGCAAGATAGAGCTGGTGGTGATGAAAGGTGAGAGTAAGAAAAGTAGGTCATGAAGAAGAGGAGCTGCAGAAACCTGCAAGAGCATGGATGGACACATCTCCCCATCCCCTCACTCACATGTCCTTTTCTTGCCTTTACAGTCTCAGCTAACCCTGATGGGCCACTCTCCAGAGGGGCCAATATGACCCTGACCTGCGAGGTCTCTGGCCCGCTCCCACCCAATGCCTTCTTGCGCTGGGAACGTGTGAATGGGACTAAGACGGACGTTAAGAACTCAAAGCAGCATGAAGTAAAGTTGGAGGTGAACATCAGTGCTGCAGGGCTGTGGATCTGTCACCTCATAGAAGACAAAGATAGAAAGATCAGCCTTCATTACCCCGTGGGTATGGAAATCAGCATCACCACCTTCCTGCCCCAACCCTAAAGCTATAACATTCTCTTTGTTTCTGTGTCTAAATAGTTTTCTCCTCCCACAGAGGAAGCTCCTGCTTGGATTAACTATGTGATAATTGGAGCAAGTATTGGAGGCAGTTTATTGGTGTTTGCCCTTGGGTGCCTGTGCATCATCAGTGGTATAAGCTGGCAGCGGAGAAGGGTGAGTGCCACAGTCCCTGTGAAAGGTGCAGAGAGTACTGGCTCTCCAAACCACAGGAGGAGTCAGATTTCCTGTCTGGGTGCAGGGCAGAACAGATAAAAAGGGTCAGTCCTTAGACTCAAAGCAAGTTTTTGAGATGGGCAGTCTGCGGATGTCAGACAGCACTTTACTACCACTTCAGAGGAAAGCATTTGAAGCATAAAAATATCCAGTTATTCTTTGTCCCTTCTCTCCTCGCAGCAACGGGCAAAAAGGATGGCACAAGCAAGACAACACTTGCTGGAAAACAAGACATGTCAGTGTCAACAGTAAGTGGCAATGAGGGCACCCAGAATGGGCAAAGACTGTTTTCAAGATAGAGGAGCTGGATGGTTGAGTGGGGAGAAACTGAACTTGAGCCTATTTGGTGAAACAGTCCAGCTGCATTTCAGCATTTTCAGCTCTTACTCATGTTAAATCCTGCTTAAGAGTTATGAGCTATGTTAAATCCCAAACCCATAGTAGCACCGTGCTGGGAAACTTTTGAGCTGAGTGGTTTCATTCAACTTATCTTGAGAGATGTTAGCCCAGCCCAAGCAGGAGCTCCAAAGCCCTTTGGCAGGCTCCATAGTGAATCTGAGATCTGTATATCAAGGTTGTGGAGGTGGAAGGCACACAACCAAGCACAAGGATGAAACCCAAATTTTTAAAATCCATGATGTCCATAATGTAATTCCAGCTCTGCTAGAGCAGCGCTGGACTGCAGCTGATGAAAATTGCCAATAACCTCCCCGGAGTAACAAAAGAGGAGAAAAAAATCATGGAACACTGTGATTTGTACCCTTGCCTAAAGGCCTTGGGTGATGTGAAATACACCATTGTGTCATGACCCTTTTCATGGGAGCAAGGATTTCTCAGCAGAGAAGCTGCCCTTTTCCATGTCTTTAAGCTTATATGGTATCAGGCATCAGAAGCAGCTGTTGGAAACACTGACAGCCATTCTGTCACTGGAAGTGGAGCGCAAAGGGAAGTATAAATGATTGCATGAACAAGTTCAGTGAGTGTTTGGGTACAGAACAGGACTTCTGCTTCATTTTCACTGGTGGCATTGTCAAACTGTGATAGTTTCACCCAATTTTTTTTCACTGTCACCAAGAATTCAGTGAGAATGTTTATTGGCAAATACTGCGTCACAGCTGGGATGTATATGTGGTGAAGAGCATAACGTGTGTCAAAGAATTCACCTCGTTTTCACCTACATTTTATCAAGGTTAAAAAATAATCCCCATAAAGAGAGGACAAAGCCTTTACAGATACATCAAAATCTAGATAAATCTGTGCAGCACAAGTGCTGATACAGTTGTTCTTTAACTCTCTTTGCCAAGTAAGCAGCTCAGTGTAACTGAAACCTCAACTGCAGCCATGTGGATGCTCAAGTAACTGTTTGCATCCTCAGCTACAGAGGCAGGCAGTCATTCTCTATGCAAGAAAAGTGGGGGGTGGTACTCATGTAGTCCTTTTCTCTTGCAGCTGGCTGAAAAAGTAATACTGCAGCACTGGCGTCACAAGGACTGATGAAGTCTCTGCCTGTACCTAAACACCTGGCAGCCCAAAGTGCTCTGTGAATCCATCGCCCTTTCTCCTGTTTTAATGCAATTCTTTATTCCTTCATCATTCCCCCAGTCTAATGCCATGGAAGGAGGTTGTCTGGCTAGGAGCCAATGGACAAGACAGGAAACCCTGAAGGGTTATGATTGATCCCCAGGTCTATAATGAGAGACACTGAACAGAATATATATATATATACGCACACACATATATAATATGCTTGTATTTTTTTCATGCACTTAATTTGACCTTCTTGTGAAACCACTTTTATGTGCTTCTTTTATCTGCCTGAGCGACAATAAATTACTTTGGGGTTGGGAGTTATTTTTTGCAAGCTGGACTACATTTTTTCTGAGGCACTCTTGTCTGGTTCAAATTCACATTTCTCTCTTTCCTGCTAGGATGTGAAATGCTGATTCTCACTATCTCCAACCTCCCTGGCTGCCATGAGCCTTCCTTAATGCACCAGCTCTTTGCTCTCTGTGAAACCTGTCTGTCCATGCTCACTTGCCTTTCCTGGGAAGTCTGAGCCCTATATATTTACCCCTAGACCTACATATCTGATCCCCCATATCTATCCCTCAGCCTGTAGCTTTCACCTCTCCCATAACAAGCCAACAAACAAGTAAAAACAGCACAATCAGTGGGATAATTCAGAACTAACTTTATCAGGAGGGCAGTTCAGGATACCAATAGATTCTGGAAGTCAGAGCCCTAAGAAGTTCTGAATGTTGATCTAGAAGGTAAGTTTGGGAGGGGGGAGAGAAAGTAATTTTCTAGGAGAACAAACCAGCCTTGAACTGCATAATCCCACTGAGTGCAGAGAGCAGATGCTTCTGAGAAAGGCACTGAAAATGTTTCTCACCAAAATGACCCTTATTTTTTGGCTCAAGGAGATGAGAAGAGGGAGTGAAAAGCCCAGGAAATTTCAGATGGAACTAAAAGCATGTTGCAGAGATGACAGAACGTCCTGAAAGAAAAATGCTGTTAAAATATGTACACAGAAGTCTTGTGTTTATAGAAGTTACTCTACTGTCTGCTAGTGGCAGGTCAAAAAGGCCTTGAGGTCCTACAGCTGTCACTGGCTGCAGTCCCGGTTTGTTTGTCTGCACTGGCCTTGCTGGGGACAGGCACAGAGGGGCACTGGGCTGTGGGAAGGGCTCCCTGTGGTGAAGACGCTCCGTGGGATGCCTGGTGCTGGAGGAGGGGTTTTCTGCGTGGCAGTCACGCCAGCATCACGCTGTTACTGACAGACGATTGACAGGTGGCAACAACGGCACAGACAACACCTGCAAGCCGGGGAAATCTTCCACCCCACAGCCCCTGGAGTGGGGACTCAGCCCCAGGCAGCTGTGGCAGCAGGTGTGGGCCCCCGCTGGTGTCATGCCTGCTCCTCCACTGTCATACTCAAATGAGAGTGACAAAGGCCCGCACTAACACCACTTTCGTTCCCACATAGCTTGTGTTCATGTGCACGAGACTACATTAGTTTTGGAAAAGCCTTGGTCCATATCCTGGTGCATGCAGTTGCTCCTCCTGCTCCTGTCCTGTCCCTGAACTGGCCAGCATACCTTGGGAGCCAGTTGTGGCCCATCAATCTGCTAAACAAGGCACCATCATGGCTGAAGGACAGGTCCATTTTAGGAGCTGTATGTGGGAAAATGAGTGCAGACTTGGTGGTGATCCGTGTAATGGCCATGACAAACTGCTTGGAACAGTCCCCTCAACAAAAAACTACCCCTTTTTTCTGCAGTCCAGACCCTTCACCTTAAATAACTGCTTGAGTACCCAAATCAGCTCCTTTTTTTACTCACACAGGTATCTGGAGCAGAGGGATTATCCTGTACCACCTGATACCCGGATAGGACAAAAAAATCAGGCTGGGTGGGCATCTGTTGGGAGCTCCTTTAGCACTGCAGCCATCCCCAGCAGTTCAGATGCTGAGGTTCTGGCAGCTGAACCAACCATCTCTGTACCAAAAAATGCCAGCCTTGACTTTTCAGCAAGAGAATCAACCTGACAATAAAAGACTAAGCTAGTAGGGCTTATTAAAAACCTGGTGTGCCAGTTTCAGACAGCGTAGAGTTAATTTCTTCTCAGCACAGGTCCATCAAACCTGGCCTGTCCAGGATGAAATACATGCGTAGCAGACAATGCTGGCACTGGGAGAGCATGGAGCTGCTTGACAGCTGTAAAAGCCAGCAGGCAGTTCTCTCTTCCACAGGCTGGAAGAGGCACACTGAGTCCTCACAAGTGACCAAAGGTTGTGTCCCCATTCACAGCTGGGACCCACCTGCAAAGAGCACTCAGGCTCACACCCCCGCCATCGAGGCAGAAGGTCCCTCTGCCTGTTTCCAGGTGGCCTGGTTAGCATGACAGCAGATGTGATGGTGCCACTGGGATGCCTGTAAGCGCACAGCCGCATCCACAGATGCACAGCTCCCAGTTCTCCCATCTGGAGGAGTGTAAAAAAATGATAGGCCTTCCTCAATTCTGCACAGGTCCTCAGTGCGTCTCCTGATCTCAAAAGTTGTGACCCTGCCCTACTCTACTTGAAGCTCACCTGCAAGCACAAACCACTGCAGGCCCCAATCTTATAAATTTCTCTTTTTTTGGCAGCTCTCCTATCTGTGTCTTTTCATATGACGACCTCCTTTGTTCCCTAGATGCATGGACTGCCCTGATTGAGAGAAAAGGCATCCACAGAGTCAGTCCTAGTTGGGCTTTGCTTTCCATCTGAGTGCAATACTGAAAGCTTCAGTGTGGGCTTCAAGGCAGCATAGAGGTAAAGATTCAAACCAGATAAGAACAAACTTGCACAAAATGTGTCGAGGTAGATGAGTCCCCAGCTGGAATGGAGTGCAGTTACATCTTGCCCAAGCCAGGACTTCACAGGCTGTCTTCCATGTATCCTGGTCCTCCTTCTCAGGAAGCGTTGAGGACTTCTCCCTTTGCTAGGTGTGACGAGGTGTGACGAGGGTGTATCTACATTATGCAAGGGAATTAATGCCTCTGCATGACACAAACCACAGCAATACACAACGCTGCAGAGCAGCAAACACAGTGACAGACTTATTTTATCATGTGGTGACAGCTCATCAAGTAGCCCCGAGATGATGGCATACACGGCAATACTCACAAAATGACAATGTCAGCAAGAGCTCTGTGTAGTGATGTGGAAATACCACAGAAAGCATGAGTTTGGAAAAATATGAGAAGTGCTGATTTTCCCTATTGTGTCAGTCTTTCTGGTACTACTGTTCCCCACGTTTCTGGGCTGCAGAAGGGAAAAAGCACATGCTTCAGTCCTTTGGACCCATCTCCAGTGCATGGTCCTCTGTCAGGATCCACAGACCTCCTTGCTCCAGTGGAGCGAGGAGGTTGGACACAGCTGAGGTTACACTGCCCTGTCCAGTTCTGCTGATCTAGGAACACACGGGCTGAAACAACCCCGTCCCACAGTGCTACCTCCCCAAGCCCCTCCTGCTTCCCAGTTTATTTCTGCCCTTTGAGTGCAGCGTGAGGCGGTGATTTGGTGGATGCTGACAGCCCGGATCTGCCGAGGCAATCCATGTGACTCATGCTCCCCGCAGGCTCTGCAGCAAAGCACTTGCATCCCTCAGCCTTCAGAGCCAAATGACCCTGTGTGTTTCTTTGCATGTTCCCAAGGTCTACAAGGGAAAAAGCTGTGCACTTCAGCCTCTTCTAATTTCTTTTTATCTTGGGGATGGGAAGAGGGGAGGGAGGGGAGAGGAAGGACAGTATTCAGTGTCCATTTGAATGGCTCATCACTCAGCCTAATACAGCTGCAGAGAAAGAGTAGCTTCCATCCAGCCTTCTCAAAGGTGAGGGTAGAGTTGGAGTACCAGCCTCTTCCAAGATGCTCAGCTCTGGACTGGTTCTTTTCTGAGAGTACTCCCAAATGTGTTTCCTAGAAGGAAGCCCAGGGTTTGTTAGTGCACTCACCTCTGAGCAACACCTCCAAACCACAGCCTTTGCCTCATGCATGTCAGCATCCTTCCTTGGCATCCCCCCTGAAGAAGCCTTTGGCTCTCCTTCTGTTCATTTGCCAGCCAGCTTGGCCGAGCTTTAGAGCTGCTTCCAGATTTGGAGAATCAAAGAACAGCAGAGTAAGAGGTGGTGGCAGAGATTGCCGCACTGGCAAGGCATCAAAAAGGAAGAAAGGAGAAACCCCAGCTCCTCAATGCTTCAGCACCAGCTGGCTCGTGTCAAGGTGCCTGTTTCAGGCTCTGGTGCTGAGAAGTCCATCCTCTGAGCTTGTCTGTGTGGAGATGAGGTTCTGGAGATGAAGAGCAGTAACAGTGATGCTGGCTGTGTGAGGACCATGGCTCCAGAGAGGCCAGCACACCACCTGAAACAACGAGGGGAGCCAGAGAGCTTCCCTGGCAGGGGTCAGCTGCATCCAGCGTCTCAGCAGTGCTCCTGAAAGCCCAGGCTATTTTTGAATCAAATGATTGTTCTGGTCTTGGGAAACCTCAAACATACCTAAAGAAGCTAGAGCTAAAACAAAAATTGCAATTCAGTGTTACAAATTTAAAGCAAAGAAGCAATTTCAGTTCCTTCCAGATATTGTGGGTTCCCAGACTAATGATTCAAGAGCTCCTAATTATCTTTTCTGTGTATGAGAACAAACAAGTAAGCGTTCGGTAATTTTGGAAAGCAGCATAATTAAATTCTGAAATGACAGTTTTACATCCTTTACAGTCTGGAATTCACTGCACTGGGACATCAGTGATGCCACAAGAGCACGAGGGATGAAAAAGGGGTCCCTAACACTCAGAGGAGAAGAACACACAAAGCATTACGTTGGATGGGTAGGGGGATGGGGGGAAGCAGGAGGTCATACACACCTCTGCAGAATAGCATGCAGCATCACAGCAATCATATATTTGACAAGGCTATCCTGGCAATTCCTTTTCTCATGGTAAATATCATATACAAATATTTATGTACGTGACAGAACAATAAAATTATTTTTGAAAGTGCCCAGCTGTGTAAGGAAAAACATTCAGTGCTAAACGGGCATCCACAAGTCCAAATCCTGGTTTATACATTGTGAACCCTTAATATTTCTGTGTAGCTCATAACCAGCACTAGTTATCTGTCCCCTGATGAGAGCTATTATCAATTGCCCATTTTGCAGATGAAATATCCGAGAAATCGCACTAAATCTTGCTGTACAGTGCTAGAAATAGAACCTAAGGTTTGGATATGACAAATCTACATTGCAGTCGCTGTCACTGAAGGGAGATGCTTGGCTGGATTCTTGTTAGCCATTAACCACACCCTGCTCAGAGAGCCAGGAAGGATGCCAGGAAACCTGCTTGCAAGCACACCGATGTAGCCTCACAGGAGGCTGTATAAGCCGTGTTGGGGCTCTGAGGGTGGATTTAATTGCATCCATGATCTGTGAGAAACATATGAAACCTCCCATGGTCGCTATCAAAGTCCTGAGTAAGAGCTGCAAACCATCAAAAACCATCCAAATCCTATGAAGTGCATTTGACTGTCATGTTAATGCTTCTGCTTTTAGGATTCTGCCGTTTGTTTCTTGGTTAATGAGCTCTGTTCCTTTAAGGATCCAAGGCACCTCTGGGAAGTGCATTTCCCTGGACCTGCAGAGCTGCTGTCCAGAAATAACTGATCTTTATGAAGTGAACTTTCCCAGAAACCATTTCATACCCCGACATTGTAACAGTGCTGTTTCTTCAGGCCTGGATGCCTTAGACTATTTTAGTGAGCTGAGACCTTAGACAGTAGGTTGCTGGTCGGAGTACAGTCTCACTCTGTAGGAATTAAAAATTGCTCCCAGCTGTGTGAGTCCTCCTAAGAGATGAGTCTTGTGGAGGGGTCACACTTCCAGCCTGGACTTCCTAGATACACAGGGAACCCTCCACTGTGAGGCTTCAGGATTTCCAGGTCTGAGTACTGGTGCTCCTTCGCCTGTGCACTGTCAATATGCAGCACATGCACAGTTGGAATCCAGCTCTTAAAAAAAACAGTGAAACCAGGTGTCTGGAAATCTTTAAAATACATTTAGATGAGATGAATGGACAAGCCTCTGCTTGGGAGCGTGACAGCCCCTGGGTAAGAACTCTTCTTCTGACAGCATTTGTTCCACTTCACAGTAAATCTTCAAATTTTTGCTTTCATTCAAACTAATAACCCAGACTCATTTGCAAACACAAGAAACTTGCTTGAGACCAGAGGACTGTCCCCATCCAGCTCTGCTCACCAATCTCTGTCAAGTGTAGCCTAAGCCATGAATAGATGCTGGGCTGCAGACTGTTCCTTCTTGTGTGAAGAAGAGGCAGGCAGACAGTACAGAAAGTGCTGGAAGCTTGGTTTGCTGTTTCCCTAAAAGAACACGAGGATTTATTCACCCACACAGGCAGGCTAACAACTCCTGCTAAGGAGACTCAACTTCTGAATCAGAAGGGGATGGTAATGTGGAGGTTATCACATTAAGCAATTCATACAAATGACACAATTGAAGCTGCACAGATGTTTACATCTGTGGATACAGACCCTCTCACTTCAAGGCATAAACCTCCCTCAAATGATACGGGTTGAGAAGTGGCAGAGGAGGGCCATACCTCTCCTTTCTCACGTTTGGCTCCTGCTGTTGCTGGACTGGGCACTGAGCTGAACCACCTCAAGACTGTTCCTCTGTGGCAGTTCCTCAGGCCAAAGAATAGCCAGATCACGGCAGCACTGTCACCACCTCTCTTCCTCAAAAATCTCTTATCACCTACCTCACACAAAGCTGCACCTATTCTACTGGTTCCTCATTCTACTCACTGTCTCCAAGAGAGGCCCCACTCACAACAGCTATTGCAATGCAATTCTCTTTTTCACCTCTGGAACTGCCTTCGCTGCTGCCCCTGGGCCAGAGAACCAGAGTACCTCCAGCTTTCCTCCTCAGCAGTCTCTCCCGCTGCTGATCCTACAAATCTCAGATGAAATTCCTTGGTATCTAAGACACTTGGGGTCACCTCAGCCAATACTGAGAATGATAAATGAAATCTGCCCTGTCAGCAGGGTGACAAAACTGAGCAGATCCTGGATCCATAGGTCCACTTTAGCAAACAGGAGCAGATTTATAGAGGGAAACAGCTGATGATGAAGACTTTGTGGCCACACTGTAAATGTCTGGGGACTTACTTCAGACTAGCCCTAGCCCAAAGCAAAGCTGAATTCTCATAGTGCTCACATCACATTTGTTGCAGGTCCTTTCACCAAAATTGTTCATGTTTCCTGGTCCAAACTGAGGTGCTAATGCAGCTGCACCCTAACTGTCCACAAACCTGGACTCCTATCCCAGTTCTGGTGGAGGAAAGGAGCACAGAGATTTTGGCAGACATCAGGCCCTAAAACGAATGAAGACAAGGAAGGTGTTGGTGCCTTCACTTCAACTGCAAGACGGGTAACAGGAAAATGAGATGTCTAACGTCTTGTGAAGACTTTCTAGCCACGATTATCCTCGCTGAGGTGACACAGCTGGAGGGGGAGCTTTACCCCTCTGACATGACCAAACCATTCCTCGGAGCACTAGTCCCATGCTATCTCCTGTTCTCTCTTCCCCTTTTCCCATGTTTGTAGGACAACGCTTTTGGCTGGTGATGGAAGAGGCCACCACAGCAGCTGTGCAAACTGAGGAACCTTGGGCATCCGATGCCCTGGGCACCCTGCCCTCCAAGCACCCTTTGCAGCACCAGCTCTTAGCCTTTCCCCTCACTTCGCACCCATCCTGCCCACATCTCCTACAGCCTGGGTACCCCCTCATATCCCTCTCTGGGCAAGGGAGCCGGCACCTTCTTGTCCGGCGAGTAG
>VZRQ01003283.1:340394-366344 GCA_013397975.1 Machaerirhynchus nigripectus
CAGCGCTGCCTGGGGCCGCGGCTGCGCCCCGCGCCCTCCGCGCACCGCGCCAGCCGCGCCGTGCGCCGCGACTTCGAGCGCAGGGAGCCCTACAACTACCTGCAGGTGGCCTTCTTCAAGGTGGGCACCGGCCCCAGCGCGGTGGGAGTCGGCACCCTCGGGGGTGCTGTCGTGCGCGGCAGGGGGCCGGCGTGGCACCCCTTTCTTGGAGGGTGGCCGGGCAGCCGAGGGGGTGTGGACGCCTTTCCCTCAGCCTCGAGAAGAGACAACCGAGAGGGAACCTTATCGATGCGTATAAATACCTAAAAGGGGGTTGCCAAGGGAATGGAGCCAGGTTCTTCTCACTGGTGCCAGCCACTACGAGAGGCAACAGGCAGAAACTGATGTGCAGGAAATTCCCCCTGAATATTAGGAAGAACTTCTTTGCTGTGCGGGTGACCATGCACTGGAACAGATTGCCCAGAGCAGTTGTGGAATCTCCCTCACCGGAGACATTCCAAAACCATCTGGATGCAATCTGGTGCCATGTGCTGTAGGACGACCCTGCTTGTGCAGGGAAGCTGGAGCAGATGACCCACTGTGGTCTCTTCCAGTATGACCCATTCTGTAATTCTGTGATTCTGTGAACCCAGGGGCAGCTGGGTTGAGGGATGGGTATGAACAGCAGAGACCTGCAGGAGTGTGACAGACACTGCTGCCTTTTCTCCACAGCTGAAGAAGCTGGATCAGGCCGTGTCTGCCGCTCACACCTTCTTCGTCGCTAATCCCCAGCACCTCCAAATGCGGGAGGACATCGAGAAGTACCGGCGTATGTCAGGGGTGAAGTCAGACAGCTTCCGGGACCTGGAGGCCACGCCACACTGGGTGAGGGCTCAGTGCAGAGCCATGCATGAGCAGCTCTTGTTCCACCCTAGGGACTGGTCAGGGACCCTGATCTCTTCCCACACAAAGGCCATGCCTTGAGACAGGGCCCCCACACACAGAATCATAGAGAGATTTAGCTTGGAAGGACCTTTAAAGATCACCTAATCCAAACCCCCTGCCATGGGCAATGATACCTTCCACTAGACCAGGTTGCTCAAAGCCCCATACAACCTGGCCTTAGAATACTTTGAGGGATGGGACATCCACAGCTTCTCTGGGCAGCCTGCTCCAGTGTCTCGCTATAGTGATCATAACAAGTATTTTATCTCCAACAAATACTTTATCTTCCATCAAAACCCTTTTTCGGTTTAATACCGTCGCCCCTTGTCGTGTCACTACAGGCCTTGGTCAAAAGTCTTGCTCAGACCCCTTTGTGTCTGAAAGGCTGCAGGAAGATCTCCCTGCAGCTTTCTCTTCAAGGTGAGGACAAACCACTGCAAGTGTGACAGAGAGATTTTTTGATGACAGTTATTTGGCTTAAGTTTAAGATTTGCTGTCACTGCGTGGTTGACTGTGCATGAACAGGCGGGCCCCTATATGTCAGCACCACCCTGTGAGCGACTCCGAAGTTTTGGGCATCCTTTGGTGTCACCCACACTGATGAAGGGACCTGGATCTGTCCTTCACAGGAAGCATATGAGACTGGTGTGCAGCACTATGATGCAGATGAGTACCTGCAGGCCGTGGCCAGGCTGGAGGAGTCACTCTCAGAGGCCCTGTCAGCACTGGAAGAGTGTCGGGCCCTGTGTGAAGGGCCTTGGGAGGATGAGGACGAGGAGGAGAAAATGCAGCCTGGCCTGTATGAAGCCATTGCAGGTAGTGTTAGAGGCACAGGATTGGGTAGGAAGGCTGTGCTCCCCACACTGGGCACATCCCATCTCCCAGCACTCCTGTCTGGAAGAAGTGTGGGCTACTGCCTTTCTTGCTCCTCTCTCTTGCAGCCCATTATATTCAGGTTTTGAAGTGCAGGCAGCAGTGTGTCCTGGAAATTGCCACAAAGCCAGGGAGAATTTCTGCCACGGAAGATTTCATACCCTCTCATCTGGATTTACTGCAGTTTGCCTACAGCCAAGGTGAGCAGAGCCACAAACCAGCAGGTTATGCTGTGGCACCCCTACATTTGCCCTTTGCCTCTGATCCTGGAGGCCAGCTTGTCATGGGGAAAAGTGGCACACTGACCTGAGCTCTACTTCTATTTGCCCCCTAGCTCTTCCCAAAACCTCTGTTTAAGCCTGTGGCTGCCTTGGGAGATGTCCCTTGTGGTCTTCTTCAGTCTCATTGCACAGGTTCTGTGATGTGAGGCTGTTCCCACGTCTTTCCTCCAGCACACTTTTTCAAGACCTTGTTCCAACTATTTGCTGTTTTATACCCTCCTTTTCAGTACATGGCTCCAGACCAGGCTCCTACTTCTCATGTAGAGGCTACACGTGCATCTCACCTCAGCAGTGGTGTTTCTTCTGAGTCAGCCCTTCCTGCCCTCGCTGAACTGATGGCCTGTCGTGACACTGGTCATCCTGTCACTCTGTCACTTTCACACATCCCTCAGCCCTTCCTTTGCATACCCCTGTTCCTCCCCACACTGACCCAACTATCTCTTATCTCCTCTGTCAGACCACTGGTGAAACTTGTGTCTCAAGGAAGCCACTAGACCCCTCATCTTGTCTGTTGCATGAGGAAGGTGGGACCATCTCTCTTTCAAAATACACTTACTTTTAATCTGTTTCTTCTAAACCAGCTCCCAATAAGTATTAAAGGCAGGTCAATTCTGTACCAGGTTCATTCCCTGTCTTCTCTGCCCGTTGTTGGGTAGAGGCCCTGCTAGGCAGGGGTTGATGTGTACTTGGTGTAGGGCCAGCTGCCACATCTTGACAGGGACACTGGGTGCTGCTGGCCTGTACACATTGGTTGCTCAAGTCTTTCAGAGGTGTGTGTTTGTTCTCTTCTGTCCCTGCCCAAGTTGGGAACCAGACACTAGCTGCTGAATGTGCTGCTTCCTACTTGCTGTTCTATCCCACGGACGAGCCCATGTTGGAGAAAATGAAACAATATCGCACAGAACTGGGAGAGGAGGCAGCTGTCACTGCAAGACAGGTAGTTACAACTCCAGGTCTGCACTTCTTGGTCCTTCCCTGTCCCAAAGGACAGGACTGCAGTCCAGGAGACAAAAAGCTAAGCCCAAGCCCAGGACTGAAGAAACTGGAGCCTGAGTTTACATCTAGTCTTTCACAGTCAGTGTCCCTTCAGGACAAAACCAGGCTTTAATTGTGCACAGCAGTGTGATGGGGCAGGTTTCTGCCCTGGACGGGGATGGGGTTGTCTTTTGTGAGGTGGTTGGTTGACAGTCTCTTTGCTTCCTTAGAGTATTCAGCATTATGTGCAGAGGTCTTTGATGGAGAAGAAGTTGATTTATTATGCAGTGGAGCACCTAGGAGAAACTTTTAATGACCCTGTAAGTAACAGTATCATCCTAATCTTCCTGCCATGATTTCACCAATACTGCTGTCAGAATTCACTTTAGTAGGCCATGATCCAGAAAGGATCAGATGCTGATAAGAAGGATCCCCAAGTCCTTATGAGGTGGATCCTTAAGGCCTTTCTGCTGCTCCAGGACTGAAGTTAGTTTGAAATTGGTGCTGTAACCATATGCATTGGCTTCAACTTGTCTGTCCTGAGAAGTGGGCCACAATGGTTGGTGTGATACTCACTGGAGAAGCAGTGCGGGGTTTGTTGTGTGCCGAACCACCTGTGTTTGTTCCTACAGGATCTTTGGACTCCAGATGAGCTGATTCCTGAAAACCTAAAGGAGAAATACAGGTAAGATTGGGCACATCAGCTAGGACTGCAGTATAAGTAGGGATGATACAAGGAACAGGAATATGTGGAGAAATGGGCACAACAGGAACAGGAAGGGTGTGAAATTCTGCTACCGAGGAGGGTTAAGCATAGCTCTGTGTACTGACAGCCCTGGTCTCTGCTTTTTCCCTTGCTCCCGAGAGAGGATCAGGAGAAGCAAAAGCAGGAAACTCTGGATGTGGAAGAGAGGGAGAAGAGGGGTGAGTAAAAGAGCTTGAAGGAGGTCTTGGATGCAGCCAGCCAGGCTTAGTCAGGCTAAGTGCTGTCTTTTTTTCCATCCTCAGACATTTGAATGCTAGCATAGATGCAGACTGACTTGAATGGCTCAGCAAATCTTCTCACTGTTCTTTTCTTCCTCTTTGATGCATGTATAATCTTGCAAAATCTCACCGCGTACATCTCTGGCATGTGAACTCAAAGGGCACTGTGGCTGGAGAAGCTGAGAGCAGCCTGAGTATGTGACAAGCCTGTGGACATGCAGATCCCTGTTCAGTGTGCCAGGAATGTCTACACCAAACCTGGTTCAACTCCCACCAGCCCAACTTCAGTCAACGTTGTTCTGAAAGGGACATGGAGGGAGGGGCCAGGAAATGGAAACTGGAAGCGGACAATTTAACTTGGGCAAGTCTTCCCCTGAAAAACAGAAGTCCAAAGGGTTTGTAGCTGAATGATGCAGGCTGCAGTGCAGTCTCATGTTCTTGCTGGTCCCCTGTTCTTATGTGTGGATACAGAGCCTCTTGCAGGCTCTGGAGTCTTTGCTTAAAATGACCCCAAGTGGTTCTCTGCTATGGCACATGTGAGAGCAGAGCCTTCTGAGGACCTGAGTGCCTTGGCATTCCTCACCATCCAGAGGTCAGAGGGGGTGGGAAAAAAGGCCAAAGATCAAAAAGCCCAATCACCAGCTAATATCCAGTGCTTTTCTTTGGGGGTGAAGAAAGCAGAAAGATTCACCGGAGGTAATTCTGGGATAGGATGCTGATGAAAGACAATTGAAAGGAGGGTTGATGGAGGTGTTTACCTGCTTCTTTTCTCCAGAGCCTCTCTCCAGTAGGCTGGACCTGTTCTGCTGCTGCAATCCACAGTGCACTCAACTTCCCCCCAGCTCCCTGCTGCTCTCCCAGCAAGTCCCAAGTCTCTGCTGGCTCCTGAAGCACGCGCTGTAGGCCAGCTTCCCCAGCTGCTGCTCTGGTTCCCCTGAAGCATGTGAGGGGTCTGCGAGGAAAGGGCACTTCTGGGGAACTGTCCTGTCTTCTCAGAGAATGTATGGTGTCTCTCCACTTCCTTATCCAGGCTGGGGGTTGGTGTCTGAGGGATTCTTGTCCAAAGCTTGCTCGTGCCTATCTGTGCTTGCTTCTCAACAGGTCCTTTGCCTTTTGAGGGTATTGCTGTCACGATGGATGCCCAGCAGATGAATGGAACCCAGAGGGTTGTGTTCGACAGAGTGCTCACGGAGTCTGAGTGTAAGGACCTTCTCCGACTGACAAAGGTGAGGCCAGGATCCTGTAAGAATTCCTCCTCAGCAGTCAGGGCAGTAGGGTTTTCATGGAGGAGAGGTGGCAGCCTAATGCATGTCATCTGTATCCTTCTATTCCAGGCAGCAGGGGAAGCAGGAGGTGGATACCGGGCAAGACGGTCACCTCACACCCCACATGAGAGATTTGAAGGGTTAACTGTTTTGAAGGCCATGCAGGTAAAATGGATCTGTGAGTCTGCTGCCTTCTTAATTGTCCAGAAAGAGAGTTTGCCACCCGAGCGTTTTCTTCTGTGAATTGCACTCTGGGTGGTGTCACGGGTGCGCTGTCTCCCTCACAACATGTGTGGTCTCCTCTGGCCTGCTTCCTCCTCAGTCACATTCAGGGATGTTGTACATGGAGGGCTTGACAAGTGTTTTCTCTCCTGCGAGGCAGGGTTTTGGAACTGCTTGTCCCTGTGAGGTAGCCTTACAGACATGCTTAGTTTAGAATTGGAGAATAAATTAAGGTAGAAGGAGCCTCTTGAGATCTCTAATCTGACCTCCAGCTTGCAGCATGTCTAATTCCAAAGCTAGATGAAATCCCTCGATTCTTTGCATAGGCAAGTCCTGAACGTTTCCAAGGGTGGAGATTCTCCAGCCTCTCTGGGCACCTTTTTCAGTGCTGTACCAGTCTCGTGAGGGTGAAATTTTTCTTTATATCTAGCCAAAATTTCCCTTGCTGCAGCTTTTGTCTGTTGCCTCTTTCCAGTGTGTCTCTCTGAGGGGACACTTTCTGCGTGTCCCCTGTAACCCCCTTTTAGGTGACAGGAGGCTGTACTTAGATGTTCCTTTAGCCTTCTCTTCTCTAGACTGAAGAAAGCGAAATCTTTTGGCCTCTTTTTCTAAGTCATGTGCTCCAACACTCCTGCCATCCTAAGACCCTTCGTTCAAGACTCACCTCAGTCTGCTAGTATCCCTTGTGTAGAGGGAGACCCAAAATGATGCAGCATTCCAGATGTGGCTTCATGGGCCGAGTAGAAGGAAATAATTGCAGTGCTGTACAGTTGTACTCCTGAGTTATATTTAAATGAGAAAATGTCTTCTTTTCTTGCCTGAGTGACCACGGGGCTTTACAGAGGTCTCTTCTTCTGTACTATGTACGTGTATCATTTCTTACAGTGTCTTTGTGAGTATTGTAACAGACTTGTTTTTCGCTTGTAGCTGGCCCAAAATGGGGACGTGGAATGGAGAGACGCCAAATTGCTTCTGCAGGCTAGTGAGAAATCTCGGAAAATCATAGAATCCTATTTTACTCCTGGAAAGAAACTCCATTTTTCATTCACACACCTTGTGTGTCGCACAGCTGTAGATGGTAAAGAATCTTTCATCCTGTTAGTCCCTGTCTCCCAGAGAGTCCCCTCACTCCCAGCCATGTGCTCTCAGGAGACTGTCCTCCCTTCATTCTCACTGTACCCCTTTCTGTCTGCTTTATTCTTTCTTGAAACCAAAAATGCCCATATTCCCTTTTGTAACGTTTCAGGGGAACAGGAAGGTCGCATGGATCTTAGTCATCCTGTCCACGCTGATAATTGTCTCTTGGATCCTGAGGGGCAAGAGTGCTGGAAAGAACCTCCTGCCTATGTATACAGGGACTACAGGTAAGAGCACCTGCATTAGATCATTTGAAGATTTCCCTGGCCCTCTCAGAGGATGAGCTTAGCTTATAGAAACCAGGAGGTGGTTAGCTCGAAGCCATCCAGGACTGTAGCATCAGGCAGAAGGCTGCAGCAGTGGCTTCAGAATGAGGTATGAAACACTTTTCCTGGTCTGGGAAGACCTGCCCTTTTTCCCTCCTTACTTCTCTTCAGCAGAGAGCAGAATGAGGCTGGGAGGCTGCACAGGTTAGAACCATGATCTCAAACTGTTACCTTGTGGGTCTACCACAGTACTACAGTCAGCTGCCAGCCCTTCTGACAGGCTGTTTCTTGTGGTCAGGTTCCATCTTTTACAGTCTTCTGTGAATTGCAGGAGAGGTGTAGTCAAGCTCCTTGGATTTCTTTTGTTTGAGCAGTCAGTGTACTTCAGTGACTATTCTCTCAAGATTCACAAATCTGCAAATACTTTGTGTTGGGTTTTTCCATTCCACGTGAGAGTTTATGTTTTTTCCAGCCTGTGGCAGGTTTTGTTACTCTTCCGTGAAAGAATCTGAAATATATTTTAATGATGATGCCAGTTGTTGCACACTGCAGCCAGATGAGGTCAGTTCACTACAGCAGATTCCTCCTACTTGCCATCTCATGCCTGAGGATCCAGAAATTTTACTTGTCTTTCCTTTGAGTGGTAGCTGTATCCAGACCAGGAATCCCTAAGCAGCTCTGATGAGGATATGGGACTTAGAGGGAATTCCTGTATCATTGAGTTGTTTCCCTTTGGATACCAGTGTTTACTTGGTATAACCAGATTGTAAAGTTACCAGGCTCTGTCATGTAACTAGTTAGATCTCTGTCCCTCCTGTGAGAAACCCATCCCGTCACTCCACTGCTCGCTGGGTTCTCTGACTTCCACTTGAATGGGTGGTAAAATACCTTCCTGGAATCTATGCCACTGACCAATTTTTGGGAGCATCTCTGTCCTCTTGCAGTTCAAGTTGTGACTGCCCAACCAGCTTACAAGGGCTGAGCTCTTACAATGTCCTTTTGAATGAAGTCCCTGCGTTCCAAACTTCCTGGATCATTTCTGTGGATCTGTGCTGTGGGCATTAATGATAATATTGAACAGGATTGGACCCAGGGGCCCACGAGTTCCAGTGATGCTGCTCTGGGTGCACAGTGCTCCTTTGGGTGCCATTGGTGCACTGGTCCCTGTGTGCTGTTCACTCTCATCTTCACCTTCTCTTTTCATAAGAAATTTCCCCGTGGCACCATTCTGAGTCCTTTTGCCAGAGTCCAGACTGCTGAGATTGAGCATGTAGTGTTTCCTTGGAAAAGCCACTATTTTTTCAAACATTGTGTGGGTAGCCCAATCTGCTTTTAGTACCCCCATGTTACATTTAAGACCATTTTCCATTTACTTCTTGTCCTCCAATTACCCTTCTCAGAAATGGAGTCTAAAGCCCTCCAGACTTGTTGAGGTCAGGATAACTGGTCTGTTTATGCTCAACCATTATCCCTACCTTCCTGTCCCTTTGGAAGTGTGAGAGCTATCCTTGCTTTTCTCCACGCATGTCACCACGCTGGCCTCACAGCCTTATTAAAACCCTCAGGCAGAAGAGCTATAACTTCCTGGGTTTCAGGGCTGGTAATCCTCTCACTGCCTTTATGTCCTTAACATTGCTTCAGCAACCACAGTGTTGATTTGTATTTCTTCCAGTTAATTAAGAGTCTCTGTTGTTCCTCTGATGTTTTCTGTCATCTTAATTGAATATCAAGAGGAACTCGGGTAGTTTGTAGTCCATTCTTTCACCTAGTTGACTGTGATCTCACCTGTGCTGTGCAGTGGCCTCACTACTTCTCTTTTTGTGTAACTTTAGTAAAGAAGTTTCCTGTTTTAACTTTCTTTTCTGCATGCACCGGGCCTCTTTTTGATCATTCTAATTCTAATGTTACCCTGAAAGTCCTTGGCTGTTAAGACATGGCTTTCTTTGCTGATCAGTCTCCTCTTCCAGGCATTGGATTATTCCCAACCTTGAAACATAAACAACAGGTTAGAAACAAGATCTCTCAAGCCCAGGGCATTGTCACAACAGTGCCACAGATGCATGCTGCAGGGGATTAAGAACAAACCAAAACAAAACGGGACAAGCGTGTAGAGCTAATTCCCTGGCAAACTCTCCCAGCCTCCTGTGGCTTGCAGCTCAGGGACTCCCCTGAGCTAGGCACTGCTGTATTTAACACCCTCAGATGGATTCTCCTGCTAACTGGTCTGCTTGCGTTTTGAACGTGTGACAAGGAGTGTGGGGAAGCACTTGGGAGGAATAAACTTCACCATACATATGTACTCTTTCTTTTTGTCCACAGTGGCATTCTCTACCTCAATGATGACTTCCAAGGTGGGGGCCTTTTCTTCACTGAAATGGACACTGTGACTGTCACAGTAAGTCTGGGACTGTCCAAAAGAGGGAGAGAGGACTGAGGGCAAGACGTAGCCTGGGCAGGAGGAAACTGGTTGGTTATTGGATCCTACCACTGCAAAAACAATCCAGTGCTGGTGCAGTGGCAGATTCAAATTGGGGCAGCTAAAGGCAAATGGAGGCAAATCTCAGACAGAGGAGAGTTTGACTCTTTCCTAGCTGAGATTTTCCAGGCTCTTCCAGTCTGCGGGTGTCTGTGACCTTTGTTGTCCCACTGATGCTCTCTGACCCTCTCCAAGGTCTGCCTTGCTCACAGACTGGCTGTAGAGCTCTCTGCTCTTCCACATTCCCAGAGGCAGTGTCACCTCTGTAGAAGGACGGTGTTCTCCAGAGCAGAGGTCTGCTGGCTTCACGGTCTCTTCTCTCTCTGCTGGCAGACCGAGGTGCGTCCGAAGTGTGGGAGGCTGGTGGCCTTCAGCTCTGGCAAGGAGAACCCCCATGGTGTGTGGGCCGTGAGCCGCGGAAGGCGCTGCGCCATTGCCCTCTGGTACACACACTCCCAGGAGCATGCTGAGCAGGTGAAGGGCCACGCTGAAGAAACAAATACAAATACAAGTACCTCCAAGTGAGATCAAATCCTACTGAGGAACAGCGTTTGGGCTTTCCCTTGGGGCAGGGCCTCGTGCAGCAGCTGGGGGTTGCCCTCTGACAAGGTGTCTGGTGGAGGGGCCAGCCTGTGATGGGTCCTGCAAGAGGGAATGGGCTCTGGGGCATTTGGGTGGGTGTGTTTTGTCAGCCCCTGCGAGCAGGGTGGAGACCCCAGCAGGGAGGATTCACATCGTTTCTGTCTCCATGGCTGCAGGAACGGGTGAAGGCAGAGGAGCTGATGGAGCAGAGGGCTGTGGAGCAGGACCAGCCTGATGGAGATAAACGTCAGGGAACTGATCGCAGCAGCAGATCCTCCTCAGAGCCTCGTGCTCCCAGCCGTGGAACCAAGCCTGCAGATCAGAGACAGAAGCCTGGCTCAGACAGGAAGCAGCACCCCAAGGTGCTACGGGCCAGAGATGAGTTCTGAGGACACAGGGCCCTGTGGACTGTCACACACCATGGCCTGGCAGGTCACAGGAGGACCGGGACCACAGAGGCCTGGAGCAGTGTATTAGTGTGGTAGAGCCGTAGTGATGGGGAGGGGTGCAGCTTTCTTCTCTGTGGTGTCCCAGCAGCTGAAAAGTGGGAGAAGGGCCCAGTGTGGAAGTCAGTGACACCAGGAGCTTTCTTCACTGCCTCACCATGTTTGTCTCACTCAGAAGTAAGAAGACAAGGTCTTCTCACCCCACTCCTCTCAGTGCCAACTCCTTGGCCATCCAGGGCTAAATCTGGGAGGGGGAGGAGGAGCCTGGAGTCTTTCAGCAAGGGCTGTCTCACATTCAGGAAGTCAAAACTAAAGCCTTTGAATTTCCTAAGCACCTGCAAACTCCGGAACCTTGCAGGTGACCTGAGACAGGAAAGATGAGGGACTGTGAATATATGGAATAAAAGCCAAATGCTGGACACAGATATTGATGGGAGCTTGAGTCTGTGTACCAGGGAGAGGTGCACACTTGTTTCTGATTGAAATTTAATTAACAAATGATGGAAGGAGATTGAGCCCTCAGTGAAAGATAACAAAGTATTTGCCCAGATGCCAGCTATTTCCGATAAGGGAGAGCAAGAGATAAAGTCAGCTCTGACATGGCTAACAGGTAAAGGGTGAGGAGTGCCTTGAAGAAAAAAAGAAGAAAGAAAAAGCACTGCACACCCACGTTTCTCTGTAGCAAGGCCTCTCTTTTTTTTGTTTTGGTTTTTTTCCCCTCTCCATGCACTAAATTGTCCCTTAAAGCAGAAGAGAGATTTTGTTTATCATTTTCCACCCTGATAGAAAGACAATCTGCTGTCACTGCCCAGGGGATTAGTGTCCCAAGATGGGATTATATTGTAGCCAAATAGGAATTGAATGGGGTGGATATGGAGTATCAAAAAGAGCAGTGACCCTTTTCCTGGGAAGCATTAGAGCAAGAGATCAATCTGTGGTCATGACATACTCAAGCCTTGATGAGTTGTGCATGGAGACCCCAAGTGCAGTTCAAGTGGAAGGTATCTGTAGAGTCAGGGCCAGTGGTGTAAGAGGTGGGTGGGTGGATCCCCTTGTCACTGTTGGCACAGGGCCCCCGCTCCACGGAAAGGGAAGTCTTTCCTCAATCTGAATGCTGACACTTCTTAACACCAAGCTTGGGGAAACCTGTGTTGGCAACCCTTTTTGCTTCCCACCCTCCCCGGGGTCACAGGAAAAAAGTTTGGTTGTGTGCATTTCGAATTCCCTCTCCCTGGCGAGGGGCCTGTCACACCCCAGCACTCACATGTCCATCCCAATGATTTGTGGGGGGTGCTGGGTGGTTCCTGTTTGATGAGGACATGTTGGGGGGCGAGGGGCCGGTGTCCACATCTCTGGCTTGCTTTGCCCAAAGGTGGCCTGGGTGATTAGACTGATGGCCTCCTGACGTCAGATGAGATCCGTTAAAAGGTATTTATCTCGGGCTTGGGCCAAAGCCGCGGGAGAGATTAAAAGAGATTGAGGCCAAGATAATCCCCTCGCAGCATCCCACTAAAGTGGCTGCCAAAAGGCATGCCACCAAATCTTTGGCCACCCCTGGCCCCTGTGACCAGTTCTGTTTTCCTCATCCAGAGCCCCGTTCGCTGCCGAGAGAGGGTGTGGTGGCCCTGCCACTGGTTTTCCCTTTGCAGGCCCTCTGTGGTGGCATCATTCCTCTTTCCGCCCTGCCCAGGACACAAGTGGCATGCTGTCCCTGGGAAAACAGGAATTCCTGTGACTGTGAGGTACAGCAAGCCCTGCCCTGGTGGCTGATAATCCTAGCCTGTTCTGGCTAATCTTCACTTTATTAGTTTGTTGCTGATATAAACAGAGGGAGTCAAATCCACCCGGGATTGTTTCTTTCCCTTCAGGAGCAGTGTGCTACTCTCTCTTTTCACCCCTCCCCATCCACCTGCTTTGCATTACGTCCCAATCCGATTTCCCCAAGTCTCTGGTGTCTGATTTAATTTGCCTGACGCTGCTCCTGGAATCAGCCCTCCCCCAACCCCTCCCGTCCACAGCCTTCCAGCTCCCCATGGGGAGATCAGTCCTGGGAGAGGCTGAGGAGCAGAGAGGGAGCAAGGGACTCGCTGGGTGGACAAACGGGACTGACTGGAGACTGCATAGGTACAAGGGGCTTCTGGGCAGCGAGGAGCCATTCTCGGCAAGGGAGGCAGGCTCTGAGGGTCCCATCCAGAGGGGACTGCAACCCACCTTGCTCTACAGGTCCCGGTAAGTTTGCTGCCTTGCGATGCCTGAGGTCACCTTGGTGAATCTGGCATTTGGGACCCTGAGTTTCTTGGAGTGATTCTGTGGGGAGTCTTTGAACAAGGGCTCATGCCATCAGAGGATGAGGGAGGGTAAGATCACGGTGGGAAAGGAGTTGGGGTTAGCACTGAGGTGTCTTTACAGTGATGAGGGGGCTTTGCACTGGGATGGGGTTGCTTGTTCTCCATTCGGCAGGTAAATCTCACCAGTTTCCAGACTGGAGCGGGAGGGTAACACGTCCCCTGAGCGACCTGGCACTCACTGCCTGTACACAGCCCTGCACTCCCAGTGCGCCTTGTGCACACCTCTTTGCAGCTGGCTGCTCTTCTGGGTGGAGAAGGAGCCCTCAGAAAGCAAGGAGCAGAGCAGGGTAATTTTACCCTGACCTTTGATCTCCATCACAGGAGAGAGGGATCATCTCTGTATCCGGCTCTGCAAGGAGCCCAGGGTCACCAGGGCGAGCCTGCGAAGCTAGTCAGGGATTACACAGAGACCCAGGGACACTGCCTATTCATACTGAGTCCTTCTTCTTGCACCTTTTCCACTCACAGCTCTCTCCCAACATTTCACAGAGCGACAGCTCCTTCTGCAGTGTGGGGGAAGCTACCCAGGAACAGATAATAAGAGGGTTCACCTTCCCTCTTTTTCCCACTCATTACTTGCACCCTTGTCCCCACCAGGGAGTGATGCAGGTGACTTGGAGGGACAGATCCCCAGGGAGCAAGCTGGGCCACCTCCATGGTGCAAGGGATATGGCCAGTGCTCTGAAAAGTCAGGGTGTGACAGCAAAAGGCAGAAGATTGATGATTCCAGAACCCCCTCTGTCCTGCACCAGAGCAGAGGCATTCAGTGTGCTGTGAGCAGACTCAGGATGGGTTTGGTTGCCCACAGACAGGAGTGCTGCAGCAGGAATTTTGTTAGAAAAAGCAGGAGGGGAAAGAACTGTCGTGTTGGAGAGCAGAAGAAATGGGATGTGATTTCAAAAGCCGAGAGCTGTGAACCGGATGAGCACAGCTAAGGCAGAGCTCAGAACAGGGCTGGCATGAACCGACCAAGCCCAGGCTCTGTTTGGCTGTGCCGTGCCTGCTCCTTGGTGATGCTTGCAGGAGGCACAATGCTGGAACAGTGCTGGTGCCAAGGTTCTCCTGTCAGTAGCTGTGCTGAGGGTGGTGAATTGCTTTTTTCAGAGGTACCTAAGGACTTGGTTTCCTCCACTGCTTAGCATTCACTGGAAGGAGCCCTTACTTCCAGAAAGCACCAAGGATGCACCATTTAGGAGCCTTTCTCATTAAAACTAGCCTGGGCAACCACCATGAGCAACTGTGAGCTGATCCTTAGATCCACAAGAAATGTGTATCCCCAAGGTCCTGCTGGTCAAGGAGGAAACTCCATTTCCCTTTCCTCTGTTCTTCCCCCATTTTGTTCCTCCCATTTCCTGCCCTAAATTTACATGACCATAATGAGCTGCTCTTTTGCACACCTGCCCTGGTCCTCCTGGGAGGCAGCTGCACTACCCTGGGGATCGGGTAACTCACTCCCCACAAATTGCACTGGGACGTGACGGATGGAGGCGGCAGGAAAAGATGGAGCTATTATTATCACTCATCTGCGGCTCCTTGTCCTTCTGAGGCTGAGAACAATTCCCAACTTCATTTAGAGTGTTCCCTCAGAGGGATTTAAAGGTTCGGACAGAGTCCTGAGCTGCACCTTCTCTATATTTAGCCCTTTTTATCCGTCCTCGACATCCTGCCCCTGCTGTTTGATCTGCCTACGGCTCTGAAAGCCCCTCATCTGGTTGTGCAGCTTTACGGAGCAGTGAACTGGCATTCCCATGCTAGTGCCAGAGTTGAGAAACAACCAGAGAAGGGAAGAGAGTGGTAAAAAAGCAGGAGCAATGAAGGGAAGACTGGGATAACGAGGAAATGGGTAATGAGGAAGATATGTACAGCCAGCTTCACCTGGAGCAGAAATTGGAAGGAAGGGAGAAGAAGGTTCCAATCTCTGTGCAGCTCTGGGTGGGCAAAATCAGAAGTCTACAAAGACAAATTAGGGCAGGTGGATGGACAGTGATCTCAGCCAAAGGTGTATGAAATAACAGCCTGAAAAACTTGGGAACCAAGCAAAGGAGGCTGGAAGGAGAGTGTCAGAGGGAGGAGGTTACCTAGCAGGAAAAGGCAATCCAATGCTCAGGACTGATGGATCAGTCCTAAGGAAGACTGGGAAAGGAAGAAGCGTGGGCCGCAGTGGTAGGGCTGGCTGCACAGGGTGGCTGGAAGTTCAGGTGTGCCACTTGCTGTGCCTTAGGCTGTGACCGGAGCTGGATGGAGTCTTGCAGCCTGACTGTACGCTGAAACTGGGGGGCAAACACCACAGGATAAGGAGGATGTGCAGCCTCTGGCTGAAAGCTGCAAGGCTTTTTTCCCCAGCATCTTCACACTCTGTCAGTCAGCTGAGAGGTAGAGTGGAATGCCAGCCCTTTCCCAAAGGAGGGGAAGTGCATGAAGGTGGACTTTCATGGCCAGGGTCACTCAGTGAGGTGCAGCTGTGCATCCTTGCTGGGAGGAGCCCCCTCATCGCTGCTCTGTTGCAATGAGAGAAGAAAAACCAGTGGAATGGGTCCAGCTCAGGTGCTGGTCTGTTCCTACCCTTCAGTGCAGCTGAGGCTGGCAGCTCCAGGCCACGGCTGTGGCATGTTCCTCTGGGCCCTGACAGTGCTGCCCCGAGTTGCCCTCTGGCTCCCTCACCATTTCCTGGGGCTGGCAGCCACATCCAGTGCAGGGCAGCGAGCAAGAAGAGTCAGCAGTGCTGTGGCTCTATCCAGCCTTGCAGGCAGCAGGCACAAGCCTCTCTCCGCCAAGTATATCCTGCAATAGACTCCTGCTGGGATAGCCTCCCAGGAGCTAGGGGAAACCTGTATCTCCTTCTCTTTCTGGCACTCAAAGCCATGCCTCAGGAATCACTGAACAAGCAAAAACTCACTGTGCCTGGGGGATCAAAGGAAAGCCTTGGAGACAGCCAAGGGAAGGAATTTTTAAGGGAAACTCAAAGTACTCTGTCAAGCAGCAAGCAAAGGTGGGACTTGGGAGCTGTCTGGATGTGCTTGCCCACAGCAAGAGAGCAAGCCTGGCATGGAAGGACCCAAAGCCTCACTGACCAGAGGAAATGAGGCCTTCAGGCAACAGGGATGGAGCTGATGTGACCCACAGGGAGTAGGAGAAATTCTGCAGATGCTGCTGGAACATTTCTTGGACAACACCTGGAGCATATCTGGGCACTCACATCTATCCAGGTGAAATGTTGGAGCAATTAAAGATCATGTTGGTCTACAGAAGTGGGAAATGCTAGAATCACTGGTGAAACTTTAAGTGCACTTAACAAGAAAGAACAAAACAGAGATGTTGTATAAAGATACAGTGCACCTGCATCTTGAATATGGATTACAGTTCTGGTTCCCTGCTCTCCCTGCAAAAGCATATCATCTCCACTCTGTAAACAACTGCAAAAAGCTCACAGAACAACAGAGGTAATAGGACGTAACAGCTTACACGGGAGGAATGACTAAGTTTTCTCTGCAGTCTGGAAAAGAGATGGGTATGACACAGATGTATAAAACACTGAGTGATGCAGAGGTGAATAGAGACCAGTCATTTGCTGATTCTTCCAACTCAAAATATGGCTACTGTCAAGTGGAACTAGTGCCAGTGGGAAGTGATAGCAGCAGGAACTTCTTTGCGGAGTCTGCCATCCAGCTGTGGAAGTCATCGCCATGGGGTACTGAGGAGGCTAAACTTGGCATGGGCACAAAGATGGTGTGGGCAAATGCACAGAAGAAAAGTCCATCAAGGACTTGCATGAAGTAATGCTGCTCTCGCTTTAGACGTCAGTGAAAAGCTGGGGCTGGGCAAGTAGGAGAAGTACCACTATCAGCTTATGTTAGTCTTAGATCCTTCCCTAGGCATCCACCTTTCTTTTTGTTTTATTTTGGTTTGGTTTTTTGTTTGATTTGGTTGGTTTGGGTTTGGTTTGGTTTAGAAGGGAACCCTGAGAGAGAGCCTCAACAGCCCCATAGATTTCCTTGGTGGTCAGAGAGTTGGTGGGTCCTGCCTGGTGAGGCTTTGCCTAGGGCAAACAGTAGGAAATAGCCAGTGGGCTCCCCCCATCAAGTTTCCTCCTCCTGGAGCTGAGATGGACAGCTTGGCCACAAACAGGGAGAAGTCGATGAAGAGGACCCATGGCTTGGAACGGAGAGGTTAAAAATGAGGGGACAGGTGTGGCCAGAACCTCAGCAAGAGGCTCTGGAGTTCTTCAGCTTCCGCACATGTATGTGTAAGCAGGATCCAAGACAAAACGAGGCCAGCACAATCTTCCCAAATGCTGGGGGCTGTGGCCAGATACAGCACGACATTACCGAGCATTCAGCCAAGAAATGGTCACTAATCCTTTATCAGAGATACCTACACTTCCATAACTGAGCAGTCACATTAGTGTCCTGTCTAACTCGCACCTCTGTCCTTTGATTTGTCTCCCCAGGACCGAGGCTGCCCCACGTGGAGGAGCCACCCCTAGGTCAGAAAGATGGGGGAAATAGAACAGATGAAGCAGGAGGCTGAGCAGCTGAAGAAGCAGATTGCGGTAATGCTGGCAACAGTCATGAAACTGCTGAGAGCATGTCTACCCACCCCACCGCATCCCCAAACTTTCCTCCTCAGCCACAAGCTGGAGTTGGGCTTTCTCCATCTACACACTTGGAGCCCTCTGCAGTTCTCCACGGGCCTTTAAATGCTAATGGAGATCTTCACACCACGGTGGGGGGAAGAGTGGTAGGGGAAGGGAGAGACGAGGGGACAGGGGTCCCAAGTGTGTACTGAATCCCCAAGATCTCCCCTGTCTGTGAGACAGCTGGTGTTCTGTCAGGTGGGAGGGTCTGTGGAACTGGATGCTGAGCAAATTTTGGCTCGCCTACCTGACCTTTGACTGGTGTCAAGGTGCCCTAATCACAGACCACCTGGGCTGGCCACAATCCAAACACAGCAAAGCCACAGTTCCTGCTTCTGGTAGCCCTCAGACTATGACCCCAAATTTCACTTGTCATTGCCTTCCCCACGTGTCTCATCTGCTCTTGTCTCTTCTGCAGGATGCCCGGAAAGCCTGTGCAGACACAACACTTGCTCAGGTAAGGGACAGGGCTGGTTGGGCAAGATAGCACCACTCTGAGGGGGTTTTTGACCACTCAGGAAGGAGTTAGGAGGCAGAGATGTGGAAAGCAGTAAAGCTCCTGGCAGTGCAGGATAAATTCTTTCTCTCCTGCCACTCTTTCTTCAGATTGTGTCTGGAGTGGAGGTTGTTGGACACATCCAGATGCGGACCCGAAGAACCCTCCGGGGACACCTGGCCAAGATCTACGCCTTGCACTGGTCCACGGACTCCAAGTGAGAGCGCTGCAGCTGATCTGCTGGGTGCAGGACAGCACATGGGGTGTGACAGGCAGGAAGGCTCTGATGGGAAGAGAGCTACTAACATGATCTTGTTCCTTTCTCACAGACTCATGGTCAGTGCCTCACAAGATGGGAAGCTGATTGTGTGGGACACATATACGACTAACAAGGTAGGAGTCAGGTGGCTGCAAACCAGGATGCTGGAGCGGCTCCCCTTGGAGCTGGCGCCCTTGACCTGTTCTCTCTGCTGCCAAGAGTCCTGACACGGTTTCTCATCCTCCCAGGTTCATGCCATCCCTTTGCGTTCCTCCTGGGTCATGACCTGTGCCTATGCCCCCTCTGGCAATTTTGTGGCCTGTGGAGGCCTTGACAACATGTGCTCCATCTACAGCCTCAAGTCTCGTGAAGGCAACGTCAAAGTGAGCAGGGAGCTCTCAGCCCATACAGGTGTGTGCACTGCCTGCCTGCAACTGGGTGCCCCCTGCTTCCAAACTTCACCCTTCTATCCCTGCCCCTTTTCTCATAATTTGCTTGTTCCTGCTTCCCAGGATACCTCTCCTGCTGCCGATTTCTGGATGACAACAATATTGTGACTAGCTCTGGAGATACCACATGGTAAGTGCTCTCTTCTGCATCCTAGTGGCATGATCTCTGCTCTTAGCACAGCAAGAAGCGCAGTCCTTCTGCTCTGCAGCAGTCTCTAATGAAGAATTGCTCCTACATGGGGAGGCCACACAGAGCACCTTAGGAAGCCTGATCCATTCTTCCTCCCTTGGCAGAAGAGGTGCTTCTTTTCCCAGCTGAGGCCAGGTCAAGCAGTAAGGGACCATGTCATCACTTCTCACAAAGAACAGTGTCATTTATACCAGGACAGAAAGTATTTTAATTTTATGTGGAGCACACATACGTTCTCCACTTCTCAACTCTTGCCCTCTGTGCAAGGGACACCTGCAGAGACAGTGCCTGGATCCTTTGGTTCCTGGTTCTCAGGACTCACTGTGCTGTGACTCTGAACAGTCCTGAGTCTTTATTCACCCCATCCCATTCCAACACTTGCTTTGGAAGAACCTCTTGACAAGGACAGGTGGCATTTCCATCAGAGATCAGGGTTACACAGGGCTCGTTCGCCCGGCTGTGGCATGGGATCCCACTGAACAAGAGCTTTGCATTTTACAAGCATGGACACAGCAGACCTTTTCAGCTGTTTGCTACTTTTTGCTGTTTGTGTCCCTCTTACCATCTCTCAGTATTCCTTTCAGCTGTTACACTTATGGGAATATGCCAAACCTCACACACCCCCAGCCTTAGTCTAACTCTGCTTTGGCAAAGGTATTGCCAACAACAGCTGTGAAGATATCTCCTGCTGTATACGGCTGACTCCAGGGATGCTCTCACCCATTTTCCCGTGCTGTAGCCATGGCTTCCCTCCTTTTGTCTGCGAGTGGGACAGCTCTTCAGCCCGGCTGTAGGTCTGCTCTGCCTGGGCTGGCTCTGAGACCTTCTCTCCTCTGCTCTCTCTTCCCTCCTGCAGCGCGCTCTGGGACATTGAGACGGGGCAGCAGAAGACTGTGTTCATTGGTCACACTGGAGACTGCATGAGCTTGGCTGTCTCCCCTGACTTCAAACTCTTCGTCTCTGGGGCTTGTGATGCTACTGCCAAACTGTGGGACGTGCGGGAGGGCTCCTGCCGTCAGACCTTCTCAGGGCACGAGTCCGACATCAACGCCATCTCCGTACGTATGCTGTCTGCACAGTGGTAGGGAGGCATGGAAAATGGGGGTTGGAACAGCTCCAAAACAGCCTTGGGACAAGGTTGAAAGAAGCTGGCACAGTCATAAGGGTAACAGGGGTCTCAGACCTTGGCCCTGTGATCCAGCCTGAAGCAGGCAAGGCCCAAGTTCACCGAAGTTTGGAGGAGGGGTTTTCCCAGGCACCAAAGCATCCAAGTCCTAGACATGCAGCACACCATGGTCTGTGGAGCTGAGCACCCTGACACAGATGCTGGTTCAGCTCTACTCGCAGCAGCTGCTGGGAACTGTGGTTCAGGCATGCTCCAGCAGCCCTGGCGCAAGACACAAGTGAGGCAGCAGGAATACCTAACTCAGCTGAGGTCAGCTCCAGACAGAAGAGGTGAGGACTTGGGATCACAGGGAGATCTTCTGAAGATCAAATTTTCATGGGAGGCAGCTCAGACATTTGGGACAAAGCATCTCCCTCAGAGCTGTAGAGATGGCAGGACAAGAAACATGCCAGACTAATCCTTGTAGCTAACCAAATGAGCCTGCCAGCTTCCTGCAGTCTGCTGCTTGAACCACCCTCCACTGACTTCAGTTAGTAAAACCTTTCTCAGTTGTCCCATGGCTACCTTGCCAGCCACATGGTTTTCTGCCATACCTGCTCCTGAGGAGCCTTTTTTTTACTTCCCAGAGCAAGATCACAGCAAACAAACATGTATGAGAAGATTGGGATATGAGGATCAGACAGAGGAAGGTAGCCAGAATTATGCCAGACCTCAGCTGGGGGATAATGGGTGGACACTTGTCAAGGCCCAACCTAACAGCTGGAGTTAAAATAATACTTCCTCAAGCACTGAGATGTCTTGCAACAGCTCTAGCTCTTAGGCCATTTGTTTCCTTGGAGTGGAAGGGGTTTAGTAGCCCTTACGAGAAGTATCAGTCTCCCCCTTCAGCAGACTCAAATTTTATGATCCAGTGTCTAGTCCCACCAGGTTTTCCTGCCTCCATGGCTTCCTGGTGGTTAGCAGGGAGGTGACGAGTTGAGGAATTCCATCAGGATCTGAGGAAAACCTCATTAAAACACGGTGTGTGCCCTGCCCTCCCCAGTTCTTCCCAATCGGCGAAGCCATCTGCACCGGCTCCGACGATGCCACCTGCCGCCTCTTCGACCTGCGGGCGGACCAGGAGCTCATCATGTACTCCCACGAGACCATCATCTGTGGAATCACCTCCATTGCCCTCTCCCGCAGCGGGCGGCTCTTGTTTGCTGGGTATGATGACTTCAACTGCAACATCTGGGACTCCCTGAAAGCAGAGCGTGTGGGTGAGTGGCTCCTTGAGGTCCCTCTTTCACTCCCTGCAAGGCCTGTCCCTACCAAGGCAAGGACAAGACACTTTTTCTAACCGAAACCCATCCTGTACTGACTGAAACCCAACAAAGCTCCCTCGCACTTAGGGAGCGCACCAGAACTGGGACAACTCTCACTGGCATGGAAGAGCTGTTGTTTTTAACGTTAAGGAAGTCAAGCCTTTAAACAACATTGTTGCAAGGGGGACAGGAAGGTTCCTATCAGCTAAAACTGCTCACAATCACCAGTAGAATATCCTTTCTCCTAGTCTGCCGTTTGCCCGTTCCAGGTACTCACAGTGCCACTTGGTGGCCAGGCACCAAGCCAAGTGTGCACCTGGGCTTCCATCCAACATCTTTGGGTACTCTGTGATACTTATACACAGAACACACAACATTTTTCTTTCAGAGGTGGCCCCTACCCTCTGAAAAGTCATGAAACACAGCCCACCAACATCATTGCTGCTTCTCAGCCTTATCAAGGACCCCATCCTATCTCAGTCCTACCATCACTCCAGGATGAAAACTGTTGTATGAGGATTCAGCTGGCCATGCCTTCCCAAGAACCCTTTGGCCAGGCCTGTGGGTGGTGGTTGTATGCCACACATAGAAGTTCTTCTGCGTGTTTGTTCCTATTCGCCACATAGTGACTGTAACAGGGTGTGCAGGAACAGACAGGGCCAGACACGACGTGTGGGCACAGCCTGCCATGCGTGTCCTCAGCAGGGTCAACCCCGTCACCTCTCACAGGCCCCCCTTCCCTCCCTCACCTCTCTTCTTTCCCACCACAGGAATCCTTTCTGGCCACGACAACAGAGTGAGCTGCCTGGGGGTGACGGCGGACGGCATGGCTGTTGCCACTGGCTCCTGGGACAGCTTCCTCAAGATTTGGAACTGAGGACGCCAGCAGAGAGGGGAAGAGCAGCGGAAGCACGGCCCACAGCCCGAGCCCATGAAAACAGCATCATCAGATGAGCACAACAGAAACGCCTACCTACCACTCCCACTTGTCTCTAGACACAGGTCACTTGTAGGAGTCTCACAGAGTGAAAGGGAAAGGAGATTGGGGAGGAGAAGCAGGGGGAGCTGGGGAGCAGGAGCACACAACACTGGCCCTTCTCTCCACCTCTAAACAGCCCCAGCAGGTTCCAGCCTTGTGCAGGCTTGAAGACCTGTTGTTTATGTCTCAGGACTTTACAGTATGATTCAGACACCCTGCACCTTCCAACACCTCTACCCACAATGTTACCCATCCTCCTCCTTCAGTGGACCTCTCATGCAACACCCACCCCAGACTAAGCTCTGTCCCTAATTCTACCTAACTTCTCTGTGCAGCTGTCATATATCTGTGCAGACAGCCCCAGAGACACACCGAGTTTGAGATTTCTATGGCACCCGCTCAAACAAAAAGCTAGTGTAAATTTGGCTCAGTTCCATGGGGGAACACTTAGCTCAAGTCTTATCTATGCATAAAGGGGGAAAAGGCAGCCTTCAGACCTGCCAGAATACCAGGAACTATATTTATTCTTTTCTTAGTTCAAGTCTTATCTATGCATAAATGGCAGAAAGGTAGCCCTCAAGACCTGCCAGAATATCAGGGAATATTATATTTATTCTTATTTATTGTCTGCTTCTTGCTGTTCCTTCCCTCTTTGCCTCAGTCCTGCATTGTGTGGTGATCCTATCTAACCAGTAGCCATCAGCCCATGTTTTCAAGTCTGTTTAGATCTTCATAGCCCAGGCAAATAAAGAAAGCTCACAGAAGCACTGCAAGCTGTGTTCTTTCCAGCATTGCAATGAGCTACTGCAAACAACTCCTTTCCTGGGAATACTGTCTGCTGATCTCAACCAGTCAACACCTCATCCACAGACCTTGCTTTAGCTCACAGTCCCCAGGGGAGGGTGTTCCTCACATGGTTTAGTTGAGAAGAGGCTGAAATTGGGATAGCGAGCTGAAAGTGCATCCGTTCAAATCTTGGATATTTCAGCTCAGTTACAGGACACAGCCTCTGTATTCAGCCCCTATTCCACTTGTTGGCTCAGAGCACCATCCTGGGGGTCCCCAAGGCGCTGTTAGGGAGAGCTGGAGATCAACAAGGTTTAGTAATGGATCAACACAAGGTCAATAGTAATGGACAATACTATCTCATGTTATTTTGGATCTCACCCTCACACCAGACCCTTCCCTAACTCAGTTTCAGGTCAGTGTAGGAGCAGTACAACTCCAGAGGTGACACTGTACACACATCAATTTCCTGCAGGGAGCTGCAGCTTCCCAGCCGGTGCTGCTGTACATGGATTCAAGGCCATACCCTTCAGCATGCTACAGGCATGGGACAGGGCAGTTTTAAGGCTTATGGAAGGCTGAACTATTTGTTCCTGAACCCTTGTCCCAAAGAAAATATTGTGCTGGGCAAGCAGGGGACTGCTGCTGTGCTATCAGGACATACAGTCAGCAAAGGTTGAACACAAATTTATTTACTGGAGATGAAAACTCTATTGGAAAAATCAATACAGCTGATATACAATAAAAGAGACAAAGTCTGTGCTGCACATAAGACATGACAAGCTCAGAAGAGGGGGGAGAAATCTTTCCCCAACAGGGATAGGTGAGAAATGTGACCACTGCTCTGGAGTTTCAGTCTATTGCAGGGTCACTAGAAAACTCAAAACATAGGAGCAAATTACACCAAGATGCTGAAGAAAGAGACATCTAGTTCTCCACAAAAGGACACTGTTGGTTCTCTTTGTTCAAGTCACTCCAAGCACAGTTCCCAGATTTAAGGCCTCTGGTCAGATCCACTGTCACTTCCTTCTTCTCCCCAAGGTTCTCCCCCAACACGTGCCTCTTGCCCTAGAGAAATAGAAAAGCCAAACAGAGTGTAAAACACAAGTTAATTGAAGGTTAGGTAATTCTCAGCAGAATATGTAGCCTATTTTCAGGCCATTCAGCTTGGGCTCTCTTGTGACAGTGTACAAGAGTGACTTTTGTCTACGGCCCAAAGAGAAAGAATGAACTGAAATAGGCAATTTCATGCTAAGGCCAAAGACAGACACTGAACAAAACTTGGAGGCATTTAGGGACAAGAGTGACCCACAGAAAAACATTTGTGAAGTTACTAGTCTCTACAGGCCTAGGAGGCCACAATTCTAAACTAGGACCCTACAAGATACAGAAATTGAAGGATCTGGCTTTTTTTTTTTCAGCTCAATCTGCTTCCCTCAGTACGACCCATTAAGCTTTACCTGGCGAGGGGCAGGAGCACCGGGAGAATTATCATCTTGTAGAATGCTGAGGGGAGAGCGGCCAGTTCCTCCAGATGTCACCATGAATTTGTTGTTGGGCTTGTGTCTTATGGGCTTGCTCACTAGTTGACAAAAGGAAACACACCAGTGCATCACGACAAGGCTCAAAGGTCCTGGAGCTGAAATGCCTCCTGGCTTTTATGATCCAGCTTGCTTGTCTGTACAGCAAAGACTTACCTGAGAGCTTTGAGGCAAAGGGATCACAGAAAGGTTGATGTTGGAAGTGAACTCTATAGGACCTACTCCAGCAGGGCCACCTAGAGCCCGATGTCCAGGACCATGTCCAGGTGTCTTTTGAATGTCTCAAAGGACAGAGATTCTGCAACCTCTCAGAGCAACCTGCTCCAGTGCTTGGTCACTCTCACAGTGAAGAAAAAGTGTTTCCTGATGTTCTGGAGCTTCCTGTGTTCTATTCTGTCCCCATTGCCTCTGGTCCCATTACTGGGCACCACTGAAAAAAACCTGGCTTTCCCTTCCTTCCGGTGTTTGTATCTATTAATAAGACACCCCCTGAGCGTTTTCCTCTTCAGGTTGAAGAGTCACAGTTCTCAGCTGCTCCTCCTAGGAGCAGTGCTCAGCACAGAGTACAGGCTGTATCAAAGTCTCTCAGCACCACTCAGCCATAGCACAGAGATGTGCTTCCCACCCTTGCTCCCTAGCTCTTCCCAGGCAGAAACTGTAAGGTCCCTCTGAACAGGTATCCACAGTCACAAACCCATCTCAGAGAGGGCAAGAGTTGTCATATACCAAATTGACATATATCAAATTCCTTGATTTTGAATATAGGTTGAAAGCAATTTCTCAATTTCACTAAGAAATCGGTTCGACAACACAACAGCTCCCCCGGCTGCAGAGGCCCCAGGCGGCGGGACACAGCCGAACTGGGGCATAGGGACAGGCTCTGTCGGGGAGCAAGCCTGGAGAAGGCACCCGAACCAGAGGGTGCCGAGAGCCCCGGCTCGCTCACGGCCCGCGCCGCGCAGCTCTCCGGGCACAGGGAGCCCCGTCACCCCCACACGGAGCACTTACCTGAGGAGAAGCCGTGCCCAGGGCGGCCGGGCCGGGCCGTGCTGGGAGAGGGCGGCCCCTCCGCCTCTCCGCCCGCGGGCGAGGAGCTCTGCCGGGCCGGCTCCTCGGCAGGGCCGGCCGCTCCCGGAGGCGCCGGCTCCGGGGCCGCGGCCTCGACCCCAAAGGCCTCTGTGAGCTGCTTCACCAGGCAGTCCACACTGTCTGCGGGGAACGGAGGGGAACGGGGTGAGCCTCTGAGTCGGACAGCCCCTCAATCCGCCCACCCCCACACCCACGGCGGCCTCACTCACCACTCGACACGGCTCTCATGGGCGTGCGGGAGATGCCGGGCGTGGGCGACCGTGGGTCCCGCTCCTGGCCGGTGGCCGCCGGCGGTTCGGCGGGGCTGGGCTGCGGGCTG
>VZRQ01003283.1:367438-381227 GCA_013397975.1 Machaerirhynchus nigripectus
CCCGGCCTCGCCGTGCGGCGTGGCCGGGCAGGCGGGGGGCGAGGCGGTGCTGTGTCATTAAGATGGCAGTGGTCCTTTCTCCAGCCGTCTCCACCCCGCTGGCATCCCTGCGCTTCCTGCGCTACCCCCGCTCGGCCTAAGTGGACCTGGGGAAGCGAAGGCAGCGGGAGGGCGAGGTCCCCCTTGAGCTTCTTCGCGGGCGCCCGTCCGGCCTGAGCCCCAGCCCAGCAGAAATGGGCTGCAGCTGGAAGATACGGGTCCTTCGAGGAAGGGGCATATGGCATCCTGGCCCTCTTTCCCTCCCCGAGCTCCACAGTGATGCCTGACCGTGCACTGCCCACTCTGACTCAGTCCCAGCAGCTTCTGAGAGCTTCTTAGTGGTTTCCTTCCTTTCCAGCCTCTGCATTTGGGTTCCCTGCCCCTTCAGTTTGAAAAGGGTATCTTCTAAATGAGTGTGGTGTTTCCCAGCTGCCGGTGGGATGGTGGGGGCACATTCTGTATCCGTTTCCAAGCTGCTCACAGGCTTTTGAATGCAACAGCAAAAGTAAACAGTGGTCTGTTAACCTTCCTCACACTGTAGCTTGGCAGCATTCCCTATGGCACTGGGAGTCACGCGTTTGGACAGGGTGCCACAGTTTTGCTGGTAATGATTGTACCCTGCTCTGAACTTGTAAACTTTGCATGCTAAGGGTCTTTTACGAGATAAACTCTTGTGGAAACGCAGGCTTTCCTGGTTTGGTAGCATCCTGCCGTAAATGAACTGGCAAATAGTTTTTTAAATACATCATCATGACAGGAGTACCTGTTCTTCTGGGACAGCCAGGCTGGGGCTTGCCATCCTATTTCTTACTAGTTGCCCATGGCCGGTATGTAGAAATGAGCTGTTCCAGGATTTAATGAATAATGACTAGTCTTCCATGCCTGTCCTAGCAGCTGGAATGGCATTCTTCACCACCTCCCTTCAGTTTTGTCCCTCCTTCCTTCCAGGAGTCAGATGGCGGCTTGTATATCTGCATGAACACGTTCCTGGGCTTTGGGAAGCAGTATGTGGAAAAGCACTATCAGAAAACAGGCCAGCGGGTCTACCTGCACCTCAAAAGAACACGTAAACCGGTAAAAAATAAAGATACATACGCTCAAACTTGTTCTGAAATTGAGAGCTGGGCTGTGTCTGTGTATTCCATCAGATACAGAGTTTTCTCTCCTCAGATACAACTGTTGTTTTTCCTGGTGAATTGAGGGACACCAGTGCTTCAGTTCTGCTTACGCTGAGTTGTTGTATGGATTGCCCACGTTATTTCTGCCTGATTTCCTTCTGTTTTCAGAGTACCTTGATTTCAATCCCTAAGGCTTGCCCGTCCCCCTAACTCTTAATTCCCTTTTTCTTCTCAATGCCACAGAAGGAAGAAGACACCAACTCCAGTGCTGGGGACCCCCCAAGGAAGAAACCAACTCGCTTGGCTATTGGTAAGGAAGCACCTATATACTGTATGGTCCTTGTGTTCAGCCAGTCCTCTGGAGCTGCCTGGTTTGTCTCTTTTGCTTAACTCTTCTGGGCTAGTATTGTTGGCCAAATTCAGACTTGATGTTTCCAGTGTGTCTCAGAGCAGTTTCTGTAGAACAGTCATTAAGGTGGTAGTTGTGTGCTGTGTCCAAAGTTGCATCTTGTTTTCCGTGGATAAACATGTTTTTTATCCTCTGCCATGACCCTGCATGCCTGGCTCAGCTTGGTGTGGGGATAGCCAGACTGGGACTGTTGCTCAAACACAATGTGCCCAGTGTGGGGCTGAAGTAAGTTTGAGAAAATATATGTCTGAGAAAAGTAAGTTTGAAGCTCCTGGTGGATAAACTGTTTTTTAAACTCCTCAGATAACTCCTCAGTATTATTGATGTAGATGGGGAAGAAATTAATGGGAAATGCTGCATTAACTTTTTTGGCTCATTAGGTCTTACGAGGCTGATACTGGAGGAAATACATATGAGCATTAAAACATAAAGAATATTTTAAATCTTCCTTTTTTGGAAGAACAAGGCTGGTGTTCCATAACTGTCTTTCACTGACTGAGAAGACTGTCATGGCAATCAATGGAGATGCTGCTTATTTGGAGCAGTCTCAGCTGGTAATTTCTGGGCCATTATGGAGACACATAAAGCAAGGGACAGGAACATTTGTAGCAGTAACAGGTTCTTGGCTTGCTGGAATATGACCACTAGAGGGAAATCCAGATTCTGGACTGGGAGCATCTTGCTTTTGGCTCACTTTTTACCTGGTGTAGATGCCTGGTGACTCGTCTACTGCCAGAGCACAAACACCACTATTAAGGCTGTCAGCTGCTCCCTGTTTTGCTGGTAAGCTGAATAGCACCCCAAAGATCACTTCTAGCAAAACTGAGACTGGAATCTCTGCTTCTTCAGATAGCCAGTGCTTTTATGTATATGTATGATTATGCTGCTTTGGGAGAGATGAGGCCCGGTTTGCATTATGAGTTATTTCTGCACCCTGAATTCTACAAAGGTCTTGCAACAAGTGTTGTCAGTGGGCTAGCAAATATCTGCCTGTGATAACAGCTTAGTGGTGGGAATGGAGCAGGAGAGAATAAAAGGAAGTATTAGCCCTGTGAGAAAATGGTCTTAAGTTCAGGAGAAGTTTTTTTTAATCTTTATTTTAGCTGAACTGTGGTGGTTTAGCTAATCCTGACACGGGAGATTTTTTTAAAGTACTAGAAAGTTCTGAGAGCAAAATGTCATTGGCTGTAAAATGTAGCTCTTGGTCTCAGTACCTCACTTTCCCCCTCAATGAGATAAGAAGATCTTCAGTACTTGCCTCCTGTGCCTGCAGGTTGGTTGATGGACTTCTGTGGTGTGTAGTGCTTAGGTACCACCATGGAAAGGGAGGCAGTGTACCTCAGGGCAAGCTGGTGGTGATTGACCCTCTTCCTCCTCTGGAGCCTCAGAAGGTTCACGTAACCACCTGAGGGGACCTCACCGGTCTGGTTTAGTTTGTTTAGGGTTCAGGAATTGTGTAATGCCCTGGGGGATTGTGTATTGCTTTACTCTATGAAGTGGTGACAAGAAATCTCTGGGCTGTGCTGAAGAGGCACAGAAAAGGATTATCTAGGTATGTTGTTGCATGATGCTGGTGACTGTTTTCTAAAATCATTGTGATCGTACATAGCAGTTTGTGCATAGTGTAAAAATTGTAGGTATCTAAGGAGGGAGTTGCAGGAGATATCTTGGGGCTGGATATTTTTGACAATAGTGTTTTAAGGAAATGCAGTAGTGGTTATCAGAACTGTTTTGCACACAGGATTCTTGAGGCAGAGGCACTGAGCAGCAAAAGCTTTTATTCCCTTCAGAGATTTGTTGCAGCTACAGATGTTCAGATATTTGTTGCAGAGATTATTGCAGTCACAGCATGCAATTTTTCCAGAAATAAAGGAAATTCAGTTTAAAAACACAGGGGGTTTAGGCTGTTAGTAAGCCATGTGACTTCTGCCTGTTTCCTTTTGGGATGTAGGATGTGAATTCCCTGGAAAACTTGGGAAGGCCAAGGTTTTCCTCTGAGAACCTACATAATTCAAAATCTGTAGGTGAGGGAATCTGCAGAAACTGCAGATGTTTTGGTGAGCATCCATGATGACTCTTTTTCAACTGACAAACAACCTTTTATGTAGGGATCTCCAGTTTCTGGTGCAACCTCTGGAAAGCACAGCTAGGTGGGCATAGAAACTACCATCACTATACCTTTGCTAAGACTTTTTCTGCAATTCTAGATGTTCTGATTCCACAGGAGCTCCTGGTTGTTTTTGCTTGAGTGCAGGACTCTAAACTAGTCTTTCTGGAAAAGGCAAGAAAGAGAGGCAGGTTTCTTAAAGATGCTGGTAGACCTGACCTTGCCCTGGCTTACGAGATGATCTCTTCATGCACATCTCCATTCATTGTCTTAAGTATTCTGGTGAAGGATGAACAAGGATGAACACCAGTGCTTTATCTTGGCTCTGTTCTGGCCAGTGCTTCTCTAGAGCAGGTTTGGTTTTCTTCCTGGTTGTAGTCAGGGTTTGGAGATTCTTTTTAAGCATCTGTAAAAAGAGCTGGGAAAAGTAAACCTATTGTCACTAGGCTTATAATTGTTCCTGTGAAGTCCACACCGCCAGCAGAAACTCTGGGATCCAGAAGTGGAAGAAAGATTGTGGATCACTGATTTAGATCTTTGTCTTAGTCATGGTGCCTTATTTCCTGTAAGCTATGGAGAAAGAAGCTTTTCAAGCTCTTTGGTTTCACCAGTTACCACAATACTTTTTCTTCTTGTAGGTGTAGAAGGTGGATTTGACATCACAGAGGAAAAGTTTGAATATGATGAAGATGTAAAAATAGTAATTTTCCCAGACCATTTGGATATTCCACGTGATGGGCTGGAGGGACTACCAGACATGGTCAAAGACAGGGTATGTTTGGGTGGAGAGCTGTGTTTACTGTTGACGAAGAAATGTACCATGACAGAGAAGGAAACTGCCTTGTAAATGGGATTGTGCAGAGCTGCAGGGAAATCTCAGCTGGCAGTCATTAGGATTGTTCTGCACTTACACAGTGCTATATACTACAGAGCCCTGGCTTCTGTATGACTGAAGCTCCCCAAAGTCTCAGCTGACTTGCCTGAATGTGGACTGTTGTGGCACTGGAAGCTTCTTGTGCCCTTACCGTGGTAGGCCAGCCCTTCATGCTTCTTCCCACTGTCCTAATTCCAGATTGCCAGTGCGATTGAGGCCATCCTGACAGCAGATTCAGCCTCACGGAAGCAGGAGGTGCAGGCTTGGGATGGAGAGGTTCGACGCGTTTCCAAACACGCTTTTTCCCTGCACCAGCTTCAGAACGATGTCCGCATCCCACCGTGGTGAGCACACTACTGGAACTCGCCGTGTCACTCTGTGTCCCAGGCCCTTCTCCTGTGCTGGGCTGCAGCAGCAGATGAGACTTCTTTTGTGAGTCTCTGAGGGTGCCTTGACAAAGTAAATTCAGGGGAGATGGCACTTTAAGGTATTTCAGGATGCTCAGTGTTCTGTAGTAAAAGAGGAATGAGATCGCTTATACTATGGATACTGCAGTGGGCAGCAATGGAGAGGGCTTGGGAGGCAGAACCCAGAGGTTTTCACTCTGATTTCTTTTTCTCTGTTCCTTGGCAATAGTGGCTGGAAGTGCAGCAAGTGTGACATGAAGGAGAACCTGTGGCTGAACATGACCGACGGAGCCATCCTCTGTGGTCGGCGCTACTTTGATGGCAGTGGTGGCAACAACCACGCCGTCGAGCACTACCGAGAAACCGGCTACCCGCTGGCTGTGAAACTGGGAACAATTACTCCTGATGGGGCTGGTGAGAAGGGGGACCCTCCCGGGGTTAGGGATGCCAGGCACCACTCAGGCTGACGCAGATCTCTTCCAGGTATCGGGGTGGTGCTGGCCATCTCGTGAGCTGGAACACGCAGTGTCATCCCATTGTGAACTTTCCCACTCTGATCTGCTTCTTGTGTGAGGCAAAGAACGAGCTGATAAAGCCTTGCCTTCCTCTGCCCCTCCTTTGTAATTGGAAGCTTTTAGAGTAGTTATCCAGGTTGCCATCTGGTTTTCTGTGGTGGGGTGTTTATCAAAGAATTGTGTGTCCAAATCCTGAGCGGAGGGTGTATGGCACAGTAACCCGCTTCCCTTACTCCAGGTGTAAGTGTACCTCTGTACCCTGGTCGGTGACAAAGCTGTCTTGTCACATGTTTAGGAGGAATCTCAATATTCTGTCTGTCATGTTATTCTGCTGAGAAAGGGCAGAAACCCCAATGGCTCCGTTTGTCAAAACTCCCAGTTCTGAGCGCTTTCTTCATCCAGCTGTGAATTTGAGATCACAGGCCATTACAAGTTTCTCTTTTTTCTGTTTTCCTGCATAGATGTATACTCCTACGATGAGGATGACATGGTGTTGGATCCCAACCTGGCAGAACACCTGGCACACTTTGGGATTGACATGCTCAAGATGCAGAAGGTGAGGAGGAAGTGGCATCTTCCACAGGCCCAAAGGGAGAGAGAAGCAACTCTGAGGTGTCTTAGCTGGATTCCAGCTTTCTGTGTCTATGCAGAACCATTCCTGGTCAAGAAACGCTGGGGTTTTTTGTCACACAGAGAGTTGTCTCATCTGCCTCTATTCTTTGATTGTCTTTTCTGCCTTTCTTTCATGTCCCTCAGGTTTATTTCCTTGGGGTTGTGTGTCAGTACTGTGGGCAGGGAGGCTCCCAGGTGCTGATCTTTTTTTGTTAGTGTATGGTTTCCGTGCCTCTTTATAGGAAATGGTTCAGATTTCACCCATATTTCTTTTCCCTCCTCTTTCTGTCTCAGGTATTCATATATATGGAAACAATTCTTGTTTCTTCCTCCTCTGCTTATAGAATAAAACAGAATGGATTTGACTCTGTTTCCCTACAGCATTTCACTTTTCACACCTCTGATGTTTCCTTGAGTCTTCTTTGAGGATTTTCCTGTTCTTTCCCTCTGCAGACAGACAAGACAATGACAGAACTGGAAATAGACATGAACCAGCGCATTGGGGAGTGGGAGCTCATCCAGGAGTCTGGCGTTCAACTCAAGCCCCTCTATGGGCCTGGGTACACTGGTATCCGTAACCTGGGCAACAGTTGCTACCTCAATTCTGTGATGCAGGTGCTGTTCAGTATCCCAGACTTCCAGAGAAAGTAAGTGAGCTTAATCACTCCTTTCTATTAGTCTGGGATCGGTACAAAGATCTCCTAGAGCTGGGAGCTTCTGTTTCAGTAATCCTGCTCAGAACTGCATTTTTACTAGATGAACCCACATATTCCTTAGATTGCTCCGTTTTGCTCTGCAGGTACGTGGACAAGCTGGAGAAGATATTCCAAAGTGCACCTTCGGACCCCACACAGGATTTCAGCACACAAGTGTACGTAGAGATTTGGTGAGAGAAGGAAGGCTGAGGCTGCCTGGGTGCATCCCCTCTGTGCTGCTTTGCTCCAGCAAAAAGTTCTCCCTCAAGTTCTCCCTCAAGCCTCACCTCTATTTCCTTGCCTGTCACCAGAGACACTGATCCTCAGTGATCAATAAGGATCTAAGTGAAGGAAGTTCAGCTGAATGCTGTAGGTGGAGAGGACAGAGTACTCCTCGTGTTCATGAGAGGCTCTGAAATGTGTTATGTGTGTTATACCTGTTAAACATGGGGAATTTCTGGGAGGCAGCTTCTGTCTGTGTAGCAGCAAAAAGGGGCTTACTGTCTGAAATGGAGGGAGATGGCAAAGAGCAGGGGATACATATGTTTAGGCAGCTTTATTCTCAGTGGATAATTTATGCTTAAGGAGGCTTCCCTCAAGAGGTACTGTGCAGGAGGTTGTGCAGAAGGAGGAACACAAGATTTGGGAGGGGTTTGCATTGCTACAGCTGCTCTCAAACAAGAAAGCAGCATGTGGAAGTTTGGGGTGTGGGAATGGAAGGTGGCATTTGTGGAAAGGGAATTCAGTGGTACAAGAGGATTCTAAATTTGGGCAGCCTAGAGAGAGGTGTTCAATGAGAAGGAATTAAGGTGCGACAGCCAGAAAGATTTTTGCCTGGGCAAAGGGAGGAATTGGTAAGATTTGGTTCCAGACAAATGGCAGTAATGATGGGGAAGGACTGGAGAGTAATGGAATAACAGGCGGGGCTGGGCATAGGAGGAAGTCGCTGAACACATACTGTTGTCCATTAAGTGCCTCATGCAGTCAGTCTTTTCCTCTGGGAAAACGTGATCAGTCTGCTCACAGCAGTGCTATTTCTGGCTCAGACAATTTCTCTGTGCCCTGTTGTCTCCTGCACAGTCAGACACTGCTCGGTTCCCCACGTCAGGCTGCGGCTCAGCTTGGCCGTTGTGCAGCTGCTGTGTGGCTCAGCACCAGCTGTTCCTTCATGTTCTACTCAGTGTGCAAGCAGTGGTTGAGTTTGGCACCCAAAAGTCCTGGTAACTTTGAAGTCAGTGATTTCTGCTGGGGCCAGAGAGCAGACCACAAAAAGATAATCTTGCCTGGTGCAGCAGAGAAAGCTGTTATCTGTGAGACGGACAGCCCATGGCAGTGCTAAAGCTGGATGGCTTGATGTGGCTCCTGGAGCATGTGAGATTGAAGAAACATTGGTACTAACAGTGACTTTGTCATTCCAGAGCCAAACTGGGCCATGGACTGCTTTCTGGGGAGTATTCAAGGCCAGCTTCTGCAGATGGGGAGCAGCAGCCTGATCAGAAGGTGAGGCTTGGATACAGCATCCTCTTGACGTGTGCGTTGCATGAGGTATTGTGTGCTACATGGCAAAGGAGGGAGAACTCTTTCTGAAGACCTGTGCTGGGGCTTGTTCCAAGGCCTGTCACCTGAAGAACAGCATGGCCAAGAATGGAGTGCTACATGGCAGGACACATGCTGGGCAAATTATGACCACCTTCCTCTTCCACATTGTTATTTGCAGGGTATGCAAAATGGCATTGCTCCACGCATGTTTAAGTCCCTCATTGGAAAGGGGCACCCAGAATTTTCCACTAACCGACAGCAGGATGCCCAGGAATTCTTTCTGCACTTCATCAACATGGTGGAGGTAATGGTTGAGTCTGTCTGGCAAATGATGGAAAAGTCCAGCTTGGTTTTCTTCCCACAGCAAGGGGTGAGGAGTGGAGGTGAGAAGCTGGCAATTGGAGCAGAGAGAGGGAGAGAACACAGGGAAATGGGCTGGGTAGCACCTGGCAGGGTGGAGAAGGAGGAGTGTTTGGCCATGTTTTCAGGGCTGATTCCTTGGAGAAATCTTTTTTGGGAGTGACACAGCTGGAGATGTAAACTTACTTCTTTAGGAGCAGGAATGCCACAGCTTCCTGGAGTATAGAAGCTGGCTTTAGTTTCCTCTTTGCTGCCTGTTCCAGGGGACTGGGTACAGAAGTGAATACGCTTTAGCCACGTGCTGTGTGGCATCACTGTTACTGCAGATCATTTTTTCTGCCCTTCTGATGTTACATCTGTCCTTCTAATCTCCCCTTCTTCAGAGGAACTGCCGCAGCTCGGAGAACCCTAACGAGGTCTTCCGTTTTCTGGTGGAGGAGAAGCTGAAGTGCCTGGCCACAGAAAAGGTGAAATATACCCAGCGCGTGGACTATATTATGCAGCTGCCTGTGCCCATGGATGCTGCACTCAACAAAGGTCAGTAATGTGCCAAGACCAGAACAGTAGCAAACCCTATGTTTGTATATTGTACTATTCTTGCAGAACTCCTTAGAAAGGGACTTCTTTGCCACTTCTGAGGCCAGATCCTTCTCCTGCTTTTGTGGGATCGGGCTGATTTCTTCAGAGGTGGTGTGACACGGTGATGTCCCTCTAGAGCCTTTCCCTCGGACACCACAAGCTGGGCTGTGATTCAGCAGCAAAACAGGAGTGACTGCAGTAGCAGAACAGTGCTCTGGAAGTTGTGCTCCGTTCTCGATGTATCTATAGGCCTGTTCTGCCTCTGGGTGTAGCTTACACCAGTCGCTTTGTAGGTACCTAGAGGTGGTCCTTGACTTCTCTGCTTTATCCTCTAGATGAACTGCTGGAATATGAGGAGAAGAAGAGGCAGGCAGAGGAGGAGAAGCAGCCACTGCCTGAGCTGGTGCGAGCCAAGGTGCCTTTCAGCTCCTGCCTAGAGGCCTATGGAGCTCCAGAGCAGGTGGATGATTTCTGGAGCACAGCCTTGCAGGCCAAGTCTGTGGCTCTCAAGTAAGTGTGTGTCAGCTAAGCTGTGATGAACTGGCCATAGCTGCATCTCTGGGGACTTCTCATAGTGGCCTGGGGGGAAGAACCATTACTGAAGCTTTGTAGTCCTCCACACCCTGGGCCCACAGAACATTGAGGCAGAGACGGGACCAGTTCATCAGTGCTGGAGTGGTTGCCCTCAGTGGGCAGAACAGCAGTGCTAGTGAAATCCTAGCCATCAGATGTCAGTTGCTGAGGGGCTACGAAAATACAGAGATATTCCAGAAAACTAGTAGCTTTTACTGTAAATTTAAAATTTACTTTGGAATCAGTACTGAGTGTATGATGACACTGATCCTGCACCATCTCTAACATTTCTTTAAGTTTTTAACTGTTAAGATTTGAGCAGAACACTGAGTGTAACAGATGCTTGAGTTCTTTGAAAGAATAACTTAAATGCTAGTAGCAAGGTTTAAAAAACAGCTTTAATTTTTCTCACTGCCTGTAGCACATGCAGCAGTACAAAGTTGCAGTGACAAGATCACAAATGTAAGCAGCTTTCTGCTGTGATGCTACTGAGTGTTCTTTTGCAGTGAAAGTCCTCAAAGAGTTGGAAGTGTTTTTCTAACAAATACTCCATTATTAAGCAATAGCTACTATAAACAAACATCACACTGAAAAGTAACATTTTGTTTTAATTTTTACTGAGTTGTATTCAAACGCTTTACTGTTGCTTAATTTAGTTCTACATCGTGTTGCAATTATCACCTGGTAATGAGTATCTGTCTCACTTGTAGGTTGCTTCTCCCTTCACAAACATTCCCCTCTGTTTCATAGATTCCAGACACTTTCTCTCTCAAATTGTCTAACTAAATAATGTTTAATCAAATTCAGTTAACTTAAAATGCACTGCTTCTGTTTCATATCCAAAAAAGTGCTCTTGTGCTTGAAAGCTGGTCAGTTCCTGCAGGTGTATCTGTTGGTCTGATAAAAGGTGTTATTTCCACTACATTCCTTAAGGGTTAGACTTAATTAAACAAAATCTGACCAGGCTTGTTAAATACAGGATTGGAAGGCAGAGAATATGTACTATTTTTTCTCATCCCCAAGATTTGCATTCCATCTCATCTTGTCAGGGCTTCTGCCTCAGAAATGGTTCTGTGTTTGAGGAGCATTAAGCTCAACACAGGAGAGCTGCACAGACAGGTGTATCCCCCAACCTGCTCAGGACACGGCTCTGCCCTACTCACTGATTTCTTGAATCAGCTAGATATCCTCAATCTTTACTGACAAAGTATTTAAAACTATTGTGTGTCTCTTTCAGAACGACACGGTTCGCCTCTTTCCCCGATTATCTGGTCATCCAGATCAAGAAGTTCACTTTCGGTCTGGACTGGGTGCCCAAAAAGCTTGGTAAGGAGGATGCAAAGTCCAGAGCATATAGGTACTGGGAGTCACATATGGATATTGTGGTCATTACCGCCAAGAGGAAAGTAACTATCCCAAAAGTTGCTGCAGGCATCCCCAGGGACTTACCCTTGTAGATCTCCCAGCTGAGTCCTTTGTTTCTGCCCCTTTGTGGAGGCTGAGCAAGACCGTATCTTGCAGATGTTTCCATTGAAATGCCAGAGGAGCTGGATATCTCTGCACTGCAGGGAACGGGGCTGCAGGATGGAGAAGAAGAAATGCCAGACATCGCACCCCCGCTGGTGACACCAGATGAGCCCAAAGGTAGCCTGGGGTTCTATGGCAACGAGGACGACGACTCCTTCTGCTCCCCTCACTTCTCCTCTCCGACATGTTAGTGATTCTCCTCCTCTCTTCCTGATGCCTGACTCATTTCCTTGCTCTCCTTGCCTTGTGTCCCATGCTAGCAGTTTCCCACTTGCTCAGACTTTCCCTGTCCTTTTGTCAGCGATTGCCAGCTGCCTCCCTTGCATGCCTGTTATGCAAGGGAGTTATGCAAGGGGGTTTGTTGATTCCTGTTCTGTGCAAGATGGGGGGGTGGCGTGTCCGGTGCATTTAGAGGAGGCAGAGCTGGGTTTTATACAGGATTTAATTGGTAGGGGTATTTAATTTGCACAAACTGCAGTGGGAGATCGGGGTCAGAGCCTAGGGAAGAGTTCATGAGTTGAATTATTTTCGTTCTTTGCCTGTGTGTGAGACTGCTCTTCTGAAGGAGAAAGGTGGCTGAGAAGAGCAGAGAGATGGAACTTGGTGTGGTGCCTTTGGAGGCTGTGTGACACTGGACAAAATGGAGTCAGCAGGGATGGGTGGGAGTGGGTGGCTCTTAACTTCTGTCTTCCCACAGCACCCATGCTGGATGAGTCGGTGATTATCCAGCTAGTGGAAATGGGCTTTCCCATGGATGCCTGCCGCAAAGCCGTGTATTACACAGGGAATAGTGGGGTTGAGGCGGCCATGAACTGGGTCATGTCACATATGGATGATCCAGGTATGAGGCCATGGCCTTGGCGAAGCCTACTGCTTCTGGGCTGTTGTGCTTGTGTCCTACTACCACAGTGTAAAACTGAAGTAGTTTGGACTTGGACTGTGCCCTCTTGGAGAGATCTAACTACTCTGAGCTGTGTTGTGTTTCCTGCTGCAGACTTTGCTAACCCATTAGTTCTCCCTGGATCCAGTGGACCAGGGTCAACTATTGCCTGCCCAGACCCTCCTTCAGAAGACAGTGTGGCCACCATTGTCTCCATGGGCTTCTCCCGGGACCAGGCTATGAAAGCGCTTAGAGCCACGGTGAGAGGCACGGGTGACATCAGAGTGCAAGGATTTTCTCAGGAACAGGGATTCTCACGTTCACTGTCTTCTCTTCTTCCTTCCAGAACAACAGTCTGGAGCGTGCTGTGGATTGGATCTTTAGTCACATTGACGACCTCGATGCAGAAGCTGCTATGGATATCTCAGAGGGGCGCTCGGCAGCCGAGTCCATCTCTGAATCTGTCCCTGTGGGTCCCAAAGTGCGCGATGGGCCCGGAAGTGAGTTCCAAGGCATAGGAATGTGGATTTTGGGGTGCAAACTCAGCATGACTTTGTCATTCCCGATCCGTGCAGTACTGCAGGTTTTAGCAGCAGCAGCTATCGCAGAGCTGGTCTGGTTGTAGAGGTGGAAGCAAGGAGGAAGAGGGAAGGAATGGCAGAGTAGTCTAGACCCTTCAGGCTGGATGAGGATTACCTGGAAGCCAGTAGGAGAGAGGCAGGGGAAGTGCCATCAAGTGAAAGACAGAAAGGGCTTGTGCTTCTTTTATACAGTGGGTCTGGGAGGCTTTTTTGCCCTTTTGGTTCCTACTGAAAAACCAGTTCCAGTCTGTGCACAGAATTGGTGCCAGAGATGCTTGGCTGCTGTGTGCCATAGGGAGGGGGAATCCCTGCCTTACCCATCCAGCACCCATGGCCCAAATAAAAAGTTGGAAGAGTGAAGGCTAAATGGAAGTTACCATCTCCCGTTTCCCTCTGTGTTTGGCCTTAGGACCACTCACAGTCACACTTGATGAGGATCTCATTCTAAATTATTACCCAGCAGAGCTTCCTTCAGGGATCCTTCTCTAGAGAGGGCCTTGCACAGGGTGTTAGGGAGTACGGTATCTTTCCTCTTTCCATGACAATCCTCTCTTCCCTCCTTCTTTCAAGAATATCAGCTGTTTGCCTTCATCAGCCACATGGGCACTTCAACTATGTGTGGACATTATGTTTGTCACATCAAGAAAGATGGCAGGTAAGGATTTCCACACTGTAAGGGAACTGACGTACTGCTTTAAATCCCCATCCTCCCCTGTTTCTTCAGAGGTCTTGGGGGGTTGGGGCTGAGAGCTGGTGAGTGAAATCCAGTTGTGTCTTAAACACAGAATGGCATTCCTGAGCTCCTCTTGTGCCTGTTGCAGGTGGGTGATCTACAACGACCAGAAAGTCTGTGCTTCTGAGAAGCCCCCCAAGGACCTGGGCTACATCTACTTCTATCAGCGGATTCCCAGCTAGAACATCCTCTTGCTCTGTGTGGTGGGGGGAGAGTGGGCTGAAGGTGTGGGGGGGGAAAG
>VZRQ01003283.1:388144-409337 GCA_013397975.1 Machaerirhynchus nigripectus
GGCGAGCTGCCGCCGCGGGAAGCGGCGAGCGCTGCCTGCCCCGGGACCATGGAGGACGAGGAGCTGGAGGAGGATGAGGAGAAGGAGAAGGAGGAGGAGGAGGAAGAAGAGGTGAGGGGGAGGCCCTCAGCACCGCCTGTCTGTAGTTGGGCCAGCGCTGGCGTTGTGCTCTCTCCTTCTCTCCCAGGAGCCGGGTCCTTGTCCCCTGACGGAGGAAGTCCTCAAGGAGGGCCTCTCTCTCCTCAGTAAGACCGGCAACGGGCTGGCCCACGCATATGTGAAGTTTGAAGCCAAAGACAAGTGAGTGCGCAATGCCTGACCCGGCAGAAGCCCCTTCATGGCTGTGGAGCCACTGTGCCACAAGCTGGTGACCGGCCATGCGGGGTAGGAGCGTATCCAGGCCTTGCTCTCCAGCCGCACGGATTCCAGTCTGGGCCTCAGCATAGCCTGTCCATCCTCAGCCCTGGGCTGGGCATTGCCTCCACCACGGCCAGACACAGTGCTGGGAACATCAGTGACCCCAAGGGTGAGGGCAGCCTGCCCGTCGCTCTGGACTGTGTTCTCCTGGGGGGACCTGAACAGAGTGACCTCCCTACAGGCACTTTGAGAAATATCCATTGACATCTGTGCTGCTAACTGCTAACCTTTGGCGCAGGCAGCTGTAAGTACAGTGCCACAATGGCCTTGGGACAGTTTGGAGCCTCAGCCTCCCCAGCACACCCACATAACCCTGGACCTAACTAAGGCCCCAGTAAGACTGTTTCTTTTGGCAGCCTCATAGGGTATCTCAATCACCATTTCTTCCACTAGGAAAGTCCTTCCACACAGTTCTTGGTGTTGACACTATTGTCTAACAGACCCCTCCCCAAAACTTACCCTTTCCTCTGCCCTGGTTGTGCCCTGGCCTGACAGATACAATTCAATGGGAATAAGTGCTCCCTCTGCCAGGAAAGCAGGTCCAATCTTACCATTCATCCTTGTTTACAGACTGTTTGGCCTGTCCCTATCACCTGCCTTTTTCTTCCTTCTCTCAGCAAGGCTTTCTAGGACAGCAGGGAAATAGGAGAGAAGGTTGCCCTCCCTCCAGTAGTGGCCAGGAGCAACCCAAAAGCTGGTAGTTGGGAAATATGAGATATTTTATTCACATTCTCCCTCCCTCAGGGGCCTGACAGACATCAGCCTTCTCGAACGCTTCATTCACCTGCGGTATGTGGATCTGTCAAAGAACAAGCTGCAGGATTTGTCCCCACTGAGCAGCCTAACCCAGCTGCTTTGGCTGAAGGTGGATGGGAATCTGCTCACCAGTGCCAGCATGCAGGAGCTGCCCTACCTCCAGGTCATCAGCTTCGATCGTAATCACATCAAGGATTTGGAGGGCATAACTCACCCCCTCCTAGCCAACCTCAGCCTGAAAGGTAATACAGACCACCTCTCTTCATTCTTGTGGGGACACTCTCTGAAATGTGGGAATAACTTTCTTCTTCCTCTGGCTCTCAGAAAATAAAATCCAGACAGCACTGGGCCTGAGTCACGACCAGTTGTCCAGCCTGCAAGTCCTGGAGCTGCGAGGAAACGAGATAAAGACCACAGCAGGGCTTGGTGTTTCCAAGCTGAAGAAGCTGTATCTGGTAAGGGATCAGCCAACCAGGGGAGTGGGACAGAGCTGCTGCAGAGCCCAGCACCTGCAGCCCAGACAGCACAAAGGGAGTGGCCATGAACCACAAACCACAGAGGAGTGGATGTTCAGTGCATCGGGCTCTTCCCTCACAGCCTTCTGCGGGAAGGCAGTTTTCCCTCCAGGCAGTGTTAGGCAAGCTTGTATTCCGTGTGCCCTGGGACCACTGGAGGTCACTGGGTAAAGCAACAGCTTTGCTCTTTGGGTCACAAAGGAAGGCGATGCCTCTTCCTGCTCTCTGATGGAATCAAATCAAAATACTGGTTTAAAGCCAGCACAATTATATGATTCACACCTACAGCTGCCAAAAAAGAAATTGATTCAATATTGCAGCGAAACTAAGATAGGACAAGCAATTTCTTAATATCATGAAACAGTTGCTTCAAGGAAGCATTTGCTCCTAGAGATGCAAGTGAAGAGAGTATGTATGGCTTAGTCCCATGCATCACACTGTGCTACAGCTTGCAAATCTAAACAGATGTCCTGAGTCACTACCTCTTGAAAAGCAATTAAATATGATAAAGGCTTTGAAAAACTATGTGGCTTCTTTTCATCAAGATTCCCTGGCAGAAAACACTGAGAAGATTGCTTGCTAAGATTGCCTGCAATTTTCTGGTGGAAGACTGGGATTTCATGATTAGAGATGCTCCAAGAATGGATGAAGTGGATAAGTCACTAGCTACAATACAGCATTTCAAAGCATACCCATAACTTAGTGAGTTATTGCAGGGAAGCAAACAGAGCATCTCTGTTGAGGGAAGGTTCCTGGCATGACTGAGGGGTTTCTGAGCTGCCCACATGAAATGAGAAAATTGCAAGAGGTAATTATTAAAACTAGAACAGTTGACTCTCAAGAATCTTTGGGGCTTGAATTTGTCTCCCATGTCCACCTGCTCATTAAATCATTTTGCAGGGAAATCTCTCTCAGTAATGCTTTGGTTTCTGTGTACAGACTTTGGTCTTACTTCAGCCTTGGGTAGGTGCAGCTGATCCCTCAAGGACAGGGTTCGAGACAAAGTGTTCAGTTTAAGGAACTGTACTTATGACATAGCTGCAGATGAAATTTAGTATGTAAAAAGTGGTATGTACTAGCAGGAAGACTACAAGCTGGCTGTGTACCATGTGGCATTTGCATCACTTTGAAGGTCACAGGAGGGCTCTGTTAGCTCCTGGTCATGGTGGAGGAGTGGTGGCAAAGGCTAACTAGAGAAAGGTGGAGTGTGCAGGAAGGAGGAGAGGAAATAATGGGCAACATATGGTAAATTTCCCTAAGAAACAGTGGCATCACATCTGGGTGAAGAACTGGTATCTAAGGGAAGGTGATGGCATGTCAGACAGAATGTTGTTTGATTTAAGGGGAAAAAATGAAACAACTCTGGAAAATATCCATTCTGCATTGTCCTGCTAGTGCTTGCAAGGCCAGAGCTGGTAAAACTATTCACACTGAAGTGATGAAGAAAGTGAGAGTGATGGGAGGTTACTATTCCTTTTATAAACCAGTGATCAGTGAGCTCCCCACCCACACCAGCTCACGATTTTCTCTGAGGTACAATGTCCTAATCCTTCCTGACTGTTAAATCTGCTTACGTGGCCGTCACTAAATATACAACTTTCCCCTTTTTGTCTTGGTGTTACTCCTTTCACTTGGCCCAGCTGGTCCAGATTCTCCTTTGTCCAGTTTCTATTAAAATCCTCCTTTTCTACAAAATGTCCTTCTCCTGAATGACTCAGCCCTAAAGCGTTCGCCTATCCCACCAGTTCAGCCTGTGCCCCTTTTTTAGTCTCAGGTATTGCCCACGTCATTGCTTCGGTACCTGTGAGGGAGAGAGCACAACAGCACCTCTCACCGCGTTTTGCATTCAGGTCTCAGCATCCTTAACGACTGCAGCCCCGAGCCAAATCGGCAAGGGAAGCCCTGCTCAGCTCCAGGCTGGAGAACGTGGCGGGGAGACGATAGCTACCAGGGATGCTCCAAACTTGGCCGCACAAGGCGGCGAGCAGCCTGACCGAGCAGAGCGTAGGTGCTGGCACTGCGGGGAGCCCGCGCTTGGGCAGGAGACCTCTAGTGGTCTTTTCCAGCCGAAATCCTGCTGTGAAACTAGTCCTGAAATTCAGAGCTTCGTATTTCCCTGCTTCATTAACCTAAATCCCAGTGAAATGAATGAAATTCAGTGATGGGAAATTTTAAACTTCCTGAAGGAAGACACAGCCCAGAGGAGTAGAAGGGACTTCTTGGTCGTAGATTTCCCCCACTAGAGAAGCAACTACTGGAGGATGCCTGGGCTACATGGACTATATGACTGAGAGGGGCTGGTTACTCATCCTTTAAACACACTCATTTTAGGCTCAGGTGTGCTTTCCCCTCCATGCTGTTACTCTCTGAGGCCCAGATTTGGCACTGCCATGGAAAGGGGTGCTGTGCTGGCAGTGGAGTATTCACCTGGAATGGTTTTGTCTCAGACACCAGTGATGCTCCACAAAACACTTTTCCAGCAAACTTTTGGTCCTTAAATCTGAATCCTTAGAACCCACTTGGCCAAGACCCTGAACTACCTGATCTAGCTTCAGAGAAGGCTGTGTTATGAGTGGTAGGGAGTCTGAAGGGTAGAAAGAGCTTTAAAGGCCAGAAATAACTGCTGTTCCCTCTCCTGTGTGTCCCCTTTTTCCTTCTCTCTTCCTGCGTCCCTGGTGCTCAGGCCCAGAACGCCATTTGCAGCCTTGAAGGCCTTGAGGATTTTGAGGAGCTGGAGACTCTGCACCTGCGTGGCAACAAGCTTGAGGCCCTGGATGGATTCTCTGATAGCATGAAGTGCCTGCAGTACCTCAATCTGCGGTGGGTCCTCCCTGCTTTATGTTGGGAACAGAGATCCCTTCATCAGACTGCACTCCCATTTAGATCGTTAGGATTTTCTGGGGTGTTTTTTGGATGTCAGGTACCTGATGGGGATGTCAGGACACTGCTGATATTTACCATCCTTAACTGGTGTTCAGCAGCTGTCTAGGCACTGTAATAGCCAGGGCTTTTCCTGGGCTTCTCAGAAAATATCTGCCTCTCCAGTCATTCTCATACCTCACCTCAGGCTTTTCATTCCTTGCCGTAAGTTGGTTGGATCCCTTGAAGTGTGTTCTCTGTGTTTTGCCTGCAAATGCTCTTTAGTTCTTGGCGTTTGCCATGGGGGGCCACGGTGGTGTCACACGGTTCAATGGACTGTCTGAGCACAGAGAAATCCAGGGGAGATGTCCCTTTTGTCCCTCAGCCTGGGGAGCTGCAGACGGATCTGGATTTTAGGTGACAGATCTGTGGTCTGTCCATGGTCCCTCATGCTGCTAAGTTTTGCTTTCTCTGTCTTGTCCACATACTCTTCCAAAGGAATTTCACTACTTGCATGGGTCTCCTTCCCCTGCTCTCTGTGCTTCCTTTTCTTTAGGAGCAATGGGATCAGAAGCTTTCAGGAGGTGGAAAAACTGCAGGTCCTTCCCATGCTGCAGGCACTGGTGCTGACGGACAATCCATGTGCTGAAGAACCCGATTACCGGCTGGCAGTCCTGTCCCGGCTGCCACAGCTGCAACGCCTCGACAAGGAATTAATTGAGGAAGATGAGAGGGAAGAGGCAGAGCAAATCCGTCTGACAAGGCTGGAAAAGGGATAGGTGAGAACAACACAGTGTGGGGATAACAAGGAGGTGGAGAGAAGGAAAAAGGATCAAACATGCTGATAAAGCCTCTCCTCCACTATATTACATGAGGAGAAGGGCAAGGGATGTCAGTCTTAAGAGCACAAGAGCCTGAGAAAGAGGCCAGGCTTTGCAACCTAGTTGTGGTGGCCAGCATGCAACCCTGCTGCCATTCCTGTCCTCACTAGCAAAAGAGGGCAGTGAAAGGGGAAGAGACATCGGGCATGGAGTCATTAACTTCTTCCTCTTCCCTACTTCAGGAAAAGGAACGCTCTCTCAAGGATGATGTGACTCTTCCGGGCATGGAAGAATTTCTTTAGGATAAAGTGACTAAGTGACCCGTTTTTAACACCTGTTCGTGGAGGCTGTTAAGATGTAGAGATGCCTTTCCCTGTATGTGAGGCTGGGAAAGTGAGAGCTGTAGGTACCAGCTTCACCTCATTTTACCTCTGGAGAAACAAGGAGTGCTACCCACCCTGGTCCAGGAAGCTGCCCTGAGGCACTGCAGTGTTTTTGCAGTCGCTGCACTGATATGTTACATTCTCCGTAGGCCTGAGAGGGGAAAGGGGAGAGTTACAGGTTCTGTGGTTCGATTTATGACTCCCAAAAATCCTGCAAGATTTTCTAATTTGAATAAAAATAATTAATGAGCCTGGAGTGACTGGGATTGTTTATCCTGCACACCCACTCCTATTCCCTGGCTTTCTCACCCTCATCTGTCTACGTCTATCCCTTGCTGCCTGCCTCTCTCTCTCTCTCCATCCCCTACGTGCTGTTTGCAAAGCTTTGCTAAATCCTGACTCATCGCAGCTCTGGGTCACATGCTGCTGTCCCGGCCCTATCAGGGGCGTCTCCATCCTGCTGCTGCCGCCACTGTTGGCTTAGAGGACACATCATCTCCCCTTGAGGTCCTGCATCCCTCCTCAGCTTCGTCCTCTCTCCTTTCTACCAGCACTTTCTGAATCTCTCGTCCACCCCTGCCCTAGGAAGGTAAGTGTCTCCCCACGGCCAGCACCCCCTCACCGCATGCCTGTTTCTGCTGCCCGCCTTGTGCCCTCCAGACCCCGCACGCACTTTGGGGTCCCTGCGGAGAAGGACCACGGTGAGCGGCATTAACAACTAAACTCCCCTCACTTCCTCCTCCTGCTCCTCCCACCTCTCTCTCCTCACCCCCATCCTTCTGACTTTTCTTTCATATTTTAATTCCAGGTCCTCCCTCCTTCCCAAGCGTCCCCCCCTCCCCCCCCCTCCCCCCGGCAATCATCATTTCAGACGTGAACCCAGGGAACTGCAGGAGGGAGGGTAATCAACGAGGATAGGTGGTGCTCCCAAGGGCACTGTCGGGAGGTGCTGCGGGATGGAGCTTTCCCGGGGGGAGGGGGTGGTAGTGGGGAGAAGGCAACGCTCAGTCTGGGCACCGCTGGGGAAGGGATCCAGCCTCGGAGCGGACCAGCCCCCCCCAGTCTCCCGAGGTATTGACATAAACACGGGCGCTCAGGGAGAGGGAGGGAGCAGAGGGGATGTTTTCCTATTTGCACAGCCCCACACCACAGGGGAGGGGGAGAGCAGGGAGAGGAGGTGACAGTCAGGGAAGCAATAGCTGCATCAGTCACGACACTGCAGCAGTGCGGGCTTCCTGGGAGCAGTGCCCAGCCCGTGGGAATGGCAGCAGCACACGGGGCTGGTGGCGGTGCCTTAGGGGAAAGGTCTTCACCGTGCCGGCCTGGCGGGGACGGGGAACTGCTGCCACAGGAAGGCACTGCAGCAGCACCAGCCTCCCAGCGTACGCTGCCCAGCCCCAGTTCACGGGGGACTGCACAGCCTCCTCTCTCTTTCTGGATGTGGTCTGTGGCTTCCCAGCTATGGCTCCATCCCAATCCTTTATCCCAGCTTATCCGCCTCTGACCTCCTTTCAGGACAGTGCAGCTGATGCCAGGGATTTCAGGGTGGTTCTGTTTAAAAGAGAGCAAACGCAGGGGACACGGGGCAGCAACACAAGTGGAGAAAAGGGTTTAAAGGACTACAAGGGAGAGGAGATCGTGTAAGTGATGGGGTGGGGCAGGCAAGGCTGGATTCGGGCTTGTCATTTGGCTTCCTCGAGCTGGCTCCAAGAGGGGCAGGTGGATGTGACCACAGGGATGTGACCAGGGGCAACGTGACCACATTAGCAGAGAGGCACAGCATCTGGCACGGCTCTGCTGTCAAAGACGACTTTAAGCGGGGTCCTGTCCCTCTCTAGCCCGTGGAGGCTGTTGAGGCACGGCCAGGACACTGCTGCCAAGGAAGCTCGCGGCTGGCTGTGCCGGCACGACTCTGGAGGAAGTTCCTGTGGCGTGTGCCAGATGGCGTGAGGAGCACTGCCAAAGCGGCTGATGGGGGATCCCAGCCCAGATGGACATGGTGGAGGGCCCTGTGCAGGCTCCAGAGAACCCTGGAGTCGCTGACTGAAACTCCCCGCACGAGAAGCTCTGGCTGAAACTTCAGAGCAGCAGAAGGATTTCCTCATACCCCTGTGATTTCCACCCACTCTGGGCAGTGGGGTCGAGCACTGCCCCCGGCTTCCCCATTCTGCTTCTCAGCTCCCCTTGGTGCTGTGATGTGCTGCTTCAAGCTCATTCCCCCCATGCCCCTCTGCTGGCTGTACCCCTGCTCACATACACCACGGGGAGGTCCTGGCTGGGGCTCTGTGGCTACTCTGGCCTCTGCCAGCCCTGCTCAGGCTTGAGGGAATCATCTGTGGGAGCCAGGGGAGGAAAACCTGGCAGTGTTGGGAGCATGGGGGGCTGCACCTGACTGCAGCACCCCGACATTGCACAGCTCCACAGCCGGGGGAATGAGAAGGTGGCATGGGGGAATGAGCTGGTTTGGAACCCCTAGAGAGCAAAGTGCAGCAAGAGAAGCTCTTTCAAACAGCCATCATCACCCACCAGCATGTTTTCTACTTCAGGTTTAACCAGGTGCCCCAAAATGCTAGGCTTCCTCACCCTCCTCATCCAACAGAGATTCAGCCCAGTCTCATCTGCTTTCCCTTCAGGAGAAGGGTTGGCAGCTGGGCCAGGTCCCTGCTCCCTTCAGAGCCCTCTTTGCCACATCTGAGGCACTGTGGCCTTCAGCAAGATGGCTCCCTGGGCTGCCAGGCTCCACGCTCCTGCCGCCTCGGCACAGCCTGACCCTGCAGCTCACAGGGGACACAGGGAGGCTGAGCAGGAGCTTGGCAGGGGGACACGGCTGGGGTCTGGGACAGCCAAGCTGGGATGGCCTGGCTGGAGAGGGGCTGGGGGTCCCCACTGGCTGGCTGCCCCCCTGCCCTGCCCATCGCGCTCGGCTGGCTCCCTGTTCTCTGCACAGGGACACAGCAGCCACTTGCTGTCTGGCCTGGCAGGCGCTGTCCTCGCCTCCCGGCAAGGGGACAGGAGATGCCAGGAGCTGGTGCCCCGTCCTTGACGCCAGAGCCAGGGGCACCTCCCCGCTGCGCCAGCTGATCCCTCCCTCTCTGCTGCCCGTGGCACCCTCCCCATCCCTGCCATCCAAGCTCATATCGGGTGCTCTTCCGTGACGCAGGGAGAGAGGCAGAGAGAGCTCCCAGTTTGTCATCTGCAGCAGAGGGACAGAGTAAATTCAAATAGATAGCCAGTTCCTGGAAAAATGTTCATATATTCCTGTAGTCTGGGTGAATTCCTAAATTTCCTGGGGCAAATTGTTTTAGCCCAAATTTCTAAGCTTACTTTTCCTTGAATTCCCTTCTCTCTGTCAGTTTAGACATAGTAGGGGTGAGCACCACATCCTGGAGCCTCTCAGAGCTGAACGCATCCTGTTCTCTCCTCTCCACAGACTCACCATGGCAGTCGAGAGGATCCATGCCCGCGAGATCCTGGACTCCCGTGGGAACCCCACCGTTGAGGTGGACCTGTACACACACAAAGGTATGCGGGTGAGGATAAGAGACGGAGGGAAAGCCCTGCCCACCGCGGCAGAGCTGGTGCTGTGCAGCAGCAGCCTGGCACGCTGAGAGCATGGAGGGTCCTCGCTGGTGAACCCCCAGCAGACAACGAGCCAGGGGAGGAGGCAGAGACCAAAACTCTGCTCGTGGCTCTGCTTGTGCCTGTGCTCAGCAACTCCACACAAGTGCCGGGCAAATCGCGACAAGACAGCTGGCTGTCCTGTGTGTGACACGAGCCATGCACCTGCTTGTGGCAGGGATGGAAGGTTTTTTATCATAAATATATGCGCCTTCTCATCATACCCCTGCTGCAGCTGTGCTTTTAGTCCTGGGGCACAGTGGAAGTTCGGTAGCACATCCCTGGCCATGCTCACGGCAGGGGTAAAGCTCTGGCCCTGAGATCTTTGTGCAGGTATGTCCATGCATGGGTCTCAGCTGGAAGAGCTGCATTTGTGCTGGGCCCAAAACTACTTGGGCTGAGGGGTGAGGAGCAGTGAGAGGCCAGAGCAGGCGTCCAACCATTGTCTTCTTTCTTCAGTGAGGCATAAACCTCAGTCTGAGGGGGAGGAAGCTGAGGGTGGCTGTGAGTCAGGCTCCCTCTGGAACCAGGAGGAGGGCTGAGGAACCAGACTTCCACCCATCATACACATCACAGTTCTGGGATCAGTGGGAATTTCTGTGTACCTGACATCCAGGTTCCTGAGTCTGGAAGCCCTAGGTGCATTTATTTCTGCCACTGAGGTGCTCCACCTCTGAGAAGACTGGCCATGAGCAGCCAGCCAGCGGGGCCATCCATTTGCACAAGCAGTTGCTGCATCCTTCCCTATGAAAGCAGGGCAGAAGCAGGTGCGTGAGGGTCTTTCCTCTTCACCCTCTGCTCATCTCACACCTCGCTTTGCTGTTCCCCAGGCATGTTTCGAGCGGCCGTCCCCAGTGGAGCGTCCACTGGTATCTACGAAGCGCTGGAGCTGCGAGACAACGACAAGTCACGTTTCCTTGGAAAAGGTGGGGAGATGCCTGCTCCACAGCTCATCCTCGGGGCTGCCTGTGTGTGGGGCTCTGCTGGAGGGTTCTGCCCCCATCCATCAGTGTGACACAGATGTGTCCCGCTGCCCTCAGGGAGACCACAGAGGCACAGACCTAGCGTAAAGTGAAAGATCAGGCCTCAATCTTCACTTGCTGTCTCCCTTTCTCAGTCTATCAGTCCTCTCCCTCCCTCTTTCCACTCTTCTCTCTGCCTCACTCTCTCTCTCTCTCTCTCTTTCTTTCTCTGCCTCTTCCCTTCTTTAGGGGTCCTGCAGGCCGTGGATCATATCAACAGCACTGTGGCCCCAGCTCTCGTGGGCTCTGTAAGGATTTCTCTTTGTTCTCCCTTGTCCACCGCTTACTCTGGTCCGTCTCTGTCCCCTGATCTCTGTCTCTGCCTCTCTTCATCTCACTGGGTTAACAGACGTGGCGAAGCTCTCTGTGAACCTGGGCACACCCCTCCTGCCCTCCATGCCTGTGTGTGTCCACAGCAATCTTTTCTCTGGGAGGAAAGTATTTAACGCTTCCTGGTCCACCGCAGCCTCTGTACAGCCTAACTAGTCCCCTCGGTGCTCCCCGTAGAGCTCACTCCCTCTTTCAGCTGTGCTCCCCCTCAAGCACTGAATCACATCCACATGTCTGTTGGCCTCATCCTGGTGTGATGAGCAATGGTTGTATCGTGCAGGGTCTTGGCACAGCCTTGCAGAGCAGTGGTGTCACATCTGCAGCCTGTTTACACCTGAAGACCTGGAGCCTGCTTTGAGGAGAGCTGAGCTGAAGCCACATATTACACACCATGTAGCCCACGCTTGGCTCTGGCCGAGAGCCCAGTTCTCTCCACCCCTGAAAAATACCGAGCCTGGTGGAGGGCTGCCTGTGTTGGGTCTAATCTTGCTCTCCACCTCACTCCTGAGGATGGCTCCAACCAGTCTACATTCGCTTGCTTGAGGTTGAGCATGCTCTGTTGTTCTGCCTAGCTTCTGTGTGGCCACAGCACCACAAAGCTCCCTGGAAGCTGCCAAAAGGCTGGGTAAATCCCCAAGGGAGTCCTGTGTCCCCAGCAATGCGTGGCCTTGCCTGGGCTGCAGCTGACCCCCTCTCCACCGTGGGTACATCTACATTGCACTGCAGCAACCCCATCGTGGTTATCTAACCCGACTAAATACCAAGGCACCAGTTTCCAGAGCTTTGTGTGTATATGTTCTCCCCCAAGCTGAAAAGGTCCTTGTACCCCCAGCTTCTCCATCAACGCCTCCTTTTCCGCACACCAGAGCCAGCAGCTCTTCCAATCGTCCCCTTCTCAGGAGCTGCTTCTTTCTTGCAGGGCCTCTCTGTTGTGGATCAAGAGAAGATAGACAACCTGATGCTTGAGATGGACGGCACAGAGAACAAATGTAATTCATCCCTCTTTTTGGCTGGGAAGTTACGACCATGGGAGGCTGCAGGGCAGGAGCGGGGGGCACTGTCCGACCCGTGCTGAGCCCAAGGCTGGGCTGGCAAGGGCACCCACTGGGCAGGATGTTGCCACCTGAAAAGTCTATCTCCTCCTTTGCCCACAGCCAAGTTTGGCGCCAATGCCATCCTGGGAGTTTCGCTGGCTGTGTGCAAGGCGGGAGCTGCGGAGAAGGATGTGCCCCTGTACCGGCACATCGCTGACCTGGCCGGCAACTCTGACCTCATCCTTCCTGTGCCAGTAAGACTCCTCAGTCCTTGACATCCACCTTCAGAAACTCCAAAAGAGTGGTGTTTCCGAAAGAAACTTCAAAGGTGTTGGGAGGTAGATAAGGAAGGGATATGGGACTGAAACATCAGCTGAGTGCACTGCACTTGTCAGGGAAGCAAACCAAGGCCCGAGATTTGTCAAGTTTCAATTGGAAAAAAAGGAGCCTGAGGAAGATACAGCAGAGGTTGTGGTTAGGGGCCGATTGAGAATCTCATTCTTAGCTCAAGAACCAGAGGGCATCATGTGAATCCTCTGGAGCACAGTTCAAAACAAGGGCATATGGGTCTTCACACCAGGGGAAGCTGCCTTGAGAAACTCCTTCACAAAGGGTGTTGTGGATGCTAAAATTTTCTCAGGGTCAGGAAAAAAGGTCCTGGAAGAGAGACTTACAGTACTATTGATAAACACATACAGATAAACACAGCAAAGATAAACACACATAGCTCAGGAGATCTCTGAGAGGGAAACAGGTGGGAAAATCTTCTCCAGCCATGTGCTTTGAGCCACTACTAGAAGCAAGACTCCAAGCTTATGTGCCTTTGGTCTGATGGTTGTAGCTGATGTGCTTATGTTACCCTGTGGGATGTGGCATGAATGGGCAGGGTGACACATCTGAGAGCCTCCTCTAAGGGGTGCCAAGACCAGTTCAGCTCTGACTCTCTTCTGGACTCTTCCAGGCTTTCAATGTGATCAATGGAGGTTCCCACGCAGGCAACAAACTGGCCATGCAGGAGTTCATGATCCTGCCTGTGGGAGCCGAAAGCTTCCGCGATGCCATGCGCATCGGGGCTGAAGTCTATCACAACCTCAAGAGTGTCATCAAGGAGAAGTATGGCAAAGATGCTACCAATGTGGGTGATGAGGGAGGCTTTGCTCCCAACATCCTGGAAAACAGCGAAGGTGAGAGTTCTGCAGAGATGGGGTACCCCTGCCTGCAATGCCATGGGTTCTTATGCTCAGCTCAGAGCATTCCCCAGACTGATTCAAAAGATGATGCCTCAGTGTCACTGACCTCCTGTGTTGGGGAATGTTTCTAAGCTCATTCTCCTCGGGGTGGCCTTGATCTGTCACAGCCTCTCCATACAAACCTTTTATGCATGTGCACACTTTTACAAGGCCTTCCACAGTTTGTCTCTGAGCTGTGGGATTGCATTTTAATTCCTCCTTGTCCCTTTGGACACAGCCTCTACAGCTCCTTGGCATGTTTCTGTTGTGTTCTGGGCTCCCTTCTACCTCTCCATCACACCACCAGACTCTTAGGGGCTCTAGGGACCTTCCCAGGGGAGGCTCCCACCAAAAGGCAGAGGTCTCTGCATGGGCTGACTCTCCTGACTGCAATTCTCCTCTCAGCTCTGGAGCTGCTCAAGGAAGCTATTGACAAGGCGGGCTACACGGACAAGATTGTCATCGGTATGGATGTGGCAGCCTCCGAGTTCTACCGTGACGGCAAATATGACCTGGACTTCAAGTCCCCAGATGACCCAAGCCGCTACATTTCTGGAGATGAGCTGGGCGACCTCTACCAAAGCTTTGTACGTGACTACCCAGGTGAGCTGCTGTGCGGGGCAGTAGGGAATCAGCACTGGTGCTGCACACTGACCAGGCACAAACCCTCCGTGTTCTTGGGGTGGGAAGGGAGGCAGCTTTGACTCGTGTCTCTTCTGTTGTCCTTTCAGTGGTCTCCATTGAGGATCCCTTTGACCAAGATGACTGGGAGGCCTGGTCTAAGTTCACCGCCAATGTGGGGATTCAGATAGTGGGAGATGACCTGACAGTGACAAACCCCAAGCGCATCGAGCGAGCTGTTGAAGAGAAAGCCTGCAACTGCCTCCTGCTCAAAGTCAACCAGATTGGATCTGTCACAGAGGCCATCCAAGCGTAAGTCCGGCCCACTGCCCTTGTTGTCCCAAGAATGGGTTGGTGATGAATCACAGCAAGGTGTCACACTGTGCACTGGGTCAATAGCCTTGTGTCTCTACCAGAGTGTAGGATGGTGAGAGTGGGAGCTGAGGGTCTCTGGATCTTACCCTGTGCAGGTGGTGGTTATAGGAGTAGGAGCTACTGACTGCATTTCTCACTCCCTGCAGCTGCAAGTTGGCCCAGGAGAATGGATGGGGCGTGATGGTGAGCCACCGATCTGGGGAGACCGAAGACACCTTCATTGCTGATCTGGTTGTAGGACTGTGCACTGGGCAGGTAGGTGAACCCCCAAGCTATGCACAGGCCTGGTGGAAAGCAAAGGGGTGTCAAAACAGAATCCCCTGCCCTGCTATGGGAAACTGGTACAAGTCATAACAGTGTCTTACAGTGTTTGCTTTGGGGAATGCTTTACAGATAAAGACTGGTGCTCCCTGCAGGTCTGAACGCCTGGCTAAATACAACCAGCTCATGAGGTAAGGGGCTCCAGGCATGGGAACACAGAAGAGAGAACGGGGGAGAGACCAAGTGGGTGGGAGAAGCTGAAAGCCCAAGGGTGCATGGGGCTCATGGGTGAAATGTTACAAAGACAAGGCACAGAGATGACAGGAGGATCCTGGGGAGGCCTCTGGGGCAGACTCCTTTCCTCCTCCTTGGCATGAGGGTGCAGCCCTGCAGGCTCAGCAGCTGGCAGGAGCTGAGTTCTCGGGCACATGTCAGCTTCCTGCTGATGAGCTGCCTCTCCAGCGCCCTGGTGCCTCCAATGCTCCCTCACTACAAGGGCCTGATGTGTGCTGTCTCTCTCCTGCAGGATTGAGGAAGAGCTTGGAGATGAAGCACGCTTCGCTGGACACAACTTTCGCAACCCAAGTGTTCTTTGAACATTGTCCCCAGGGCACAGCCACCCTGCTGCTCTTTCCCACCTCACAGACTCTGAACCCCCCTTTCCTTCCACTGCTCCCTTTTTTGCTCTTTCTCCCCACTCTGTCACCTGGTTTCCTCTCACCTCGAAACCCCTTGAGTTCAGGTGTCCCCGGCTAGATGTACCCAGGTGAAGGATGAGAGAGCGGCCTACACCCCGTCCCTTGCTGTGGGGTCATAAGCATTCCTGGATCTAGGCATTGTGTGTCTCTGTTGTTTGTGCAGGGCCACGCCTGGGCCACTCTGCTCACGTGTCAGACCACGGGAGCGTCTGCCCGGTGTGTTCCCTCGTACGCCGAAGCATGTGCGGTGACCATCTGTGCGTCGGCCGGTGCGCTCGGACACCGCTGCACCCGCAGCTGTGTCCAGCCGAGTGTTGCCAGCGGCTCGCTCTCGTTGTGCATGTGTGTAGGTGTGTGTACGTGTCCCGGCCTACGGCGTCCCTGTGCCCCAGGCGTGTGTCTGCACCGAGCCCTGGTGGGAGCCACGCGTCCCTCGCCTCCGCCCCGGCAGTGTTGTGTTGGGCTGTGCTGTGTTGGGCTGTGCTTGCCGGCAGCTTAGCGTTGAAGTGCACTGCTGTCCCACAGTGGGTGTGCGTATGTGTGCGTGTGTGTGCTGTCAGTCTCTGGCTCAGCACGTAGTACTGTGGGGCAATGTATTAAAGCACATCCGTGAACAAACCCATGCTCTCATTTGCTTCTTGTGACCTTTTTCTCTCTCTGTTCCCTTCCCTCTTGCACCCCTTCACCCTCCCCTCCGCCCATGATGTCTGCTTCACCTTCTGGACAGCCCATGCTCAGCTGAGCAACAGACAAACTACAGATCCCTAAACTCTATTAAAATGTATTTCACACCTGAGTTGCCTGACTTGGCCTGATGTTTATCTCTAGATGCCAGTGTTTGGGAAATGGGGACATTTTGCCATTAGAGCAGAAGATGCTCACACAGAAAGGTAACAAAAAAAAGCAGAGAGGACTGGCAAGGGGAAGAAAAGGCCCAAGTACCCTCACCTGCTTTCACAGCTTGGTCCCACAGCCTGACTTCTCTGTTGGCCACCAGCTGGGAAACACCAAAGGGAAGGCATGTGGGATGACTTGCCCCTGCCATCTCCACCAAACCATGTTGCATCTGCTGTGCAGGGATTTTAATCGTGCCTTCAGGGTGGGCCCCCAGCCGTCTGTCTGCTGGACTCAGGGGATGGCAGACAGAAATGGCAAGTCATTGAGAGAGAAAAAGCTGATTGTCCTCCCCCAAAAGGGGCCTGTAGAGCAGTGACTGGAGGCATAGGTGGGGTGTTAGTCTCTCTCAGCTCCATGTGGTTTCACAGGGGCAACTCAGCAGTACTTGGGGAAAGCAGCCGGTGCCCCAGCAGGCTGGGTGCCAGCAAACCCCAGCGCTTGCTCAACAAACAGCTTTGCTCTGGACTGACTCCAAGGAAGGCGGGAGGCTGGGGGTGCTACTGTGAGAAATCCAACTGGAGAATAAACGATAAAACCACCCTGCCCACCATTATATTCACGACAGTAGCCCTACTATGTTCTTGGGCACGCTCAGCTCCTGCCCCACTTCCCCACAGAAAGTTTCCAGACCCTTGCTTAACTCTTGTCATTTGTGATGAGCAACGACAAGGGTAAAGACTGAGGTTGCTCAGCAAGTCCCAATCCCCCTTGACTATATCCTAAAGCAGACTTTAAATTCAAAGACAAAACTTTAAAACACTGGCATTTCACTGCTGATCCTTTACTAAATAGCACAGATTAAGGACTAAGTCCAAGAAGGGAAGACAAAGACTTTGGCACACATGCCCAGAACTGAGAAGAGGGTGGGAGGGAGAATGCGAGGGTAGAGACAGGATTGGTTTCCAGGGCATCACCAGTGCACACAACACACATCTCAGTGGCAGCGAATATCTTGTGCCCCGGCTGCAGGCCGGCTCTCGCCCATGCTCTCTGGGAGCTGTAGTCCGGGAAGGCTCTGCTCCATCTTCCCCCGCCTCCGCGTCCCCCTCAGCGGCACCCGGCACCCTGCGGGATCCTGTGGGCCCCCCCAGCCCTTCCCCACAGTCACGTCTGCCGCCAAAGCGGTTGTGTGCATGACAGCGCTGTTTTCCTGAAGGAATGTGCATTTTGGGTACAGGCAGTGGGCTGTCTTTTCCCGTTGTACACCTCACTGCTCCTTTGTTTTAGATACTGGGATTTTGTGAACAGTATGGCTACTGCTTAGCAATCGGGGCAGGTTTTTTTGGGAAAAAAAACCCAACTTTGTTACCTTTCATATTCCCAAGAGCATCTCCTCTTCCCCCCCGCCCCTCCCATTTGTCTTCTTCTGTGCAAGCAAGGCAATTAAGTGCCCGAGGTAGCTGGTGTTGCCCACTTAAATGCAGCAAGGCTGCAACAGCAGGGAAGTGGTGTACGTGTCCCTACACTGTGGGAAGAATTTGTCAGGGAAGAGTTTCTGCCACTGAGGCATCACCACGTCCCTGTGTCAGGGAAGGTGCGTGAAAGCCCTGAGGGCTTAAGAACACACCGTGAAAGCCCTGAGGGGACGGGGACGCATCCCGCCATAGCAGAACCTCACCTTGGTGCCTTTTCTAAACCAAAAGAGTTCGTCACTGCTGGCACAATGTACAAAAGGAGTACGTGATGCTGGCACGTGTGCTTGGGTCACTGCAAATACTTGTCCTCAGCCAGTGCAACCTAAGATGCGTATGCTGCTTTCCCTTTGGCTCAGTGGCAGAGATTTGGTTATAGTTTCTTTGTGGTAGAAGTGTCCAAGCACTCGGCTATTCCCGCAGCTGAGGACTCCTGTTGTATAAGCTGATGTCTCCATCAGATTGCTGTGCTGTAATGTGAATGCAGTCAGACTCTGAGTAAAAGCACGGGGATGGGCTGGCAATGTGACGCTATCTGTGAATGGGAACATTTGTTGGATTTGCTTTCTTTTACCTCTCAAATCATACGCTGTTTAGATTACATTTTCGAACCAATGTTCAGCTGTTAAAGGGATAATTTAACATTAGATGCTCCCTCTCCCCCACCCCCTCCCCCCAAGCTTGAAGAATTTTCTTTTTTTTTCCTAAATACATGTGTGCACCCATAAATGAGCTGCAAGGGGAGATGTCACTGAACTAGGCTTGTTGTAGAGTGCAGAGAAAAGCCTTAATGATGAAGAGCTACCGAATTTCTCTAGTACATTCTCGTCCATCTCAAGAACAATGGGATGTTGTCCAACCTTGGGAAACCAATATCTTTAATATAGGAGGCTGTCAGGGACACTGTCTTAATGAACATCTGACAAGAAGTCAAAAAATTTGGGTGCTAGGTAATTCCTACGAGGTGCTGAGCAACTTAATCAAAAGAAGAGTATTTGGCTCTGCTGCTGGAAGACTAAATACAGACAGCTTGGACAGGTTGTCAGGAGGGCATCATGAAGCTCCCTCTCTGGGCAAAGATCAGCATCCTAGAGCACTGCATATCTCAGTGTGGAAGCAGCTATAACTTGTTTCCTTATTCCTTCCATCAAGGAGACTACTATATGCTGTGTGTCAAAAGGGAAATGGGGCTCTATGTAATTTTAGAGCCAGAGTTTCACAGGAAGATTGAGATTAAATATTTGGAGGTCTAAACTTCAAACCCCTACTAACAGCAGGGCCAGCTCCAGACCTAGATGAGGCTGCTTGGGGCTTTGGCCAGGCAGTTTCTGACCATCTCAAGGTGAGGAGATTCCCCAGCCCCTAGTGAAACCAGTGCTGAACTATCTTTAGGAAGGAGGTTTTTCCCTTTATCTAGTCACAAATTTCCTTCTTGCAAATTTCCTAGGCATTTCATTGTGTATCGGTCAGAAGAACTTGGCTCTCAGTCCTCTGTACACCTCCACACTAAAGGAAAAAGAAAGCTGAAGAGAGTAATTGGTTACCTCCTAAGTTTTCTCTACTCCAAGCTCTTTCTGCCTCGCCTTGTATGCCACGAGCTCCAGCACCTCACTTATCTCATTCCCTCCCCCACAGGAGTATCAGCACCTCTCTTGTGCTCTATTTCCCTAAGAAGGCTACATCCCAGCCCGGGCCTCTCGTTTTGCAGGCAGCTGTTTGTCCTTGGGTAGAACTGGAAAGCAGTGGGATGATGTGGCTGGAGAGATCTCGAGGCGGTGTGTCGTATCTCCCTAATCCAAGGGAGGACCAGCTACACCCCAGCAAGTTTGGTATCTGCTTTCCAAGCCTCCTAGCTGGCTCACAGACTCCCCAGGTCATATATCCATCCTGAAGAGACGCAGCTAACAATGCTCTTGGTTTGCCCAAGGCCTTCAATCTGTCGATTTCAAATGTGAGATAATTTTATTTCCCGTGTTCTGCAGCCAGCCCACCTTGGTCTCGCTGCACGAGCACACACAACCACTCATGGTTCTCCTGTCTATTTCCCACCTGTGCTTACCACCCTGAAACAGAGTGTGGTTTGACCTAGCAGCAAATTGGGTATGAGCATTTATGAGTGGGGAAAAGGAACGGTTGCCCTGGTCCTGCTTCTCTTTTCAATCACCTCTGATGTCTCTTCATAAACTAAGACCGCAGGCCACCTTTGGCTGGCTTCTTGAAATAAACCAAAACCTAGTAAGATTTTCATAAGGTATTGGAGTCTCTGCCTCTTCACTTATTGAAACAACAAATGACACTAAAATCTTGATAATAAATTTAACACTTATGTCAAGTTTTTGAACTGAAGCACCTGACGTGGTTGTGGAAGATGATGACATGAAAACCATTTGGGGCTCACACTGTGGTTAAATAAACTTGGTGTCACATGTTACTCATCCAGAAGATCTCGGCAATACCAACCACTGTAGCCGCCACAAAGGTTTTTCCTCAAACCACAAACCTTGGGGATCTGGGTATTTTGTTTAGCATCCAGAGAACAAGGATCTTGACAAGATCTTCCTCCTTCATGAATCATCACTTTGGCCTCTAAGGGTCACACGCACTGTGAGCTCGGGACGCAAGGCTGTCAACTCCTAAAGGCGACAGTTTGAAGCAGCCGTGACAACTGCAGACACCACCACCTCAGCAGCAATAATAATATTCTGTCTTGTCTGGGGCTCAGCTTGGTGAGGCACTTTGTGAAGCAGATAATGCTCACCCCTGTGATCCGCAGGGTGTTCTCTTCCACACAGCACCTCTCCAAAACAATACGCTGAAATTATTTGGACTGACCACACAAAACCCAGTGGGCACTTTTGCGAACGTTACTCATAGCTTTTTCAATCCCCCATGCCAGGTGTGGGAACCGGAGAGTCCTAGGGAACAACAGCACCTCAGGATTACTGCTGGCAGGGCAGAGGCTCCTGGCAAGGGGCAGGACAAAGGGGTAGGCTGGGGAGAAGGGTGCATGCGAGAATGAATGAAGGCTAGAGAAATGAAGCATGCTGATGTTGTGCAACAGGGTGCTGCGTGCCAGTGGGGCTGGCTTGGGAATGAGAGGCACCAAGAGCAACTCTGCATCCAGGATAAATAGTGATGCCCCGAAATGGCACAGTCCCCCTGGGAAGTGGGTGTGGAACACTTGCATTGGGAGCCATCGGATCAGAAGGGTGTTGCTGGGACATTGTTATTAATGATTTTTAAAGCATTGGGGTGAATAGCACTGCTGAAACCCCCACGAGGAGATGAGTACATCTGTATTCAGCACTGAGTTTGGACGCCGTACAGTAAATAGTGCTCGGAGCCATGTAACAGACAATGAGAACTGCTGAATAAAAGCCCGTGGAGAGCACGCCATCCAGCCTGCTCACTGAGAGGTCCTGCCGAGGAAATATTTTGGGATTATGCTTGAAGGCCATCAGAGTGAAACTTGCCCATCTGCACGCAAATGCTCCCTTACTTAAACGTACAGCTGTGCTCATGTCCGTGAAACACAGCTCCAGGTTTGCCCCCGTGACTGCCGTGCCTTCTGCAGCTAAACGGGGCAGGAAGGGCAGCACTTGTAGCATCTCCTCAGCCCCCAGCCCCGCGCTCCCGCTGGCCGTGTTCCAGCGGCAGGCAGCGGCTGGAGCTGGATTATGAGCCCCTTGGCGGGCTGGCCGGGTGGCAGAGCCGGCGGGCTCCCCACTTCCTTCCCAAAGCCTTTCCTCCGACAGCAGCTTTTCCAAAATGGCCATCGACGCCATGAACTTGACCAGCGAGGGGAGGCAGCCGCGTTTCTGAACAGCCGCGGGGGGATGTTTCACGTTTCTACGGCTGAGCCCCGCCGCTCCCCCGCACCGTGCGGCCGCGGGAGGCGGAGGGGGGGGGCGATGTGGCGCCGCTCGGGCGAGGCCCGCGCCAGCC
>VZRQ01003283.1:410546-428623 GCA_013397975.1 Machaerirhynchus nigripectus
CGGCGCCGTGCGGGGAGGAAGGCGGCACAATGCTGGAGGGGGACAGGCTCCCGCCCTGCCTGCTTGCCTGCCCTCGGGGAGGGGGGGGGCTCGTATTGTCTCCGCTTCCCCAGGTGCGGCCGGGCAGCGGGTAGGAGGATCTGGGAATAACGTTTCCATCGGGGCACCGAGAAGAGTATCGGCTCCCCCGCCGTATCTGCAGCGGGCACGGATGGGATTCTCCCTTTCCCGCTGCCCCCTCCTCTGACACGCCAGGGTGCCGCTTGGGGACCGGGGCGCTGGCGAGCCCCCGTATGGCTGGGTGGCATCAGGGTGGCGGCTGCGCTCCCGTTGAACCGGCCGAGATCCCTCGGTGTGTCCGGCTAGTTGTCCATTTGCTATTCAGGGTTTTTGAAGAAGTGGCATTTGGGTTTCTCCCGCCGCCCTTCTGCCTATGCCAGGGAGCCGGTGGCGGCTCTGCCCTGCTGGCTTGTGCTTGCCTGTGGCCGGCTCGGCTGCTGTTGCCCAGCGAATTGCCGGCTGTATTTTGCCGAGTGGCCGCTGTGCTGTTGAAGTGGCAGCCATTTGGTCACCGTGGCATTACTTTGCACGCTCCCTTTGCTTGCCGTCGGGTTCTGCCTTGATAGCTATTGTACGTTCCCGAAGTTGCTTTCCAGATGGGCAGTGTCTTTCCTTGCGTTTGCCTCAGTGCCGTGGTTGCCTTGAGTTCTGCAGCCGATTATTCATTTGCCAGGATGGCTACTGTAAGAATTTGTATGGCTTTTGTCTGCAGGGTCTGTTTTTTGCAGGGCTGTGTCTTGAGGAGCAGCATGCCCTTACTGAGCTCGGCACCCAAACCTGTTGTCATTATCTCTGGTTGTACCGGGTGGATTGCATGGGAGCCACTGTGCTTTCCAGCCTTAGAAAAGTGAGGAGAAAGTAGTGGGCCGTTATCCTAAGGTGTGTAGCAGGAGAGCAGAGGAGGAGTTGGAAATGCCATTCGTTTTGTGTCCACCCGAGCGCTGGAGCATGGTTACACACCCTTCAGGTGTGTGCTGCCTAAAACCGCAGAGTTCAGCCTTGACTTCCCACTGGAGAATCCCACAGTTGTCTGAGTTGAAAGCTGGACTCTCTTTTCTCCTAAGACCGAGGGCGTTGTGCATCACTGCTGTGCTGCACACACATTCCCGAGGGGCTGGAGCTCCACGGTCATTACCCACGGATGGGACACTCGTAAATGTGAATGATCAAATTGTTCATTTGGAATGATTTTTGTTCTTTTTTGCCCTGTTTCTCAGCCTAGTTGTTACTGTTACTTTGTGTTATTTTGTGTCTGTTATTGGTGATGGCACAACCAGTCATTTCGCCAACGTCTTAGGAATGACCTGATCTTTCAACCCAGACTTTCCCAGTTATGATTCATGATGGAGCTTTTCAGGCATGGCCAAGGAGTGAACTTGTAGTGCCATGGTTCTTGCTGGAAATTATAAAAACCCTCCAAGCATTTGAAAATTAAATGTGCAGTGAATCCTAATGAACAAGATTAACAGGTTTAACCTGCTGCAGTGACTTGCCTTTACCTCTCTTCATATGCATTTACCTCCTCCCCTGGGTTTTATACCCCTTGGATACCTCTGAATGGTTCTTGCATCCTCACCTTTAGGTTTGCCTGAACAAGGAATTACGCTGACGTTTCTTGTGGGTGTACCTGTATTCCAAAACGATAATGGTCACGCAAGGAACTATGATTCTATAGCATGGTGAGGTTGCTGTACTAAAAGCAACCTGATGTGTATTGTTCTTCAAGAGGAGGAGGAGCATCTCTTCCAGTTGGAGTAGATGATCATTGTAGATCCCTTCCAACTGAAATATTCCATCCCATTTTTATTTGTGGATGAAATGCATCAGGCAGCTTTTTCTCTTCCCAAAATTCAGCCCCTGTCACTCCTTGTACACCTTCTCAATTTGTCCTGGAGTTCTCTCATGTTCATCAGTGTTTTTCTTGGGGATGGAAGTGGAGTTGAGAGGAGCAGTCCATGTGGAATACAGAGCTGTGTAGGGAAGGTTTATTTATTTACCAGATCTGGGGTGTAATATGTTTGCAAATGCAGTCTCTGGAATTGGTCTGTGCCCATGTTCAGCGGTGCCCCTCCGTAAATGTCTTCCTGAATGTTTATCCATCTTACATTATTCCTCCTTGCGCAATGCCTTTTCTTCTGAGAACCTGGTTTTCTCTTCTGTCAGACTTTATCTTTCCCAGTTCATTCCTTTCTCTTTTGGACAAATAAACTACTTTCTTGCCTTCACTGGATTTTCTGGTCTCATTCTTCCTCAATTAGGAGATGCTTTGGAAGTATGAAATACATTTCTTGTGTTTATCACTTCATCTCTTCCGTCTGTACTTCTTGAGGACTGTGTCTAGTGAAGTACAAAATAGCAACGCTTTACAAACTTCCTAAAAGCTGAGGGAGGAGGCAACACAAGTTCTGACTGTGTTAAAAAGTGGAGCCATCTCTGGAAAAGTCATGCTCTTAACCAGGTGGGCACACCTAGGATAGGTATTTTATGCAGAATTAATTCCTGTGATCCCTCCTGGGATCTGGTCACAGCAGATGGTTTACCATGAACATGAGATGCTCCCTCTCAGTGCCTTCCCTGACCTACTGAGGCTGCAGCAGTGCCCAAGGCATGTATTGCCAGGCTGGCCAGGTACATGTCCCACTGCTCTTTGTCACATTGAGATGGGCACTGGAGAATCTTTCTGTCCTTCCAGTCACGTGTTGGGCAGTCGTGGGCCCGCAGCCCATGTTCTCAGTGATGTGTGTGTGGAGAATGATGAAACAGAAGGGGGTGTTTCCAGTTCAGGTGGCTTGAGCTTCAACTTTCTGCCTAGTCTGGTTGGCTGTTTGAGCTTTGAATGTTTGGGGATAAGGTTTTGGCCATGTTTTAAGCTTAACAGAAGTCAGCTTTGTGATGAAGCATTACCTTGCTTCCAGCTCTGATAATCCTCCTGCAGAAATTTCGGACTGTTTTCTGTGCGTGTTGTGGCAGCAAACACTGATTTGTTGTTGTCTCCTTCTGTAAAAGTATCAATGTTTGATCGATTGTTGTGGCAGTATTTTCACCTACAAACCAAAGGCTAACTGCAATATCTTCTCCAAGCAATTTCAGCCAATGATGGTCTGTCTGGGCTTTGCTGAAGAAGGGGAGCTCGTTGCTCTCAATCTTACTTCATGTCTCCTGCCCTGGTGACATTCTTCATCACAGATAATTTAGCTGGAAAATTTTAGTCTTGTACTTCCCTGCTGTACAGTGCACTTGGTGATAGCCTGTTTCTTCCACAAGGTCTCTCTGCACTATAGATCACTTAAGTGAAGGTTGCATTTGAGCAACCTTCATCTGTTTGGACAGTGAATTGTATTTACTGTGTGTGTATATATATATTTATGTGTGTGTGTATATCACAATATATATGATAGTTTGTATAATGTAATGTATCCTATATAAAATAGAATGTTATATAGTTATTAAATTTTATATTGATATATATAGCAGATTGTCTTGGATATGCAGTGTATCTATAGCACAGTATTTTGGATATACTGCTGATTTTTTCTTCCAGGCAGTGCAACAGATGAAGTGATTTACCTCAGAATTATTCAGAGTTTGCCAGACACATAAAGAGGGCCCACCCTCCATGAAGAATGGTTTATCCAGTCATGGTTATCCATCAGGCTTTCCTCATACATTGCTAGACCGTTGCTTTCAAAATCCATTTTCACCTTTTGGCCAACTTCTATGGCTACTAATGAGTTTAGTATTGAATAACCTGTTCTGATCAACTGGCTGGTCTGTGCAGAAAATATTAAGAGTATTTATTTGACAATAAAATAAAAGAAAACCCTTAAAATATTTTCAGTGATACTCTAGATTCCCATGCAAGTTTTTTAAGTGATCGATTTATCCTGCTTTTCAAATTTTGCACTATTCCTGTGCTGGATCTGTCTAGCTTTAGCTGGATCCATTGGAAATGGGGGGTCTTTGTTGTGGAGGTTAAAGAGCTTTCCGAAATCTCCCTTTGTATTGCTCATAGGCTATCTTCAAGTCTCCTTTTAACATTTTCTCAGGTAAGCTATATATATTTAGCTTAAGGCTATACGGGGGAGGAGTTTATCAGATTTCTCAATTTGTCAGCATCCTTTCTGGAGTACACAGGTAAAAATGGCATGCACCACTCCCATTATTGCCTCACCAGTTTTATGTATAGTCAGGTAAAAATGACCTCTTTTCCTGCTCCTGAAGAATATTTCTTTCTCTCTACACTGGTGGATTACACTCAGTCAGGAAAAGCCCTCTTAGAAGTCTTCTGCTGAGAACTCATGTTCCAGCCACTAATTGCAAGGTCTTTTCTGATCTTCAGTGTATCCTTGGATTTTCATCCTTGAAAGCATTCTACGTTCTGCTGTTCTTGATGTAAAAATCTTGGATAGTTAAGATGCTTGTCTGTCTGCGCGGCCCTGTTGCAGCAGCAACACCAACCGGTCTGTGGCAGAGTTTCCATGCCATCATTTACCATCCCACCTGCCTCACCTGCACACTTCATTCAGGTTTCTGAAGTCTTTGTTCAGTCGGTGTCTTCACCAGCTACCAGTGATATTCCACATTTGGCTGCCGTTGCCTCTCACTGGTGGGGCCTTCCTTTGTGAAAGTGGATCCACGCGTGACGTCTTTTTGCTGGGACAGGTCGTGCTTGTGCCAAAGCTGTGCACCAAGCTTTATCCCACAGGCTGGCACATGCTGCTTTACAGAGATTACCCATGGCATTAAAAACATCTCAGGCAGTGGTTCCACTTGCTCTGGTGCCATTTCTCCTGACAGTGCAGTCTGAGCCTAGTTTGGGCTCAGTCTCTGGGCTCTTGAGTGGGTGCCTACTTGAGAGGCAGAGGCCTGTGTCTGTGGTTGGTAAGGCAGGTTATATATATCTATAGATGATAGCACTTCAGCATAGATTGCCTGCTTTGAATTCTCTGGGGATCAGGGAGAATTTTGAATACTTGTAACTTCTAATCCTTCACTGTGTCGTGACCAGGAAGACCTAGATTTAGCCATAAACCTCTGTTTTCTGATTTCATAAAATGACAAGGACTAAAATCACCATGACCTCGGTGAAGTATGTAAGACAAAAGCTCTGTCCTCACAAGGTGGTTCAGCACTGGCACAGGTTTCCAGGGAGGCTGGAGAAGCTCAGTTCTCTGAGGTGCTTGTGACAGCCTCATCTAGCTTCGCAGTTTGCTGTGAACAGGGCATTTGAGTGGAGACCTCCAGCAATCTGTTCCGAGGCAAATCTTCCTGGACACACCTTTGATTTTCATTCCTTCAGCCCAGGGGTGAGGGTAACATCGTCCCGCTTGTCCAGTTCTGTAGACCAAGGAAAAACTGTGTGATCCCAAGCCCAGTAGTGACTCAGAGTTTGCCAGCATCTCAGGTCGACTGTACGATTGTTCCTGTGCCCATCTCCCTGGCCCCAGTTCACTCCTTTCATTCTGGATGTGTCTGTCCATCCTCATCCTGTTCAGATGCTTGCCCTTGGCACGCATGGCTCTCGTGTTGTCTTTGCTGTCAGTCATGAATCCCTAGAAACAGAATCTGAAGGGTGTTCCTTGGGTCAGTGGCTGCAAAGTCATAGAATCATTTAGTTTGGAAAAGATCTCTAAGATCATTGAGTCCAACCATTAATCTAATACTGTAATTTTCTAATCTAATCCAATCTAATCTAATCTAATCTTATCTAATCCTGTGGCATTTTCCTCTGATACTCCTACAGCTTCCAGCTGTTTTCAGTGGAGGACCTGCCTTAGCCAGATGTGGTTTCTAGCTATCCAGAAAGTGCCAATGATTCCTTCTTGAATGAAACTCTCCAATCTCCCATCAAACACATGGAACCTTCTAGCTCCGATGGTGTCCTTTGAATGGAAATTCTGCAGCCACCTGTTTCAAGAACTACTCTTTCTTTTTAGGTGGTTTTGAATGTGTTTCTTTGTGGTGTTGTTCGATGGTCATCAGTTTTTGTACTGGAAAAGACAGTGAAAAATTATTTCCTACCCAACCTCTATTTTCCATGTATAGTTTTACAGTCCCCAATCACATCCTCACTTCAGTAATGTTTTCTCTGGACAGAGATGTCTAACCCACCCAGTTGTGCCTCTTCATTGCCCCTTCTAGTTCCTACGGAAGAAACAGAATTGCACACACATTTCAAGATAAAGGAAAGCCTTAGGTTTGTGTGGGGGCATAATGACACTCTCCTCAGGAAATTCTAGCATGCAGTGTACTTTCTTGATGGCTGCTGTATGCCAAGGTGCCATTTTCATGGATCTGCCTCTTGTATCCAAAGGGTATCACTCTTGAGTTGCGCTGGTCAGCTCAGTGTCCGTATGTCCCTTCCAGCTAACATCCTCCTTTGAGTCTTTGGGCAGCCATGCTGTGATGTCTCTGAGTAATTTACTTTGCGTTCTTAGCCAAGGGACATCTGTGTATCCGAAGAGGTGTGTAAGGTGTTAGAGTAGACCCTTGGCCCCTAACAGCTCCACAGGTAAGGTGTGCTCAGGTGTTGCAAATAGAGAAGATGCTGCACCTCGTAAAATAGTGAGTGTGGGGAGTGTGGTGTGTTCTTCCTCTGGATCATGCATCCGCAGGCCTCCATCCCACTCACAGAGGGTAGAGCCCAGTGTGTTTTGTTTTGTGATCCACCACTGGGCTTTGCCAGCCTGTGTCTCCGAGAGATCTGGAAGCCCTCCTCTGGGGAGATAAAATGATTCTTCTGGGATTTTTAAGTAAATCTGTTACATACTTAACAGTCATTTTACCGTGCCCTCAGGAATTGTTTTACGATTAACATAACCTTCTTTAGTACATCTAACCTTCATTTAGTGAATCAAACTTTATTTTCAGTTGCTTTTGCAAAAATTAATATCTTCTATGCTGTAAATTAAGCTATTGTTAAATGCATGAATGTTTTTATTATTTATTACCTTGCTTTAGCTCTAACTGTTTTTATTTCAGTCAGCTCATCAGAACTTTTTTTTCTCAGATGCATTTTTATTTGAATGGAGGTTCCAGAGTTAGAGCTTTCATACTCAAAATAACGTTCTTGCTCCTCATGGTTGTGCAAAATTTAGAAAACAAAGCATTACTATATGCTTAATAAAATGTAAACTGGGTTTCTTTCTTAAGACTACCAGTGCTCTGCCCATTTATTTATGGTGTTCTTATTTGGCACCCTTTCCTGAAGCATGAGCATTTTAATTTTTATTTATTATATTACTTCAGAGAAGGAGCACCTTGGTAGCCTGACAAGTGAATTTGTCAACAAGTACATATAAGAAAAGGATTGAAGCTGTTGCCTCAGGATGACTCTCTTTTTTGCATAGGAGGTATTACTTTATAATCATTTTAGTATATTTTATACAAGGATAGACTGGTGTGGGCTGAAAGGGGCCTTAAACATCATCCAGTTCCAACCCCCCCTGCCATGGGCAGGGACACTTTCCACTAGACCAGGTTGCTCCTGGTCCCATGCAACTTGGCCTTGAACACTTCCAGGTTTGGGGCATCCACAGCTTCTCTGGGCAATCTGTTCCAGTGTCTCACTACCCTCACACTAAAGAATTTCTTCCTTATGTCCAATTTAAACCCCTCTTTCAGTTTGAAACCATTGCCCCTTGTCCTGTCACTGCAGGCCCTGGTAAAAACTCTACACCTTTCTTATAAGCCACCTTTAAAAGTATACTTAGAATCGCAGAATCATAAAGGTTGGAAAAGGCTTCCAAGATCATCGAATCCAACCGTTGACCAAATATCACCTTGTCAGCTAAACCAGAGAACTTAGTGCCATGTCCAGTCATTTCTTGAACACTTCCCGGGATGGTGATTCCACTGCTTCCCTGGGCAGCCCACTCCAAGGTTTAACCACCCTTTCAGTGAAGAAATTCTTCCTGATGTCAAGCCTGAACCTCCTCTGGCACAGCTTGAGGCCAATTCCTCTCCTCCCATTACTTGTTGCCTGGGAGAAGAGGCCAATTCCCACCTGGATACACCTCCCATCAGGGAACTGTAGAGACTGATAAAGTCCCCCCTGAGCCTCGTTTTCTCCAGGTTAAACAACCCCATCTCCCTCAGCTTCTCTTTATAGGACTTGTCCTGCAGACTCTTCACCAGCTCCTTTGCCCTTCTCTGGACTCGCTCCAGCACCTCAATGTCCTTCTTGCAGTGAGGGGCCTGGAACTGGACACAGCTCTTGAGATGTGGTCTCACCAGTGCCAAGCGCAGGGGACAATCACTGCTCTGGTCCTGTTGGCCACACTATTGCAGATCCAACACCCAGAGCCTTTCCCCCATCCACTAGGTAGGTCAGCTGGTCATAGAAGGAGATCAGGCAGGTCCAGCAGGACCTGCCATTTATGAACCCCTCCTGGCTGGGGCTAATCTTGTGGTTGTCCTGTATGTGCCGTGTGGTCACACTCAGGATAATCTGGTTTATAACCTTTTTGGGCACTGAGGTCCAGCTGACAGGCCTGTGGTTCCCCGGGTCTTCCTTTGGACCTTTCTTGTGGACGGCCATCATATTGTCAAACCTCCAGTCACCTGGGACCTCTCTGGTTAACCAGGGCTGATTATAAATCATAGAGAGTGGCTTGGTGAGCTCCTCCACCAGCTTCCTCAGTACCCTGAGATTAAAAGCTACCAGAAGGTCTTTGCAGAGCTTTCTCTTCTCCAGGCTGAACAACCATAGCTCTCTCAGCCTGTCTTTGTAGGAGAGGTGCTTCATCCCTTTGATCATCTTTGACTGCCTCCAGCAGTTCCATGTCCTTCCTGTGCTGGGCACCCCAGAGCTGGATGCAGCACTCCAGGTGGGGTCTTGCCAGAGTGGAGCAAAGGGGCAGAATCCCCTTCCTCGTGCTGCTGCCAGCGCTGCTTTTGATGCCCAGGACATGTTTGGCTTTCTGGGCTGCAAGTGCACATTGTTAGCTCATGCACAATTTTTTGTCCACCTGTATCCCCAAGATTTTTGCCACAGGTCTGCTCTCAGCCTCTTCATTCCCCAGCCTATACTGATCCTGGTGATTACATTGACCCATATGCAGGACCTGCACTTCACCTTGTTGAATTTCATGCGTCTCGACTGGTTCCACTCCTCAATCCTGTCAGGGTCCCTCTAGATGGCATTCCTTCCCTCCAGCCTCTCAACCACTCGACTTGGTGTCATCTGCAAACTTGCAGAGGGTGCACCCAATCCCACCATCTGTGTCATTGATGAAGACATTAAATAGTATTGGTCCCAGATCCTTGGGGGACACCACTGGTTCAAGGTTTCCACTTTGACATCAAACTGTTGACTGTAACTGTTGGGATGGGGCCATCCATCCAGTTACCAAATATCATGGAGACTGGTTTGGCAACTGTGTCAGCCAGCTCCCTCAAGACCCTGGGATGCATCTCATTGGGTCCCATGGACTTGTGCAAGTTCAGTTTCTTCAGGTAGTCTCAAACCTGACGTCTTACGATGGGATCTTGAATCTGCTCTTACATACATAGATAGATCTAAATCGAGAGAGTCCATTCAGCTTGTATATTAAAAGTGTGTGTAATTTGCCCTCTGGCACAGAGTGAAGTTTCTGAAAGCATACATTTGCATTTATTGTTCATGTTTATTTTAACACATCTCATAGTGGCCCATTCTATGCCGTATTTCGAAGATAAAAGAATCCAATGAAATTCCAGTACACTGCCAATATGAAATCAATGTCTTTACAGAAAATAACAAAAATTGACAGCTGTCACTATTTTCATACTGGATTTATCTTTTGATCTCTGAGGAGTAGTCACAGTTTTCACTTGTGTTGCAGGCGTTTCTGTGTGAGTTTGCCACACAAAACACTGTGCTGCCAAACCTCCCTGGCCGGGCAGGTCTCAGCCCTTCCCAGCTGTGTCCGATGGCTGCTGGTGGTTGGATGTGCCTGTCCCAGGCCCTTTGGAGGGGTCTCTAGAGGACTGGGAGGTGTGTGCTCTGATCCTGGGGTCTCTGTGTGCAGTGACCTGCCTGGGAGTGACCTGCCAGAGTCTTATTCCTTGATTAATTCACTTTCCAGCCTGAGTTCACAGCCCCTGCATCCACCCAGTGTTGTAGTTATTTTGTAGGACACAGAAAAATGCCTTTGTTTGAAAACTACCTTTTGTTTGTGTACCTTCATATATTTATTCTTAACAAGATTTACTGAATAAAGAAGATTTGCCAGTCATGGCAGTATTCACACCCAAGATAATATTAGCCACAAATGTTTGCCATCTTGATATTCAACCATTTTGGCATCCTAATCCCTTTGCTCACAGAGTTATTTTCCCTTTTACAGTAATGTCACGCTCCAGGTATGTATCAAAAGACTGTGACATGCAGCCTGAACCCTGACCTGTTTGTCCAGCACTGAACACAGTGCTCTTCCCCTTCCTTCCTTCCCTTTCTCCACCATGCCTTACAGTAAAATGCCAGGGTTCAAGCCTGAAATCAGGTAATTAGCCATTGGGAAATACTGTACTTCAGGTTGTCTGATTGCAGTATTTGGGACAAAACTTAATGTTTTCAAGATCCTACACAGTTGTTAAAACCGATTATATTTCTGGAAATTTTCCCTCCATTTTACAAAATGAGGGAGGTTGAGACAGGAATTAAAAATGTTTGGGAGCATCATTCACTGTGCAGTCATATACATCTATGTATGTGTGTGTGTGTGTGATTTTATATATATATATATATATATATAAATACTGCTGTGGTGGGCACTGCCTTCTGAGTGATCTTTACCCATCCAGAGGGATCCATCACTTAACCATTCCATCTTATTTTCAGGACACTTTTCAGCATCTGCAGTGTGTTAGAAAGCAGCTGTGTTCGTTTTGCCACCCTGGTTCCCTCCCTCCAGTGCTAATCCATCCCTTTGTAGGAGTGGGAAGAGAAAAAACAGGATGGGAACACAGAGCTATTGAATTGCAGAGAACCAGACTCAGTTTTAACTCTCACATCGGACTTCTGAGTCCCTGCCTTTGCATACCAAATGCCTTGGATTTAACGTAGGATTTTGGATGTGATTCCTACATTTCAGAAAATGACTTAAAGAGTGGTTACTGTGTACTTTAAACAGCTGAAGAAAACAAGAGTTTTGCACTTCAGGACATCTGTACTTAGGCTAAAGGAGGCATTCCACTGCCTCCTTGCTCCAAACTTGCATGGATTAGTATCTGGTGGAAGATGGCTTTGTGTATAGCAAACAAAACAAACAGGGGATAATGTTAGCTCTTTTTCTTAAATGACGCTGGTGCTGGGAGCCTTCAGCTCTCCCTTCTCCTGGCACTGGCCCCAGGGAGGGCTAGCTGGACCTTAGCTGGCATTTGACCTTCTCAAGCAGACTGGAGCCCTGGACTTGGGCTGCCTGTCCTGGGGCTTGCTCTGCCATTGAGCACCAGCTGGAGTGTCAAAACCCTCTGTGGATTTGGCAGCATCTCCCAGTCTTCCCAGTCTCAGTGGAAACGGGCTCCCTGCTGCTGGACACGTGCTGGGTGTACCCGTGCATGCAGCCCCAGTGAGTGCAGTGCTTTGGGCATGTGACTCGTTTGTCATTTACGGTTCTGGCCGAGCCCCCGAGCACCATCCCAGAAACTTGGTTCCCATTTCCTCTGCTTCTGTCGCCATCTAGGAAAGTTTATTTCCTCAAACCCACAGCCTAATGTGTAAATGCTATTCTGAGCCAAGGACAAACATTCAGCCTGCTTTCTAAGAGAGGTAAAATCTGAGTGCTTCTCATTTGAGATGGACTTGTTTCCAGTTTAGTTACCTGGGAGAATTGGTCTGCATGACAGTCTGGGAAGGAGAGAACCTATCTGTGTCCTTCAGTAGAAGAGGAGTTGGACCTCATAGTCTTCTGGCTGCCGGTGCAGGACAGTCCAGGCTTTGGCAAGGAGAATTACTTGGAGCTGGGGAGGAGGAGGAGCAGGATCCATTTTGAATGCCCCGTGGGGGATGCCTGTTGAGTGTGTGTTGCTCGCAGGAGACTTCACCAGGGCTTACAGGAGAATATGGAGGGATTTGGGCAATAAGCCAAGCCAGGCTGGGTTGTAGGAAACGCAAACAGAAAATAGCAATTCTCAATGCCTCATAACTCAGTTGAACCTGTGAAGGGCTTCACAGGGCCAGGGAAAGGTTAACCCTTCCACAGCAGCCCTGTCACATCTCACCTCCTAACCAAAACCACAGAGCCCTAGGAACCCTTCAGAGACATTTGCAGGGATTTTCAGTGATGGGAAGGGCTAGGTGTAATTTGCTAATTGTCAAGGCTCACATTCCAAGCTTTTATTTCATATATGTTAAAATTAGAAGGCGGGTTTGTGATCCTCTCATCTGGCCTTAAGGGTTGGTATACTGAGCCTAATAATGTGTGCGTCAGTTCTCTTACATATTTTAGTAAAGTCTTCACTGTCCAAGTGACAGAAACTTCTGCCTCAGTCAGTGGTTGATTATGTCTCTTGAAATATCGCTGTTTGTTTCTAGCTTTGTTTGTTACTGCATATTCAGTAGCTGGAATAGGTACCGAGTGGTACCTTTCAAAAAGAGAAGTTTCAGTCTGTGGTTGGCTTCATGTTATTTCCCTGGCTGACTTCTCTGGGAAGAAGATGGTAATCGTCATTTCAGGGTTTCTGCAAAGCTGAAGCTGCGTTATCACTCTGGCTTCTTTGGTGTGGGAGGTGTGGGTGGTATTCCTGTGGAATGCAGGGAGCAGTGACATTGGTGGCGTGCTGTTGCTGCTGCTGCTGTGCCTTCAGAGCTGAGCTAATACTTGCAGGTTGCCACCGGGGGGTGAGTAGAAGTTGAGTTAAATTAGGATCACCTTACTTACTGCAGTCTTTGTTTCACATAAGAAATGTTGATTCTGAATGCTTATCTAGAATAGCATCAGTGTAACTGGCTGAATTAGCAACCAAAGGCCAAGGCGTGACAGAAGTATGAGGCTGTAAAACAAGTCAGCGGGTGGGGATTGGGAGTGGGCTCTGCCTCCATTAGGTCAGTTATAAACCACTGTCAGCTATTTTTCTATTAAACAAGAGGTCTCAATTAATGAATTGATGTTTGTGGGAATTAAAGCTGGATGAGTCCCCCTGGGGCTTTCGTGATGAGGGTCAAATAAAATATTAATGGAATTAAAACAAACAATCCCCTGCTCTTCCTAAGTACCTTCCGGATGGGTTTCGCTGAGCATTGGTCAGGGAAGATGTGGAGCCCCAGGAGAGACAGGCTGGTGTCATTATTATCATTTCATGGTCAGGGAGATGAAGGCAGTGGAAGGCAGTGGAAAGCAGTGACCTTGGGGCCACACAGTCCAGCAACAGGGCTGCACAGGAGGTGTGAGAGTTCTCCTGTTGGGTGCTTTTGCTCTGATCCTTGTTTTCAGCTCCCTGCTCAGAGGAATGGAAGTCATCCAGGTTGCTCCTGGACTGCTTGGCTGGAAGCTGATCTTTCCAGGTCTGGGATGGTCTTCAGGAGTCCAAAATCCATAGGCTTCTTACTCACAGAGTTTCTCTGTGCTTCTGGATGAGAGGATAAAAGCCAGTAGATGTGGCTTTTTTCTCCTGGTGCCTCTTCCACACGACACATTCCCTTGTCTTTCAGATTGTCCATTCCAGAGGTGGAATATAGCAACTCAAATGACAGGCTTGGGAAGGATAACGTCTTTTTGGTTATGTGTGTGCAGTGCAGAGCAGTGCAAAAGATGTTTAGCTTGCTGGATTCAAGGAAGCTAACTTGAGGAGCATCATCCCTGAATCATTTCCTCCAGTTCCCAGGCTAACATCATCACAATGCTTTCATACTCCAGAGTAGGAACTGTGTGATACAACAGAGTGTTAAGTATCTACAGTGAAATGCTTTTGGGCATGGCAGAAAGTTGTAAATTGTTCCAGAGGGATCTCAGAAATCTTCCCACTGCTGCAAAGTGTGCGGATGTACTCTGCATCCCTGTTCATGACTCGGTCTGGTACACTGAGAAACATCCAGTGCGTTGAGGAGGAGACCCTGGCAGCCACTCCAGGCTAAACAGAGCTGATGATATTTGTGTCATGCCAAAGGCAAAGCTGAGTGTGTTTTCTTGCACCTATTTGTGTTCCTTGGGCATGGAACAGCCCGAGCAAGACTTGTCACATTTCCTGCATAGCACAGTGGTGCATGAGTGCCTGTGAATGTGCTGTGGAGAGGGCAGTGCTGTACAGTGCCCTTCAGCAAAGGCCACTGGAGCTCATGACACAGGGCTAGCAAGTGACAGCACATGGCCAGGTAAAGGTGGTGTAACTCTATGCGCTGACAACAAGTGCGAAGAGGAACTAGCAAAGTCAGAAAAATTGTAATTGGGAACATTTTAAGGCACTTCCCTGTTATTTTTTCCCAAGAAAATACTAAAATTATTCCAGAAGACAGTTAACATCCTGAAAACCATTCCTCCTTGCACCCTCCAAAGTAGCATTATTGGGCCCCAAATCATAGAATTAGATAATCACAGAATGGTTTGGATTGGAAGGAACCTTAAAGATCATCTACTTCCAACACCCCTGCCATGGACAGGGACATCTTCTGCAAGACCAGGTTATTTAAAACCCCATCCAGCCTGGCCTTGAACACTGCCAGGGTCGGGGTATCCACAGCTTCTCTGGGCAACCTGTTCCAGTGTCTCATCACTCACATATCTTCCTAATATCTAATCTAAATCTGCCCCCTTTCAAGTTTGAAGCCATTAAAAATGTATATGTTGCATCATGCACATATCACTCCTAGAAACTGGAAATCAGATATGGCAATGGGCAAATCTTTTCCCACACTGATGGGAGAGTTCATTGCATTCTTGGTAGACATCTGTGAGTCTCCAAATAAGGAAACAACAATAATGTTGTCATATTTCTACAGCAAACCATGAAAGGATGTTCTGTAGCCCACTCAGTCTTTCTCCTGCCTCATGTGCTTGTCTGCCTTTCAGGATTCAGTGGGATCTTACTGTGTGGCTGGTGTTAAGCCCCCCTTCCGGAAGGACTGCCCATCTCCGTCTCCTCGGAAACAGCCGAAGGGGGTTGCGGAGTCATAAAAATTTATGTTTTCATCAAACCGGGCCAAGGAGAATGGGGGTCCCACACCCAAAAGAATGAAGACACGACAGAACAAGGACTCAGTACGTGAGGTGGGAGAGGGGGGTGGGACACGAGAGCCAAGCTGGAGCTGTGGGTTGGGACTGAGGCTCCCTGCAAAGCTAGTGGGCATGGGTTTGGCACAGTGGAGTGCAAGGGGTTCAGGGGCTTTGGGAGGCTGGGGACAGGGCAGGAGTGGTGGGAGATGCAAAGCAGGACTGACACAGTGATCCCTCTCTCAGATGTCAATGCGGAGTGGACGGAAGAAAGAGACTCCAGGGCCCCGAGAGGAGCTCAGGTCACGGGGTCGAGCTTCCCCTGGCGGCGTCAGCACCTCCAGCAGCGATGGCAAGGCTGAGAAATCCCGACAAGCGACAAAGGTAGTATCAGCTAGAACACGAGTGTGGGGTGGCCAAGGACAGCCCAGACTGGGTGGGATCCATTTGAGGATCCCGGGACACAGACCAGAAGAGATCTACCAAGGAACCTGTGCTGGGTTAGCTCCCTGAAATGGGCAGAATCCCTCTTTGCGCTCATCCTCACCAACTTGCACTTTTTTAAGAACTGGTGTCCAGTCTCACCAGACCCTTTTAGTGCTAATTTTTGCCATATCCTGTCTCCATGTTGCTCTGCTAGTGTCATCCACACAAGTGCCACAGTGGCCGTGTCTCACCTGCTGCAGTCTGTGAAGGCCTGTCAGGTTGGAAGGTGACCCTCCACCTCCCTGTTCTCCTTGTCTCTTTGCAGAAAGGCCGGTTGGAGGAATCCTGCACCCCCAAGAGCAGCAAGCAGGGCCGAACAGAAGAGATCTCAGAAAGTGAAGGGGAGGACACCAATGCTCCCAAAAAAACTAAAACTGAGGTAAGTTCTCCCTGCTATGATTGCTGGCATGTCCCAAGTCCAGAGCAAAGGAGTCTCCAGTTCCCTACCTGTGCTGCTCATGCCCGCCCAGCTCGAGGTTCCTGCTGCTTGGGAGCCCTGACACCTCGGGTTTTGCACTGCAGCTCTTCCAACCTAAATGGCATCTGCCTGGCTACAAAAATCACTGGCCACCAGGAGTGATGACTGAGCAGATGGGGGCTCTCTTTTGCCTTGTGTTCAGGGGGCTGCTGTGCTTTTGGAGCTGGGGACGTGCCCTGCCTTTGCCAGCTTAGAGGCAAGAACCTGGCTCTGTGTGCAGCCACAGGTTGTGTCAGAGTCAAGTCTCTTCTGATCCCCCAGCGCAGTGTGAAATGGAGGTGTTTAAGTCATGGTGGGTTCCAGGTGGCAGTCATACAAAACCTGCTCATACACACACAAGAGTTGTGGCAGGGCTTTTCCAAAACACCGGCAGCACCAGGCTGGATTGGTGGTTGGGTGGTTGGAAGAAGACTGAGCTCTTGTGCTTCTCCATTCCCTGTTAGCCTGTGCAGGGAACTGGCCTTAAAGGCCTGCGAACATGGGGATACTTGCTCATATTAAGAGATCATTGTAATCAAACCACCTTGGTTACACTTTCATAATTTCTCCATGTGGACAGTCTGTTCAGCTCAACAGTGATACTTTTTCAGCTTAGCTTGCCTTTCTAGAGTGGCACTTGTTAATTACCCTTACCCATGATGACTGCTTAATCACCAGTGCACATTGTCTGAGGCAACAGGTGGTGGGGAGGAGCAGGGACTGGGAAGCACAGGGGGAACTCCTGGAAGTGAGAGAGGGGTCTGGAGGGGATCTGGTCTCCTTGACCAGGGAGAGCTCTGCAGGGGCAGGAAGAGTGATTCTGGGTCTGGGGCCTGTGCTGGAACCACTGTGGTGTGTGCTGCTCTGTGCCACTGGTGATACCATGTCCTGGCCAGCAGCCCATCACCGGTGGTGGTGGTGCAACAACTGTTGTATCTGTTCCCTCTCAACCTTGTGTTCCCTGCCCTCCCTCACTGCCTCTTTACACGAGGTACCCATCGTTACCTCCTTCCTGAACACGGAATGCTCATGGAGGAGCTGAGAGCACTGGAAAGGAGGCAGGAGGACTGGCGTAATTTATATCTTGCCAGACAGTGTCTCCTTTCCTCTGTGAGGTTTGCTGGTGGTGGGGTTGGCAGAGAAAGGTCAGAAAAGAAGTTCTCTGGGGACTTGAAGTGTGTCACATATGGTCTGAGAGGCCTCATAATGGCCCTTTCCTCCTCCTTCCTACTTCAGGAATTGCCCTGTCCTCCATCCCCATCCGATGTCGACAGCCTTGATGGCCACAGCTTCAATGATGAGATGAGCAGCGACCCACGGGACATTGACCAGGATAACAGGAGCACCTCGCCCAGTGTCTACAGCCCTGGGAGTGTGGAGAATGACTCTGACTCCTCTTCTGTGCTGTCCCAGGGGCCGTCTCATTCCTACCACCACCCTCCGCTCTTCCCCCAGAGCCCACCGGTAGCTCCCCCTCCCGACAGCCTGGCCCGTCCACCAGAGCCCAGCTTTGGGCTCCCGGGCGAGGTGCACCCCCAAGGAACCCCCGCAGGAAGTTACCATTCCCAGCTGGAGGGCCAGGCCTCCCGCATTTTCCAGGCTCAAGCCGCACAGACACCTGCCTCCTCCTCTTCCTCTTCTGCTGTTGCTGCCCCTTCTGCTCCCTCTTCCTCCTCCTCGTCCTCTTCCTCTTCTTCCGCCTCCTCTTCCTCCCACACTCCCCTTTATCCTACGGCCAATGTGGTCCAGGTTGGGGCCAAAATTGCCAGTGGAGTGGGGGGACTCCCAGCACCAGGGGCTCGTGAGCAGACGCTCAGTGCCAAGCACAATCCACCACCCACCACCCCAATCTCACTGGCGTCGGTAGGAGGAGGGCTCCCTCCTCAAAAGACACCCCCAGCCAACCCCCCAGCTGCCCCCCCCCCCCCGGCCCCTCCCCTCCCCCA
>VZRQ01003283.1:438616-462569 GCA_013397975.1 Machaerirhynchus nigripectus
CCCATTCCGTATTTTGGGGAAAATCCAGTCCGGGTTTTCCCCCATTCCATATTTTGGAAAAATCCGGTCCGGGTTTTCCCCCGATCCGTATTGTAGGAAAAATCTGGTCCGGGTTTTCCCCTGATCCATATTCCGGGAAAACTCCAGTCCGGGTTTTCCCCCGATCCATATTCTGGGAAAAATCCAGTCCAGGTTTTCCCCCAATCCCTATTTTGGAAAAATCCTGTCCGGGTTTTCCCCCATTCCATATTTTGGAAAAATCCTGTCCATATTTTCTCTGAATCCAGGTTTTGCAGAGAGAGAGAGAGGTCAGCTGCCTGGCCTTTTAAATCCTGGTTATTCCTTTATTTGCTGCCCATTCCCATGTGGCCTTTGCTCTGCACTAATGACTGAACTGCAGTGGGTTCTGGACAGCAAAAGCTGTCTGAAATAACCTCAGTGCTGAGATTTAGAAGTAACAATGGAAATGCTCCTTCTCAAAAGGGCTCCAAATTAGCTCCTCCCTGTCCTAGGTTACAGTGTAAGGCATAACCAATGGTGGGTATTCCATTGTCATCTTTGCAAGCTATTAAAGTAGGCGCGGCAGTGCTCGTTATCTCCCACCATGACTCATCCCTGATGCTCCTTATCTCCCACCATGACTCATTCCTAATAAGGCAGTGCTCGTTATCTCCCACCATGACTCATCCCAGATGCTCCTTATCTCCCACCATGACTCATTCCTAATAAGGCAGTGCTTGTTATCTCCCACCCTGACTCACCCTGATGCTCGTTATCTCCCACCAGGACTCATCCCTGAGAACTCCCTCTGGGAGCTATCTCTGTTTAATGGGCAATCAAGGACCCACCCCATAACTCATAGAATTACATCAGCCCATTGTGAGATGCTCTGCCCAGGGGGGAGGAGCCAAGCATTCCTACCTGGATATAATCTGGGGTTTGGAACAGCACAGTCAGCCCTGACCTACTGGGTTCCCAGAGGACAAGAGCTACACAACCACCACTGGACCTTCTGAGGAAGAGCAGACCTTTCTACAGGATCACCGCTTCGACAGAACCACTTCCAAGAGGACTGCAGCCCCCACTTAATCAGGCTGCATCCACCACCCTGCCCGGCAGGGCATCAGGTCGTACCTGACTCTGGCAGGTTAAGCCAGTGTTTCTGTATTATTGGCCTGTTGGTATATTCTAGTGAAGAGCTGTTATTCCTATTTCTCGTATAATTGCCTGAAAGCCCCTTAATTTCAGAATTATTATAATTCGGAGGGAAGGGGCTTACATTTTCCATTCCAAGAGAGGCTCCTGCCTTCCTTAGCAGGCACCTGTCTTTCAAACCAAGACACCCCCAAACGTGAGGGAAGCGTGGAACAATGAAGTCGTTACCCGAGCAAGAGCGTACACAGTATAACAGGGAAAGCAATGAATGGGGTACTAAAGAAAGAGCCAGCATCTGCTTTTGTAAAGGCAAATCTGGTCCTGTGAAACTGGAGGGTTTTGAGGGATTTAGCAAGTTTGTGGGTAAGGCAGGTCTGGCCGATACAATTTTCTTGGATTTAAAGAATTTGACAAGATTTTCTCATCAAAGTCTTTAAATAAAGCTGAAGTCTTAGCATTAAAAAAAAAAATTCTTGGATAAAGAATTACCAGAAAATAGTAAATGGAAGGTGGGAATTAACATCCCATTTTTACAGTGAAGGAAAGTCATCAGTGGTCAGATTACAGGGGCCTAATCTGAAATATACGCTGTTCAGTATATTCCCAAGAGACCTGGGAATACAGCTTGGTGAGGTGAGAAAACTGGATGATGGCAGAAAGTTATTCAGGATAATAGGATGGGAGTTGACTCGTGAATAATTTTGGCAAGACCTTACGGCAGTGAATGAGCGGGCAGTAGAACAGCAGATGAAATTTCATATAGGCTTATGTAAAACAATGTTCATACAGAAAAATAATAAAAAATTTGCATATAAAACAATGGCTGCGAACTAATTGTAACCTCTCTGGAGTGAGACTTGGATCACAGAAGTCCGTGCAATTGTTAGCTTAATGCTTGGTTGTGCTGAGCATCAGAAATCATCACTGTCCATGACTCACCAGCATTTTGAACACCACAGTTCTGTGCCCACCTTCACTCTTATCTCCAAAACAAGATGCCAGAATTGGAAATATCTCTGAGAGGGACAGCAAAGGTGGTCAGAGGTGTAGAATAGCTCTGTAGAAAGAACACCTTAGTAGGGCTGGAGTCTTCAGCGTGGCAGAGAGCTGAGGATGGATACGGATGTTTCAGTTCTGTCACCACGAACAGCTTGGAGCAGGGGGAGAGAAACAGGAATCAGCCACTGATTTTCCTTTCTTTACAACAACCAGGTGTTAATAAAAAAGAGGCAGGGAAAAGGTTATAAGCAAGTCAAAGGAAGGGGTGTTTCTGTAGCTGGGCAATGGAACTCCTTGCCAAAGGATGCAAAATTCATTATGGATTTGATGGTTGACTCTACAAGCAGCTGCTAATAGATAGAGGCTTAGGAAGTGCAAGGGCAAAAGAAACTCTATACGTAACCTTTCCCTCTGCTCCTCATTTGACAACCATTTTGACCTCAGGATTGCCTAGTGCCACCCCCTGCTCACAGCAGAGGTCTCCCCAAAACTAGCTCAGGTAGCTCAGGGCCTTGTTCAGGTGAGTCCTGACACCTCCCAGGGTGAAGATTCCTCAGCTGCTCTGGGGACCTATGGCAAGTGCTGAACCACCCTTGGGGGAGGGAGCATGTGTGCAGTTTTTCCTGATACCTAAACAGAACTTCCCTTGCTGCAAAGTGATGCCTGTTGCCTCTTGTCCTTTTGTTGTGTCCCATCAAAAAAAATCTGACTCATCATCTCTAACCCCCCACAGCCCCTTTTAGGTAGTCTCAGACAAGTGTTAAATCCCTTCTTAAGCATCTTTTCTTCAAGCTGAATAAATCCAGCTTGCTCGCTGCTGTGCTCTCGGTGCTTCGCTGCCTTAGTGGCATTATTCTGGATGCTTTCCAGTTTCCCAGTGTCTTTTTTTTTTTTTTTNTAACTGGCCTGTGCTTTTTTTTTTTTTTTTTTTTCCCCCAGAAATCCAGATGCATGTGCCTGTTAATTAGCTACTTCATTTACCTTCTCCTGTAAATTTGTTACTGCGCTAGCTGTGGCCTGGTTCCACGTGGGATTTACCAAGATGAGGTTCTAACACCTGTGTTGTACTGAAAGCCAAACAACATTGTAAGAGTAGTCTCCTTGCTGAAATCTCTTGACCTCTTAATTGTATTAAAAAAGTGTTTTAGTGGCTCAGTTATAGTCTGATTGTATTTAGTGACTCAGCTGTTCCATGCTGCAGCCATTTGGGAGAGTGACCTTGAAGATACCAACTGATGGCTTCTCTGTGGTGATATTTCCCTCCCTTACTGGTAGCTTTTAATTAGGTGGCCCAGATCAAAGATGCCAGGGCAGCTGCCTGCATCCAGTCCTTCCCTAAAATGAAAGCAAGCAGAAGCATAAACTCATCCTGTAAATTACGTGATATGGGATTTATGTCCACAAAAATGCTGTCAAGAGATTGCACCCTGTGGCTTGTCCTTCTGGAGGAAACTGAGTTACAAGGGACAAGTGCTCTCTCACCCTTTCTTATTCTGATCTGGGCTCTTTGCTACCTTGTTCTTTCGCTGTTCCCTTGTGTCCAACTAATGTTCAGTTCCTCAGACAGATTTTCTCCCTCACTCAGCGTAGGGTGCAGGGATGCCTAAGTTTTGGTTTCCGTCTGCCTTGGCTTCGTATTGACTCAACATACTCCGATATTCTTTTGATATCAGGAATTATCTTTTGCGACTTCTCCCTGGAAGTTCCCGCATTTTCTCCCTTAGCTATTAAAAAACACTTGTTTCCTGTTCCTGCTAGACTGACTCTGATTCAGGTGCAACTTCTACAACTTTGTGCCAAAGTGGTTCCCTTGAATTGATCCTGTGCTTTTAACATCTCCCTGGTTTTCAAAATCAGTTCTAAGTCAGTACCTCTGGCTCCCTGCAGCTCATGTGCACGAAACCAGAAGCATTTCTAAGGAAGCTGTTGTAGGTGCCTGGGTCGCCTTTCTAGCAATGAAGTTTAGCTTCCCACTCATCTCTCCTGTACTTCCCTTTGTTGCTGGTTTCTGTCTTGGCCACGAGTTTTCGTCTAGGTCATAGCTAGCAGCCTGTTCATCTTTTTGCAGGATTTCCTAGTCTGGTGGTGTGTGGGGAAGTCTGCAGCTGCTGCTACTTGAAATGAGCAAGGCTCTTGCTATTCCTGCTGCCCACACCACACAGGGTAGCTGAGATGGCCCCAGGGAAAAGTCAGGCTCCTTTGCCAACTGGATTGCACTCTTAGGCCACTGCTTAGCTCCCATTCTTTCACCAGACCTGCAGACCTTGAAACCGGTGTTGTGGGCAGGGCAGCCGTGGGCCACAGCTGGAAACAGCTAGGTAACTGGAATGGTTAGTTTTCCTTCTTTTTGTACCCGGTTGTCAGCTCTGGCCTCAGTGTGCCGTGCTGGGATCTTGAAGGTCCTCGGCTCAGCTCCCTCAGTGTGCTGTGTGGGCTCCCTGTAGGTAGGAGCTGTTTGTCCTGGCCTCTGCCTGCCTTTCTGGGCAGCCTCGCCACCACCTCTCACCCTCCCCATCCCTTTTGAGCTACCACTGCCTGTGTCAGTCCCATCGCGTGGCAGGCTGGTTTCAAGCAGGCACTGCTGTGCTCAGAGCACTAGCCTGGACCTTGAAGTCTGCAGCTCTGGGTTCACATGGATTCCCCCTTGTGCCTGTACAGAGCGTGTTGGAGATTTGGGAGCATTCATGTTGCTTATTGGCCTTTTGGAGAAGAAGGGGAACAGAGGATGTGCAGAACTGAGTTTTGTGAGCACGGCCAGAACCCAAGATGCATGCATAGAATCAGCCCTCGTGTGCTAAAGACAGGGACCCAAAAATAATAGGGGCTATGGGGAGGAAAGACACAAAAGGAGAAGCAGAAGTGTATGCAAAGCAGCTCGGGGCTGCAGAGTGGATGGCTCAGAGCACTTCCTGTTCCCGGAGCTGCGCGTGCCCCGCTGTGTACGGGCTTGCACCTGCCCGTGCCCAGCAGCACTGCACGGCGGGCCAGAGATCAAGGCACCTATCCAGGAAAAGGCAGATGGAGAGGGTCTGAATGGACTGACAGTAGACTCCAGGGGAGATACATGGCCAGCTCCCAAGACGCGCAGGAACAGCTTGGCGTTGGGTGCCCCAGCACAGACCTCCAACTTCCCTTTCCTTACCAGCGCAAACTGATTTTTCCTCTGCGTTTTTTGAGTTGCTTTGGTGGCAGCCACTTGGCCGCCTCTTCTTTCTCCCTCCACAATGGTGAGGTAAGAGGGTCTGAGAGGTCGCTGTGTGTAAGGAATGGGACCGGGGACGTAGGATGGATCAGGGCAGGGATCGCCCTGGAAGCCTTATCTCTAATGGGAACCGTCCATAGGCTGGGGGAGGCATCAGGTAGGAAGGAATGCTGCTGCTGGCTCTCACCTAGGGATGCTGACCGGGGACCATTCTTCACCCTGCGAATCTACACAATAGTGCCTGGCCTTTTTTATTCACTAGGTCTCGCTGTTATCTTCTCTAGGTGGTTTCACCGTGACCTGAGTGGGCTGGAAGCTGAAGCCTTACTGAAGGGACGAGGTGTCCATGGGAGCTTCCTGGCCAGACCCAGTCGGAAGAATCAGGGGGATTTTTCTCTTTCAGTCCGGTAAGTGACTTGGACCCCAGCTTCTGTCTTTGCAGTGTTACATACACAGATTGCCCAGGCCCTCACATGTCCTGTGGCATCTTCTTCATCCTGTGTCTATTCCTTTGAGTTCTTTTCAAGCTGTAAAATGACCTCAGCTTCCCAGCATCTTCTAGACCCTCCCTCAAGTTGCCCAAGGAGCTTCTCTTTCCAGTCATCTCCGTTCACGGGGATAGTTTGCTCTGGTTCCCTGGTGGGAAGTAGTGCAGGACACTTTTCTGCCCCTTTTCCAGCCACCTCATTGGACTGCCCTGTGCTTTATTCCACAGGGTTGGTGATCAGGTAACTCACATCCGCATCCAGAATACCGGGGATTTCTATGACCTGTATGGAGGGGAGAAGTTTGCCACCTTGTCAGAACTGGTGGAGTACTACACACAGCAACAGGGCTCGCTGCAGGACAAAGATGGAACCATCATCGACTTGCGATACCCGCTCAACTGTTCCGACCCCACGACAGAGAGGTACAGGGACAGCAAGGCAGCTGCTGTGTCTGTGATGAGTTGTTTCATGGCCTCCTTTCTGTCCTGCCTGCATCCCCAGGGGAAATCCTGCAAAAAGTGCCTCCTGCCTTTCTTAGCCTCCTATGTGTCCGTGGGGGCAGCATCCCCAGGAATAGCTCTACATACCTTGATCCATCAGAGCAGACATAACAGGGCTCTATTTTTACTTCTGGTTTCCGGTTGCCTTTGCTATTTATATAATGTTTCTAAAAGCAAAGGTTGTGGTGTCCGCTGTGGGTCTGCAGTGGTCTGTAGAGGGACGTGTTGTGTGGAAGCCCTCAGTCTTGCCCCAAACCTCCTTGGTTATTCCAGGCCTGGGTGACTCACGTAGCTGAGAGCAGGACCATGTTCCTCTGCTATTCCTGGCCTGCTTAGTCTCCTTCCTGTCCCCACTTTGCATGTGTCTCTGACACCTAGTTCCTAAATCAAATCAGGTGGTTTTGCCCTTGAGTTTTGCTTTCAGGCCCTTTGATGCAGCTCAGGGGAGCTGTTGTGCCCTGCTCTGGGGTGGACAAGTCCTTCTTGGACAGGTTCTCCTCAGGCACTTGGAGGCAGGGAGCAGAGATGGCCCGGCTGAAACATCAGGGTACCCCCCAGCTTGCTCTGGGGTCAGGCTGCAGAGGGGGCAGGTCTGCTGCTGGCTGTCCTCTCCAGTTAAGGCCATTGCATCTTGGCCCTGCAGTTTCCTCCCTTCCTTCTGCGGTTGGAAACTTCCCCCCCCACCCCGGGCTCTTACGAAAGCTCCTCTCACTCTCTCCCCAAGTGATTTTCCGTCACGTGGCTTTGAAGAGCTGGGCTTTGCTGGGGGAGGGAGGAATGGGACGCATTAACCCCATCCTACTAGTGGAGGGGAGGCTGGGAGACCTCTTTGATGAGCAGGAGGGCCAACCGATCCCAGGATCCCACGGTGGCATCTGATCACCGTGGTGGCTGAACAATTCTTTGAGAGGAGGTTCAGAAATTAATGACATTCATGCTCTGAGAGTCACCAGCTGCTTCTTGCAGTGCATGAGCGGAGGGTCAACAAAAGTTACTTGCTGAGGCAAATAACTGTGTGAACCTCTTGCTGTGTGTGGAGCAACCCCTTGCTCTGACCAGATGCAGAGGTGAATGAATGAATGCCCCGGACGCTGCTGTGACTGGGCCGTGGCGGCCTGAACTCCGTCTCAGTTCTTGGGAACAAATAGCCCCCTAAAAATGTGAAGTTCACCAGTACCATGCCAGGCCTTCCCTGTTAGCTGCTCTGTGAGAAGCAAATCCATTCCCACAGCCCCATGGCAAGGCAGGGATCACCTTGATCACTCGGGGATGCTTCTGACCTTGTGCTAGGAGGAGAGAAGGAGCTGCTGAATGTTTGGATTGAGGACAGGAATGTTTACATGCATCAGCTCCTGGCGCTCGCTCCCATGGCCACGGTGATTGCTGCAGTGTGATGAGCCCAGAGAATGGGAATTACCCTTTGAGTGAAAAGGTGACTGAATTTCAGAGAGAGGAGTTGCTGGAATGGTTCTTTAATGGATCTGATCTCAACACAACCATCTGGGTGCTGCCAAATCCCTATGGGGGAATTTCTGACTCAGTGGGGGTTTATTTTTGTTTCCCTGGCATTTGAGTTTTGCAGCAGTAAGGCAACAATCCCAGTAACACTGTGAGGTGCTGAAACACACAACTACCCTCTCCCAGCTGGTGTTCCAGGCAGAAAGTATCACTTACCTGTGCCTGTGTGTGTCACACAATGGATCACACTTGGTGCTTTCCCACTGTGTCCTCTGAGCCTTCTGGTCCCTAGGTTCCCTCTGCTTCCACTTCATCCCTTGCACTTTCCTCTTCTTGCCAGCTCTCTACCTTCTGTCTCATCTGCTTTTCCCAAGATCCTGCTCCTCCTTCCCTCTCTCATTCCTTTCTCTCTGTCTCCCCCTTCCTTTCTTCCTCCCTCACCCTTCCCCAGTGTTGCTGTTCTTCACTCATCAGCTCAAGGGCATCGACTTCCTCATCTCCACCTCTTTCCTGACCCTCTCTCCTTTATTCCTAGGTGGTACCATGGGCATCTGTCAGGCCCTGCAGCTGAGTCACTTCTGCAGGCCAAAGCCACCCCTTGGACCTTCTTGGTGCGGGAGAGCCTCAGCAAACCTGGGGATTTTGTCTTGTCTGTCCTCACAGACCAGCCTAAACCTGGGTCTGATGCTCCAGCTGGGGCAAGCGGTGCCTCTGGGGCCCGGCTCAAAGTCACACACATCAAGATCATGTGTGAGGTGAGCAGTGGGAGGGCAAAAGGAGAGGCAGTGGTCTGACGGATGTTACCAACATGGCTGTCATGATTTCTCCTATTTCTTTCACGTGGGATGAGGAGATTCCGAGGACCGTAAATGAGACTGGAGCGCAGTACACCTTCTCTGGGCTTCCATCCACTGAGGGCACTGCACCGAGAGCACTGTGCCATGAACTCCGTGTTCTCAGGGCAAACTCCTCTGACCTCCCTGACAGAGGAAATGCTTTCCTAGATGGTGCAGGGTGGTGCCTGTGGAGCTGCACCCCAGCCTTGCCTTTTTCCTGAGAATGATCAGCTTTGTCTATGGGACAGGCTGAGAGAATGGAGGCTGTGCAGCCTGGGGGAAGTTCTGGGGAGATCTTACATCACCTTCCAGTACCTAAAAGAGGCTTATGAGAAAGCTGGAGAGGGACTTTTTACAAGGGTAAAGAGTGATAGGGCAAGGGATAATGCCTCAGAACTGAAAGAGGGCAGGTTTAGATGGGATTATTAGGAAAAAATGCTTTACTGTGAGGTTGGTGAGGCGCTGGAACAGGTTGCCCAGAGAAACTGTGGATACCCCATTCCTGGAAGTGTTTGAGGCTAGGCTGGAGGGGGCTCTGGGCAACTTGCTCTAGTGGAAGGTGTCCCTGCCCATGGCAGGGGGGTTGGAAGTAGCTGCCCTTTCTGATACCTTCCAACCCAAACCATTCCATGATTCTGTGAGTTTTATGAGTTAGACATTACACATTCTTCCTCTGTTTAGAATGGACGCTACACAGTTGGAGGTGCTGAAATGTTTGATAGCTTGACAGATCTAGTGGAGCACTTCAAGAAGATTGGAATTGAGGAGATGTCTGGTTCCTTTGTGTACCTGAAGCAGGTAAGTCCAGTTTCCTGTTTTTAAGGGGCCCTTTGGAGGCACTGATTTGCTGTTTGTTTCTGCTTTATGTCCCTTTCCTTCCTTTTTCCACAGTGCACAGAGGACACTTTTCTCTCCAGCAGCATCTCCCTCTCTCTCTCTCTCACCTATTGTGTTTTCCCATCCCCAGCCCTACTACGCTACGAGGGTGAATGCTGCTGACATTGAGAACAGAGTGCAGGAACTGAACAAGAAGACGAGTCTGTCTGAGGAGACATCCAAGGCTGGATTCTGGGAGGAATTTGATGTAAGAAATTTCTGGGGGACAGTATTTAGCTTTTCGTGAATTCTGCACGCACCACCTCATTCTCCATCCTTGATTTCTTCCTGTACACAAACTTCTCGTGTGTCTTGTCAGTTTATTTCTGAAAGAAGTCTCTGTTTGGAACCTGTTCCCCTGGGGAGTGAGTCTCATCTTTAAGTGAACCCAGTGAGGTAGAAAAGTGCTTTTTTTATGGTTGGGAGAATGAGTCACCAGGACAGTAAGGGCACTAACCTCGGACTTCTCAAGTCTAGGTTTGGTTTTCACTTCTCTGCTCCCCCACAGCATGCCCATGTGTCATCAGAGCCACCACTGTGCCTCCTAGTGCCCATCTCCCCGTCATACATTGTGACCTTGCCATGACTATTCTTTCTTCTGCTCTCAGAGCCTGCAAAAACAGGAAGCCAAGCACCTGTTTGACCGTCATGAGGGCCAGAGACCTGAAAACAAGAGCAAGAACCGATACAAGAACATCTTGCCCTGTGAGTCTTGCTTCTCCACTATAAAAAAAACCAAATGGGCAGAGGCAATGAAGAGCTGTCCGAGCCATCCCTGCCTCAGCCCACTCTGAACTCCAGAGCAGGTTACAAGGTGTATGGCACTAAGGATTTAAGAGCTGATGAGGGAAGGCACAGCCTTTTCCTGTCCTTGAAGGAAGGAGGGAGGGTTGCATCAGATTCATTAGCTTCTGTGGTCCATCACAGAGGCAGAGGCATGGGAGTGAGATCAGTCTGAGCCTAGAGAGGGAGAGCTGAGGAAACAGGGCATACACTGGGAGTCATGACTGAGGTGGCATGGGGCAGTGAGGGAGGTCCGTGTGGCTGGGCAAGGAGTATCTCATGGCACTGTTCATTCTTTCACTGCATCCCCAGTTGATCACTCCAGAGTCATCCTCCAGGGAAGGGACCCAAATATACCTGGATCTGACTACATCAATGCCAACTACATCAAGGTGAGACTCCTGAAAGATGGCTGTGTGCCCAAAGCAGGGGAAGGCCTGCCTGCTCCTGCAGCCCTCCTGACCCTCCCTTGTCTGCACTCAGAACACCCTGATCAGCCCAGACGAGTGCACCAAGACCTACATTGCCAGCCAGGGCTGCCTGGATGCCACAGTCAATGACTTCTGGCAAATGGTGTGGCAGGAGAACACGCGCATTATTGTGATGACAACACGGGAGGTAGAAAAAGGCCGGGTAAGTAGCAGTCTGCAAGTGTCTCTTTCCCTTTTCAACCATTACTCTGCTCTTTCTCTCTCTCCTGCCTCCTGCCCATCCTCACCCTGCCCTCTCTGCCCACACAGAACAAATGTGTGCCTTACTGGCCGGAGCTGGGCAGCACGAAGGGGTACGGTCCCTACCTTGTGGAGAACACCGGGGAGCACGATGCACTGGAGTACAAACTCCGGCACCTCTGTGTGTGTCCCAAGGATAATGTGAGTGTGTCTGACCGAGAGGTGTCATCCAACCCCTGGGTCTAACAGCCACCATACCCTTCAGCCTGGGAACTGCTGAGTGCTGTGATGATGCTGCTGTTTTATCATCCTTGGGGCTGCTGGTCCCACCTGGTTTGGGCTGGAATCACAGTGGTGGAATCACCAAGAAGTATGCAGAAGACAGAGATTCTCTCTGGCTTCAGACCCACCTCTCCCCAGGACAGAGGCCAGGGACAGGGCTGGGTTGCAGTTTCACCAGTGGGTGCTTTGCTGTTCTCAGGGCAAGGCTGTACGTGAGATCTGGCACTACCAGTACCTGAGCTGGCCTGACCACGGTGTACCCAGTGAGCCGGGAGGAGTCCTCAGCTTCCTCGACCAGATAAACCAGAAGCAAGAGAGCATCCCCAACGCGGGGCCTATTCTGGTACACTGCAGGTTGGTACAGAGGCTGGAGTTTGAAGCATCCTCCATCCCTTATCTAGGGTGAGATACACAAAGTCTGTCCTGCTGCTTCCAGCTGTATCATTGGACTTGTGAGTGAAGCATGTGCCAGTCCCAGTATTTGCTTTTTCCCTCTTCGATGCCCTTAAACCAAACTCTCTACCTGTTGAACCCGTGACTCTTTTGTGGCATTGCTGAACAACTGCTACAAGAACCACATCCTTCTCAGAAGCAGCTGCATTTTGTTTCTTGCTCTGACGTCTGCTTGTCCTCTCCTTGCAGTGCTGGGATTGGCCGCACTGGGACTATCATCGTCATTGATATGATAGTGGAAACCATCTCCACCAAGGGTAAGAGCACCCCCAAAGTGAACTGGACTACCCAGTAGGGCTTTGCCCTTAAGTTCAGCTGAAAAGGGATGAAAACTATTAGGTTTCAGTGGGAGAAGATCCTGCCATGCCCCTGAGAACGTTGTTGTGCTGGATCTCTGTACCATATCCTTCCCTGAGCTTTGGCTTTTCCTCCAGGGCCATACTTGAAAGATGCTGAGCAGGGGGGGAGAGGTAGGAGGTCCATCCAGGAATAAAGAGTAGAGATGGAGGTGGAAACTTCTTGACTGACCTCCACTGTGGCTGCTTTTGGTAGAGAATTGGGAGAGGGGGCAGTGAACATGTCCACAAGCTTTTCTGGTGCTCCTTGCTAGGGCTGGACTGTGACATTGACATCCAGAAGACCATCCAGATGGTGAGGGCCCAGCGATCTGGGATGGTGCAGACGGAGGCCCAGTACAAGTTCATCTACATGGCCATCTGCCAGTTCATAGAGGCAACCAAGAAAAAGCTGGAAGTTATCCAGGTGAGAAAAGGGGCTCTACTGCCCTGTGAGCCCAAGCCCTGCATGGTGCTGGCTCTGAGCCTAAGTGCTCTGTTTCACAAGCTTTAAGCTAACACTGGGACCTACACAGACTACAATGGTGCAGTAAGATCGGAGTCCCTGTTCCTCTCTTCTAAGACTTTTAAAGTCAGGGGACAAGCTCATTAGCAGCTCCAGTACCAATCCCTTCTGAACTGCTAGACAGCAGTCAGTTTTAATGCAGTTACCTCAGCTATGTTCTGAATAACATCACCAGGTGCTGTTTTGTTACAAACTCAGTTCAGGACAAGAAAAGACTTTCCTTTCCTCTTCTTTCCTCTTTGTCTTTCACATCCCAGTTTTGCAGCTGCAAGATCTTTTCCTGCTTTTTGGTAAGCGGTGTCATTTTTCTCTCCTTGTAGCCTCTGGCACTATCCTGTAGCTCCTGCTGTTTTAATATTCTTTAGCTGAAATTTGGCACTTTCAGGCACTCTAGTGCCTCCAGAGATTTGTTGCCCCACTGTTGCCTCCGTACAAGGCTGCATTTGCAGCTGCTGCTCACCTCTGGCAGTGGCAGACAGTGTGCTGAGCCCTTCAGCAATCCACCAACTTCCACTGAGATCCTGGCACAAAGTAGGGTTTAACAGCCAGAACTCTTCCATGGTGCCTCAAATGCATCTCCCAGACCACACTCTTCTAAGCCTGTTTTTCCTCTCCTGCAGTCTCAGAAAGGCAAGCCAAATGAGTGTGAGTATGGGAACATCGCCTACCCCCCTGCAGTGAGGAATGCGCACGCCAAGGTTTCACGAAAACCCTCCAAGTAAGAGCTCACCTAAAGCAGAGACCCAGCTCTGCCTGCCTCTGGCAAGTCTGCCTGCTGGCTTGGCTGGCTTTTTCCTCTTCCTCACTTTTCCCCTTGTTTTCACCTGGTCTTACAGGCAGAAAGAGGAGTCAACAGTGTATGAGAACTTGGGGAAAAAGGAGGAGAAGGTGCGGAAACAGCGCTCCTCAGAGAAGAAGCTGAAAGGCTCGCTAAAGAAAAAATGATCGTACATTGCAGGTAGCCCCGTGGAGGTTTTGAAGTGGGGTGCAGGACTGGAGCTCACATCCCAGCTGGCCTGTCTCGCATTCCTTGCTCTTGGACTGGAACGAAGCCTTCCCCTTCTCTTCCACACCAGCTTTCAGTGCCCTGAACCAGAGCGCTTTCCAGCTCAGCTGACTGACTCCATGGTCCCTTGCCTGTGCAGGCGAGCAAAGTCTCTCGCTGCCCCCTCATCATCCATTAGCAGGAAAAGGTCACTCCCCTCCTTCCCTTGCTCCCTGAGCACTGGGGCTCAAACTCACCTCTGCTGTGTCAGCTTCAGTGGAATTCTCAAGGAAGAGCTATGGAAGGTCATCCCAGGAGCTGTGAGTTAGAGTTTAGCCTGTTTGTGTTCCCTCAAGCCACAGCCTTTCAAGTATGGAGGTTTTGGCCTGTTTCAGCTCAGCTCCTCTGCAATTCAGCAGGAGACTTCCTCTTTCCTTAATACCAACCTTCCGCCCCTCTTATCCTTTTGCTATCTCATCCTTCACCTGGATGCTGTAAATATACCAGAATTTGATGTGATGGCCATGTTTTCTTCTTTGTTTGTAAATAAAATGTATTTGTTTGACTACCAGGTCCCAAAAGGTTTTTTCTCTAATTTCTCTGAGTATAAGCTGTACTCCTGATTTCACCTGCAGCCCTGCAAAGACTTAAAAGGATGGCTCCAGCTTAGTTTTTCTGATTTCCTGCTGCCTTCAGTCTTCTGAACAGAAACTGTGACCAATTATGGCTCCTTGCTGTGAGGCTCAAGTGTTGGCGGTCATCAGGGGAGTCCGAGCACGGAAAGTCAGGTGTGACAAACTCTGACGCAGCTTTTGCACCTAAATTTTACTTGTGGGTTTTCAATACTTGAACAGACAAAGCCACAGCTGCTCTGACCTCATGCTGGTAACAGTGCCACTTCCAGCAGCAGCCTGGGCCAAAGGCCTCCGGAGGCCCCTTCCCACCACGAGTTATACATGAATACATTGGGAGGAAGGACACTGCTTGCTGTCATTTAATATAGCAAGGAACTTGGTTGGAAGCATTTGGAAGACAGAAGACACTTTGTGAGCAGACCCTCTTTCCATGTGCTGGACTGTAGCTTCCCTTAGCCTGGGAGCCAATGGGCCTGTGTGTGCATTTTCCCCAGCTGGCTTTGCAATTCCATAGCCACTAGAGGAAGAAACAGTAAAGGGGCACTGGGGAAAACAATGGGCAGAAGTAAAAATGGGTAGAGGGACATGTACTGCATTTCACCTCTGAATGATGCCAGATACCCTCTCCTAAGCAATGGGGAAGGGGCTAAGGTCCTGGTCTAAGGAAACACCTATCTTTGCCTTAGAAACAGGATCCAATTGTCTTCCTTCTTAAAAAGCTGCCACAACCTAAAGGCATACCAAGCGTTAGCTTAAACTCTTCCTTGAAGCTTGAAAATGAAGACATCTTGTGGAACAACCCCAGGTTAGTGAGAACCTTATTTGTGTTCAAATCCCTGAGCTTAATCTGTCCACAATGTCCAGTCTACAGAAAATTTAGACTGAACAAGAACTTTCCTGACTGCACGTCAGAAATACAGCACTGACATAAGCTGTCTGCTCTTCTTTACATAGGCTCTGTTACACACAAATACTTCGGGGTGACTATTTGAGAATGCATTTTCTAAGCTGGTTCAAAGAATTTGTGCTTCCTTGATGTTGCAAGTCAAAACATATGGGTATTAGTTATGGCTCTGAGTGCCAGGAATCCATAGATTGTATCTGTTCCTTTAAACATCTTGCACTCTGCTTCACCACAGGAGGAAGTCCCTAAAGGCCTCTCTTCTTCACTGGAGAGCTCGAGTTGGAGTTGTTTGTAAAAAGAGATGGTTGGCTGTAAATAGACATGGTCTCATGTGTGGCTGTCTTGACCATCATGATCATGAAATAGCTGAGTTTAGTATCTTGGTGATACGGGAAAAACTGTAAGTAAAGCTACTCCCCTGGACCTGGGGAGAGCAGACTTTGGGCTGCTCAGGGAAGCAGTTAGTAAGGTCCCCTGGGAATCTGCTTTTGAGGATAGTGGGGTACATAAAAGCTGCTCACTTTTGAAGGGCCTCCTTTCAAGAGCATTGGATCAGGCACGCACAACATATCAGAAGTCTAGCCAGTGAGGCAGAGGGCTGGCTTGGCTGAGCAGGGATCTCCTTCTGCAACTTAGCAAAGTCTGTGGACTTTGGAAACAAGGACAGGTTATGCAGGAGGACAGACATGCTCTTTGCCACTCCAGGGGAAAAAATGCCCAAGCTCGAGCTGAAGCTGGCTGGTACTATGGTGGGCAACAAGAGGCATTTTTGAGTATGTTAACAGCAGAAGGAAAACAAAAGGAAACACTGGCCTGTCACTTGATGAGGTGGGCCACCTCAGCCCCGAACAGTGATGAAGCAGAGACATTCAATGCTGCTTTTGCTTCTCTCTGACACTGGTGACAGGCCCTTGGGTGTCCAGAGCCCTGGACTGGATGACCGTGGCTGGGGGAGTGATAAACTCTTGGCTGACTTTGAACTTGTATGGGATTTGCTGCTGCAACTGAATGCACGTAAGTCTATGGATTCCTCCCAGGGTACTGAAGAGTTTGCTGATGTAACAGCATGACCTCCCTCAGTTGTTAATCAACAGCCTTGGGAATGTGGAGAAGTTCATGTGGAAGCTGGCAAATGTTGTCCCGATTTTCAAGATGGGCAAGAAAGAAAGCCTTGGTAATTACAGGTCAATCAGTCTCACTCTGGTGTCTGGTAATACTGTGGAGAAAATTAGTCTGGAAGCTATCAAGAAAAAGACTTGAAAGACAATGCAGTCATTGATCAAAGCGTGCACGAGTTCTTGAAGGGAAAGTCGTGCCTTACCAACTTAATAACCTTTCACAACAAGGTTACCCACCTAGTAGTCAAAGGGAAGGCAGCCATGGGCATTTTTTTTTGTTTTGGCAAAGCTTTTGATAGTCTCTCCATATCCCTCTGGACAGCATGCAGCGTACAGCCAGACGTGTACACAATTTCATCCATATGAAATTTAACAAGAAGAAATGCCAGGCTCTGCACCCGGAATGTTGTAATCCTGGATGTAAACAGAGACTGAAGGATGAGACTGGGGTGCAGCCCTGCAGAAAAGGATCTGGGCATTTTGAGTGATGGCAGGCCCTGTCAGGTATGTTATGCTGGGGTGTACTAGGCACAGAATAGTTAACTGGCCAGAGAAGTGAGGGTCCCACTGCACTCGGGTCCAGCCTCACCACCACTGCTGTGTGCAGTTTCATGCTCCACAATACAAGGAGGATATAAAAATATTATAATGAGTCCAAAGGAGGGCAACAAAGACAGCAAGGAAAGCTGTGACTTACAAGGAGCAGCTGAGGATACAAAGTTAGTTCAGCTTAGAGAAGACCAAGGGCTGACCTCATTGCTGCCTGTGGCCTCCTCATCAGGGGCAGCAGAGAGGGGGGTGCTGATCTCTTCTCTTTGGTGTCCAGCAACAGGACACAAGGGAATGGCTTAAAGCTGCACAGGGAGAAGTCCAGATTGGATATCAGAAAAAAAAATCTTTATTTACAGGGTGGCCACGCTCCCCAGGGGAGCAGTCATGACTCTGTCTCTGTTCAAGATGTGCTTAGACAATGCTCTCATCTATGGTCTAACTTCTAGGTTGCCCCGGACTTGATGATCCTTGTCAGTTCCTTCCAACTCAGGATATTCTACAGTTCTATGACCCTGTGATACCTCCAAGTCCTAAATCTTAGTATACGGCAGCCCGGAGAAACAGGAAGAAACTACCCCTAAAGCACACAAGATCTTGCTGTTGAAACCCAAGCAAAGGAGAGTTTAGTCAGAAGAGGAAGATTTCTCCTCCTCTTTTCCGCCAGGAAAGCGGAGAGGGGAAAAAGCCCAAGGTGTAATAATGGAGGTCAGGACACAGTACAGAGATGCTTCTGTGACCTGGAAAAGCAGGTAAACCTACCCTCCTCTGTAGCCCTTGCAGGCAGCTAGGGAACCAGCCCTGGTCACCCACACAGCTGTATGAGCATCCAAACCTCCTCTTCCTCTCCCCACACTGTGATGATCTGCCAGTGACCACAAGTATATTTCTTTCTTTTGTTCCTTTCCCTTTATCATCCTCATTCTGTTTTCAACCAAATAAAATCTCTGTTCCACCTCCCACTACATAAAATAAACTCTTTTTTTCCCATAATCTAAGCACACTTAGACACAATAGAAATTTGGTTGGTTTCGTTTTTTTTTAATTTTTACAAATATTTGAAAGCATCACTGAGCAGACAGTGACACAAGTAAGATATTCCAGCAGTGACAGGCACCCAATGAATGGCATTGCCCTGAATTCAGTCCCAGGTTCTCTTGGGATCAAGAGTGAAACAAAATTTACTACAAAAAAAAAGCCTGCTGCTGATGGCAGAAGAACTCCCCCACTTGGCCAAAAAAGAATTTGATATCCTACAGAAATCTAAATATTAATGAAGATTAGAGGCAAATTACTATATCCACATGGGTTAATACCAGTAAGCCCCTCTGCCCCCTCTCCAAATTTAACTGATGGGATGAGGAAGGAATTACAGCTGCCTAGAGGCAGAGCCCATTCCTGTAACTGAATCACCACAGATGGAGCAGGGGCATGGGGACCAAACCTGGCTACTGGATTAAAAACTTCATTGTGAGGACAAACAATACTAGTGGAGGGAGTTCAAAGATCCTCACTCTTATCTTCTGCTGGTCAGCGACGCTGGTTCTAGGAATCTTCAGCTTCTTTCATTTCTTCCCTTTGAGTAGGAGACTGTCACTGAAAGGGAGACAGAAGGGAGTCATCAGTCCAGAAAGCACAAGCAAAGCTGTAGCAGCCCCTCAGTATGGATTCTGAGGTATGGGGTGTCACACTCAAAGGATCTGGACTTCCTAGTCCTTCCTATTAGGCACATTTTTTTCCAAAGCCCCTTAAATCTTCTGGAACAAATATGACAGAATCTGGTCAGAGGTGAGGAAGAAAGACGTTATACTCAAAGATCCCACAGAAAAGAAACCAACTCTGGTTTCCCTTCTCAGTTCTGAGCAATCTAAGCTTTTAGCTGCATCCTGTTAGCTCAGCTGGCACTGCCTTTTTCAGTAAACATCAGACAGATGAGGCAAAGCCACCAAACTCCTGACAGCTCTGAAAGCAGGAAATGGGGTTTTCTCACATGAACTGGAAAGCTTTTGGAGAACAAAAGCATCTTCCCTAGAGATCATCAGCCCAAACCAACATGAATCCCCATGAACCTGGCTCCTTACAGTCCTGTTTGCCATAACCACAGGATGCCCTGTATATGTGGCAGATCAGAGAATGCTCCAGAGTTACTCCTGCCTTTCCCATGCAAGGCTCCTTATGAGGCACACATAGAGCTCCAACTACTGCATACTTCATGTATGTGTTTGTGTGGTCCCTGCAAGGAAAGCTTCAAGTTTCACATCACAAATGGGAACTGAGGGAGAGATTGGAATAAACTTCCTGAGGCCAAAAAGACCGAGGCCAGAAACATCCCAGGCACCAGGAAACAGCAACACCCTGGTTCCAGTACTAACAAAAGGATCAAAATATACAGTGCCTTACCTTCCTCTGTGTCAGCAGATGCAGTAAGGGGTGGAGGGTGGGAAAGAAAAAAACCAAGAGTAAATTGATTAGATTTAACAAAAATCCCCATTTCCACAGTAAGAAAGGCTGCTCCCTACTTGTCTGTATCCTCTGGTATCAGGCTCCTCTTAGAAAAAGATCCTGAGAGAGCTCCAGAAAGGGGAGCAGCTTCCCAGGTAGGGTGCAGACAAACCCAGGCACCCAGACACTTTACCTGGTGAAGCCCTCATCCTGCAGGTTCAGTACCAAGTTATCTGCTGTGAGATACACACGGTTTTGTGAGGCAGCAATCTGAAAAGGAAATCCATTACAGACATGGCATCAAGGACTAAAAATGCAGATGGAGGAATAGCACTAGGAACCTATCTCCCCCTCCAGATACAGCACTCTTGCTTCCTTCACTTAAGATCTCAGTTAAATCAACGCAATTCCCCAAAACAACTCCGTAACTTCCTGACTTCCCATCCCAGAGCCATCAGACTTTCTAAAAGAAGTGCACATTCTGTCTCTCTGTCACAAAGACCTTTGATCCCAGATTTGTCTGTCACCCTTTCTCAGCTGCAGGTAACCAGAAGCTTTTGGTGGCTGCAGCTGAGGGTGGGTGATGGAATCTGATGTGGATCTGGCCTTGTCATATGAAGGGCATGAACTCTGAGCCTCACATCTAATTGCAGATCCTTGCTAAGTCTTAAGCTCTACTTGAGCAGAGAAGGGCTGGGCAGGAACAAAGATCAGGACAGGGCAGATCACATTCGCCTTAAATTCATCATGTGGCCACTGGGCTGGGGGGACAGCACAAGGACTGCAAAAGGACAAAGGGAATTCTGTGCCCCAGTGCTCACCGTTTTTGAGATGTTCTGAGCAGCTCGGATCTTACGTAGCTTGATGTAGCCTGGATTCCTGCTGAGAGCTTCCCCAAGGTACAAGGGGAAAAAAGTTAAGGAAAATCCTGCAAACAGAAGCCGCTTACCCTCAAGGAATTCTTCCTAAGCCATATTAAAGAACATCTTAGTGGGTGAAAAGCAATCCTAATCCCAGTAACATGGGCCTTTGGGTAGGCATGCTTTTACCTGCCCAAATGAAGAACATTATGGATTATGGTCACACACAGCCAATAAAAGTTAAACTTTACAACAAGGAGAGCAGTCCTACGGCCTTCTCTGCTCTGACCTGCAACCTCAGATGAACCTCACTCCAGCCAACTGGAGAAGGGGGAGGAATAAAGAACAGTGACCTACTTGAAGCTATCATCCGATCACAGTCTCCTAAGCATGAGCCCAATGTGACAGATTCTTGGGACTGGCAAGCTCACAAGCCACATCCCACAAAATCTCCCGAAGCAGGATATCATCTTGGCAGCTGTCGCTTCCCCCTCGGCCTGAACTATCTTCTGCTTCTGCTCCTGCTTGGCCTTCTCCACCAGGAACTGGGCGCGCTGTGCCTCCTGCTGGGCTGCAGGGAGAAGGGACACAGGCATTGGAACCACACTGTGTCTTTCATCAGAACCTGAGAGCTGAGGCCCAAGGGCTCTGCTTCCCAAAGAACCAGTAACATTCTGGGACCACATCCAAGTACAGAATGAATCTGAGAGCACTTTACCTTTTCTTAAGTAAAACCCACAGCACCCAGACCCTCCACACGAAACCCCCAGAGTGAGTGACAGAGTCCCAGTCTGAAGAGGAATCTTAGTCTTGGGAACTCTGTCCCTCTGATGGTCTATCCCATTAGCTATGGCTTTCTGGTAACACTTGTAAAACAAACCTGATCAGCTCTGTTACTAAGGAGGCTGAGATTTGTAACCCTGTACCTGAACTGATACAGTGATGCAGCAGTGACACACTAGCCCAAATTCCACTTCCTTGTTTAATAATTCAGTGAAAAGGCAAAGGCAATCCACCCTTTACAGGCACCAGTGGAACTCACCCACTTGCTTAGCCTCCACAGCTGCTGTGTATTCACGACTGAAACTAAGCTCTGTGATAGCCACATCATCCAGGATGAGGCTGAAATCCTTGGCTCTCTCTGTCAGCTCTCGCCTAATGAGCAGAGACACCTGAAACACAAACACAGCAACAAGAGTAGTACCAAGCACGGGGTGTTCCTCGCTTCCTGTGTACTCCGAAAGTGAAGCACAACTGCTCTTCACAGTGTCGGGAGAGACATTCCCTAACCCAAGCTCCACACCATGGACATCAACACCGCCTCTGAGTAACATACCCACAGCCACACACAGCATCTTCAAAACTCTACTACAGCTCACTGGTAGTTACTACTTAACTGTTCTATGCAAGTAACACTGTGAAAGTAAAGAACCTTGAAAGCGTCTTTTGCTTTCACATCCTACCACATCCAGTTCCACAGTTCCCACAGTTTTGGCAATAAGCATTTCCTTCTCCACCTTGGATTTGCCACTGTTTGCAGGCTGTGCTTTCATAATTGCATTCCAACACAGAAAAATAAACGACCACATAATTTTTTTAGCTCATATAACATGTCTTAATTACACTAGCTATTTGTCTAGTGTACTACTCCACCTTTTTTGGCCACTTTGGGTGGGTGTTGCTCTCAGATACTTTGATTTATTCTACATTTACTTGACAGCCTTTTTCAGGCAGGCTGAGAAGTCCTGCACCAAATATTGACTTAAACAGAAACTATTGCTACAGTATCACATGCTTGGCCAGTCGAGCATTTGCTTTTACTTTTACTGCAGCTGTTTCTGAGCAGAACTCCAAATAATGACAGAAACCTTTCCTGTATGAACTGCGAGAGCACAACTGCACAAAATCACTTACTTTTCTTATGATTATCAATCTCTTCAATATACGTGACTTTACAATAACAAGCACTGGATGGATACACGACAAGAGGCAAATGCAATTTTGTTCACTCAAAAATTTCAGAGATCAAAGAACAACTCTTATCTGAGATCACAGATGCTTAACAGCCTTTGCTTCCAATACAGCCAAAACCCTCACAAATATTCTTTGCTGTCCCATCCTCTCCACACATCCTCTTTCTACATGAAGACTAACAAATCCCTCCAGTGCACTCCATGTGGGTGAGCACAAAACCCTGAAGCCCCTGACCCAGGGGATACAGATAATTTCTCATAACAAAACCTGGACACTCAGTTCTACTCTTTGCTTCTTTTGTCATGGATCACAAACTAATTAAGAGATGCTTTGTACTTCATCTAACAACTATTTCCTCTTCAGCACCCTCCTGGTCCAGCAGAACCTCCTCTAAAACCTTTTAAAACAAGACCAGCACCTCCTCTCTGGGCCAGCTGTCACAGGTGATGAGAACTCTCACAATCCCTGGCAATCAAATTATTACAATACAAACTTTCAGAAACAGGCATTTTTAAGCTAGATGTTTCTACTATTTTGCAACACTCCCCCAGATGACACTCTAAGCTTTTTCTAATCAGTGCCTGCAGGGAGGGTGCCAAGACAACTGAGCCAGGCTCTTCTCAGTGATGCCAAACAATAGAACAAGAGGCAATGGGCAGAAACCGGAACACAGGAAGTTCCACCTAAACACAGAAAGAACTTCTTCACTGTGCAGGTGACAGAGCACTGTAACAGGCTGCCCAGAGAGGTGCTGGAGTCTCCCTCACTGGAGGCACTCAAGAACCACCTGGAAGCAATCCTGTGCCACATGCTCTGGGATGACCCTGCTTGATCAGGGAGGCTAAACCAGATGACCCACTGTGCTCCCTTCCAATCTGACCCACTCCGTAACTGCAAACAGAACTATTTACTACCCTTCTGTAGCATCCACCACAGACAGGTTAGTGCTTAATTAACTGCTCATTCCCATTGTTTTTCAGATCTTTCAAAACTCTTTAATTTGCTCTGACAGCCGTTCTGACATCCATATTTTTAAAGCCAGTTCCAATGTCACCCGTGTGCCGTGACGTAAATCAGCTCTCCCTCCCCCAGTGTTACATTTTGGTGCAGTTTTGCACTCTGTGTACCAACGGGCCCAGTTTCCTCTTCAGAAGCTGACCACATATCATTTGTACCTGCATTGGAATCAAACTGTACGTGGCACACGCTTTCCACGTGGATGCACCATCCACCAGCTGAGTACAGTTATCCTTCCTTTATCTGCCACAGCCTTCCCCCTCCCCCAGGTTCTGCGGTTTCTTTGATACCCGAGCCACACCTGGCCTGGCAGGGCTCACCTGGGCTCTCTGCGTGATGAGCTGCGAGGCGTTGAACTTGGCCACGACGCTCTTGAGCACCTCGTTGACGATGGAGGGCAGGACGCGCTCCTCGTAGTCCAGCCCCAGGCGCTGGTACATGCTGGGCAGCTCGGCCGCGTTGGGCCGCGTCAGCACGCGCAGAGAGATGTTCACCATCTGCAGGTCTGCGGGCACAGGGAGGGGTCAGGGGCTGCTGGGAAGCTGGAGAGCGACTCCTCAACAGGAACTGGAGCAATGGGATAAGGGGTAATGGGCAGGAACTAGGAGAGGGGACGTTTTGGTTGGAAATGAGGGAGGAATCCTTTACGGTGAGGGCGGTGAAGCACTGGAACACGTTGCCCAGGGAACGTGCCCCAGCCCTGGAGGTGTTCAAGACCAGCCTGGATAGGGCTTTGAGCAACCTGGTCTGGTGAAGGGTGTCACTACCCGTGGCAGGAAACTGGGACTAAACGATTTCTAAGGTCTATTCCAACCCCTCAACGTTCCATAACTGTATGAGCAGCGGCAGCACGACAGCCGAATTCCTGTCCCGTCCCTCCCACCTCGTGGTCTCTCTCTCTCTCA
>VZRQ01003283.1:463067-481397 GCA_013397975.1 Machaerirhynchus nigripectus
GTGACAAAATGGCGGCGCCCAGGCGGACACGTGGGGACGCGCAGGAGGATGAGGATGATGAAGTGCGCTCGCTGGAGGCCAAGCGGCCCCGCGGGCAGCGGCGGCTCCTGGTCGTACTGGAGGGGGCGAGTCTGGAGACCGTGAAGGTGTGGGTGGTGGGGGGGAAGGCCGGGGCGGGGCCGGCCGTGCCGCGGATGCCCTCGCTCCCCGCTCACTTATCCGTGCTTTGGCCGTAGGTGGGAAAGACGTTCGAGCTGCTCAACTGCGACAAGCACAAGGCACTGCTGCTACGGAACGGCCGGGACCCCGGGGAGGTTCGGCCTGACATCACCCACCAGGTACGCGCTGGGTCCGGCGATGCCTGTGGCGGCCTGGGCCGCTCGGGGAGCCCGGCAAGTGGCTTGGAGCGATCGCCCCTCGGGTCCGGGGCTCCGCTTGTGCCGCTGGAGCTCGGCGGGGGCGAGTTTGGCCTCCCCCGCTATGCTCGTCGCATTTAGGTTTTGTCGCTCTTTGGGTCTGGGCTCGATTCCTTACATTACAGTAGAACTCCGGTAGTCGGATGAGCATTCAGCCTCACCTTCGGCCCATTCTGCATTTGTGGGGGCTAACCCGCAATTTTCCCTAGAATTCTCTCTCTTGTGCCTTTTTATTTCCACTACCATGTGCTTTTCAATTTCAGAGTCTCCTGATGCTCATGGACAGCCCCCTGAATCGGGCTGGTCTCCTGCAGGTTTATATCCATACCAAGAAGAATGTTCTAATTGAAGTCAATCCCCAAACCAGAATCCCAAGAACTTTTGATCGATTCTGTGGTCTTATGGGTAAGTGATTTAAACTTTACACCAGCTATAGAATAACGTAGGAAGGTGGTCAGGTGTGGAGGAACTTCGAGAAAAGTCAAAAACTGGTACCAACCTTAAAATGTGAACGTGAGAAAACAGCAGAGAAGTGAAAGCCTCTTTCACTCATGTTCCCATACCCCAGCTGTGTGTTCCTTAGCACAATGGGGAGTGCCTGCAGGACGTTGTGCTGTCAGCAAAATAACTTGTTTCGTACTGTGATGGGAACTCTAAAGGTGGGCTTTTTGGGTGCCTCAGCTCAGGCAAAGCATGGGATTCCTCAGCAAATTAACACACAGGTTAAGTGGTTTTTTCCGTTTTCTCTTTGCCAGTTCAGCTGCTGCATAAGCTCAGCGTTAGAGCAGCTGACGGGCCGCAGAAACTGCTGAAGGTAAATACTCTGTAACTGTTCACAGCTAGTGTTGCAACGTTCTAACAGCGATGTAGGAGGGATTTTTTGGGGGGCAGGGAGGTGGATTTTTGGTTGGGGGTCCTGGTTGTGGGTGTGGTTGCTACTCTACCCCCCATCATCCCTGCGGGCCCTGGTTTCAGGGGGGCTCTCCCACATCCCACGTGGCTAGCATGTGCTGTAGGAGCTGCTGCTGTGGGAAAGAAACCCCAAACGCCGCTGTCTTTTGAGCTGAGGGATTTGTTTCCTCACATGAGCCTGACCACCCTGTCTGGGTGTTGACACTTTTTGGGTACAGCTTTTAAAGTGGCAGAGAGAGGTGGAAATGAGGGCGTGATTAACTTGAACAGCTTCTGCAGTCACAGAGGGAAAGACTGGATAAACCACAGGGACAAAGGGTTTGTCATGATACCGGTTTCCTCGGATGAAGAATGACCCTTGTTGCTGGAAATGCCAGAAAAGCAGCAGCCTGAGGAAGGTGATGGTGATGTTATCTTGGCAGAGAACGCTCGGCCCCAGCCAGCGCATCCGCCCGAGGACATGGGTCAGCAGGCAGGGAGAGACAAGGAGCAGCCTTTCCAGCCCTTTCCATGCAGGGCTCTCATGAACCTGGCTCAAGGAACATGCCAGAACAAGGAGCTGCTGGGCTGGAGCAGGACCTCGCTGCGCTCCTCCTCAGACAGAAGCAAGATTTCCCAGAAGCAAAGAAGAACTAATCATCAAGAACTCATCAAGACTAAAATGTGTTTTGTAACTGTCTTCTGGAAAATCCAGATTCCCCAAGGAAGGAGAGTGGTTTTAAATCCCAGCAGCAGCCTGCTTGCCAGCCAAGATGAGACAAAGGTGCCTAAAGGAGACGATAGGCCTCCCATGCCCTCCTTCTGTGCTTGCTTCAAGAGCATCTTCCGGGTACACACGAGACTGGCAACATCTGGACACATCTGCTGGAGTTTGTTCTGTCCTTCTGCCTGGGGATCCTGACCGTGTTGCAGCCCAATGTGTACTTCATGCCTCCTTTGCAGGAGAAGGTGGTTGGGATGCTCTTCCTGGCAGCAGTGCTGTGCCTCAGCTTCTCCTGGCTATTGCACACTGCTTGTTGTCACTCAGAGAAGGTCTGGTGGACTTTTTTGAGTTCGGATTATTCAGGAGTTGCTCTGCTGGTCACGGGGAGCTCTACCACTCATTCTACTGCTGCCCACAGCCAAGACTCATCTACCTCTCCATCACCTGTATCCTGGGCACATCTGCCATCACTGAGCCTCAAGCGAAGGCCAACCCGTCTGGGATTGGTTTTGCTCAAGGACCTGGGTGTACTTGGTGGGTAATGCAGGGGAACAGGGAAACAGGATCTGTACCTCAAGGGGATTTGCTTTTTGGGTAAGGACAGTCTGTAATGTTGAATTGTGTACGTAACGTTGGTTGTGGAATGACACCACCACTGTGTTTTGTAAATACCATGGACAATGAGGATGGACTGCTCCAGATGCTCCAGTTAGGAGCTCCTGATGCAGCCTGCAATCAGCTGATGAATTTTTTGTTTGTTTGTTGTTTTTAGCAGACAATGGATGTAGCTGTGTGTCAGTGTCTGTAACCTCTACACCCCTTTTAACTCTCTGCTTTCTGCAGGTGATTAAAAATCCAGTCAGCGACCATCTGCCCGTGGGCTGTATGAAGATTGGTACCTCTTTTGCAGCGTCACAGGTGTCGGATCTGCGTGAGCTGGTTCCTGCAGCGGAGCCAGTTGTCATTGTGGTGGGAGCTTTTGCCCACGGGTCGGTAAGTGTGTGTATCCCTTATCTGGAGTTGTAAAAAGGTCTCAGCCTTGTTCTGAGTATGGAGGTTTTATCTGCCCTTTTTTATGGCTTGGTTTCAACCCCCACCCCAGCCCCCTGTTTTTCCGCGTAGGCTTGGTAAAAAAAGGCCCAAAACTGCAAGGCTTGGGACTGTTCTCGCTCCCAAGGGAGGGCATTGGCGAAGGCTAGCAGTTTCTCTGCTGGAGAAATGCTGTGCCTTGCATTGTTAGGGTTGGAAGGGATCTCTGGAGATCATCCAGTCCAACCCCCTGCCAAGGCAGGGTCACCTGGAGCAGGTGACTCAGGAATGTGTCCAGGTGGGTTTTGAATGTCTCTAGAGAGGGAGACTCCACAACCTCCCTGGACAGCCTGTTCTAGTGCTCTGCCACCCTCAGTGTAAAGCAGTTCTTCCTCCTGTTGTGGTGAAACTTCATGTGTTTTAGTTTATGGCCATTGCTCCTCGCCCTGTGGCCAGGCACCAGAGGAAAGAGTCTGGCACCATCCTCTTGGCATGCACCCTTGAGATATTCATGTGCGTTAGTGAGATCCCCTGTTGGTCTTCCCTTCCCTGGACTAAACAGGCCCTGCAGTCTCTCCTCATAAGAGAGATGGTTCAGTGTCCTAATAATCTTTCTGATCTCTGCTGGACACTCCCCAGTGGCTGGAAATGGGGCTCAGTGAAAACTTTTTTTTCAACTTGGTCATTTCGTTTTTTCTATTTCCCCCTCTTCCCCCAGGTCAGCGTTGACTATACAGAAAAGATGGTCTCCATCAGCAACTATCCCCTCTCTGCTGCCCTGACGTGTGCTAAAATTACTACTGCCTTTGAGGAAGTGTGGGGAATCGTATGAGCTGTAACTGCTGTCATGTTGGACTTGTACACAGTGACTTCACATTCTGGAAAGGCTCTTTAACTTGGGTATGGACCTGGTGCAACTTTGGGCTCCTGGAAAAGACATCAACTTCGTCCTTGTAGCTTCTGAAGCAATGAGACTTTAAACGGACTGCCCCAGTGACCCTTTTTCCTCCTATTAAAAGGTACCTTTTTTGTTTAAAAAGCACTTGTGAATTTTACTTTCTCATTTTTCATATGTGGGCAGGCTGGATCCCCTTATAGCAGGGACTTGGCCCAAATTTGTCACAGGACTGGAATTCTTAGCTGTGCCCTGCTCACCCTGGTGTCACTCGGTCCTGTAGAATCGCCTTCCTCGGTGGCATGTGACAGTTCACACTCCCACACCGAGGCACCCAAGAGGAAAGGAGCTGAAGCCGATGTTAAAAAGACCAGGAGCAATTTTTATCTTAGATGACAAACGTAGAAAAGTCAGAAGGTGGCTCCAATCCAACGCAGCACCTGCCGTGAGTGTGGTACAATCATCTGGTATCAGCGGAGACACGAGTGCCGGCCGCAGGGCGGCAGAGATAAGGCAACAGACAGAAGGTGGAGGGTCTCAAGGAGGCTCGCTCGGATCCCCTCCTTTCGGGTCTCTGACCCTGTGCTTTCTCCTTCCCCCTCCTCGCGTTGAAAAAAAGTCATACTTCAACACAGCAAACTTGGCAGGTGATGCTTTGCTTCCGGAGTGTTAAGTCAACTCCTACGAATGCACAGGTGGTACAATCTGAAAAACAGAGGAGCCCTATATTTGCTTTGGTTGATTTGATGTTTGCCTTTCGCCTTGGGCTGCAGCATTGCTGCCCCACTTCTCCTCCTGGTCTCTCCCTCATACAGCCTTACCTTTTGGCTGTTATTCTGCTCTTTTTAGCTTCTCTTTTCGTGGCACAATTAATCTGCGAATGTAAGGCAACACCAGCAGTAAGGTGAAGAACAACACGTGGCCGAAGAAATAAATAGACCTGTACACCTGTAAAGAGAAAGCAACCAGCTTTAAGCCAAGACCACAGGGGAGGGGGGATGGAGGGAACAGGGTTGACCACGTGGGGTCGTCTGTTTGTGGCTACTACGTACCTTCATCCATTTGTCCCAGGTGAAAAGGCAAAATGGCACCAGGGAGTAACCCATAAACATCCAGTGATTAGTCTGCTGCAGCACGTAGAAGATGGGCCGCAAGACAGTGATGGAGGCCAAAGTGCTTAGGGGAGGACTGTCCCGGACAAGGTTCATGACCTAATTTAAAGAAAAAAAAAATCAGAATTCTCAACAGTTGGATGTCCTGTGGCTGTATATGCAGGCCCTGGGGCCAGAGTTCTCTATCCAGCTGTGTAAAATGTGTTTTAGTAAGCAGCTAGTCTAAAAAAGTAGCTAAATACCCTGTCCTGGCCAGTTTTAATTAAGAAAATACATTTTAATAAGGAATATTGTTCTCTCAATACTGGGAGATTAACAGAAGCATTCAGTTCTTGTGCTTGTCCTCCAATCTTTCCAGCTGCCAAGCACTTCAGCTGGCCTCTGCTCATATGCCAAGTTTTCCACTTCTCTCCCTGTCAGCTTCTGCAATATATTTATGGTTTGCCCACGCAGAAGGCAGCAACCTACTGAACTCTTGAGAACAAAACCCTGCTGTGCTTGAAAACCAATTCCAAAGTGAGCAGCTATTTTTCATATTTAATCCAAGTAAATCCTTCAGCGTGGCAGTTTCCAGACTCGGGGGCAAAGGCTAACACAGGCCCCCCCTCCCCGTGCTGGTAAGTCAGACAAAGCGCACCTGTCTTTCCACGATGACTATAAGCAACTCCATCTGAAAGCACACCAGGTAGCCAGAGTGCAGCCCGTGCCAAATGGCCAGGAAGAACAGGGCCAGTGCCTGTGACAGCAGTTTGTTGCCCAGGAACTTCAGGCGCTTGAAGATGTAACTAGAGCAGAAAAGAAACAAAGTGCTTCCAGGTCATTGTCTGCCCTCCCCTGGCTGCGTCAGGGATGCACGGCCCAGGGAACCCAATGCCTTTCTGCACCCTGAGGTGACAGGAACAGCATGGCAAAACCTACATCAGAACAGTCTTGAAGAAATCCCAGCTATAAGGGGAAGAAGGGGGTCATTACATACAATTTAGCTGTGTGTCCCAGTAACTGCTGAACCAAAACCCATCTGAGTTTGGCATGGGGAGCACCAAGAGCCATGATGCAGGAAGCAGCTGTCAGAGCAGCTTTGTGGCTGGCTGAGCAGGCAGGCAGCCTGCCCCAAGGGCTCGCTGTAGTCCCATTCTAGTCTCTGCTGCCATCAGCTGCTTGCCTTTATTAATGAACTGCCCTTCCAGGTGACTTGAAAGATCTCTCTAACCCAGTAACCCAATAACCTGTTTCTAAGGGCCCAGCAGCAAAACATGGAAGAAGGTGCACAAACTGAAAACTGGCAGATTCTTCCTCTAATGTTCCCACTCAGTCTAGGGTCTTGGTTCTGCTGACAGAACAGAACTGAGACATTACAGAAAAGGAATTTTGTCCTGCTCACCGGGCCACCCAAGCATTGGTGTTGATGTTGAAAGAAGCAATGGTCCCTGTGAACAAAGGTGTTGTCTCATACAGCCAGATCTTCATGTTGGCACAGGCATTCCACAAAGGCTTTCCATTCTGGTCTTTCCCATTGTACCCCAGACCAACAAGGATGCAGACACCTTCCTGTCAAAAAATGCACAAGAAAGATACGATGAAAATATTGCCTTTTTTTGTTGGAGAAGCAGAGCTGAGGAAGTGCTGGCTCTCACTGTGTTGAGAGCATCACTAGAGATGGAACAAATAGATTAAAAACTGCCTTTTAGATAGCTAGCCTTTGCTAACTTGGAGCAAGCTGAACTGACCTGCACTGATCTCCAGATATTTGGATTTCTTCCATTTAGTGCTAAGTCCAAGAGGCTTGGACTTCTATTCATTTGTCTTTTGCTTCTGGAACGACATCTAGACTCACCGTGACGAGCCAGCAAGTTACGTATTTGTAGAGTATAATTTTGCCCCAGATCAATATGTAACCACAACGGAACCAGAAAGGCTTCTCCTGCAGAGATAAGAGTGAAACAGAATAAAAATAAAACTTGAAGTTGAGTGGCCATAATGACACAAGGTAAATGCTATCGCATCGCTGTCTTTTGTTTTAATCTGATGTGTATGTGTTAAAACATATGGACTGGGTTGCCAGGCTTATGCAAACTCACACATCATTCTCCTTCTTGTGGTAATATTTGGCTGTACTGAAATAGGTAGAGTTTGGGAAGACTCCAGGATTAGCATAATCACTGTGGAATTTACACAGAAATGCTGATAATCTGCAGGTAGGAATTACTTGTTAGGAGTTTTCAAAGTACCACAAAGATTCTAGTGAGCCTTACAAGTTACTCTAAAGTGAAGTTCTTTGCACATAATGGTTACATGGAAGGTCATTAAAAGGTCACAAAATACATTCTTTAGGTTTCCAAAACCAACAGTAGCATTTACGATCAATTATCTATTTGTAACAGTTTTGATTTGTTTCAGTTCTGCTTAACACATTCCTGTTCTCCATCAGATGGAGTCCACAGGACAGGCGGTAAAACCAAATCAGCTGTGGAAAAGCTTATCACTAGCTGCTGGCTTATTTTTAAATTGAGGCAAAGATAAAAAAAAATGAAATAAGAAAATAATTCCACTCTTGTAGATCCAGAGCCCCCCAGAGAAGTGGAATTCTTCCACACCCCACAAGGCCGAGTGAATACATACCATATAGTCATCTGAGGTGAGGTATTCATCAGAGATGTACAGGCTGGACAAGGTGTAGGTTACTAGAAAAAAGAGACCCAGGCTCAGGCGCTTGAGAGCAGGCACGAAACTGAGAAAGAAAAATACAAAGGTCAGAGAAATGCCTTGGGAAGAGACCATCAAATTCATAGGTTTAAAAACAGGTGGAGAGGAGGAGGCAGGGGAGACAGCGAAAAAGGGAGTCACCACATTCCACTGCAGCAGCTGCCTCCATTTGGAAGCTGGGATGCAAACGTTACCAGGTTGGAACAGAGTCTCTACTAAAGATGTCAAATGGTTGTTGATGTTCATGCCCTGGAACAATGCTGGGACATTAAGCAGAGTTATGAGCAACTTTTGAAAGATTGCTTTGTCTCATAAATCACTTCTGGTCACAGTAGTTCTGTGTCCAGGTAAGAAAGCAGTCTGCTGCAGGGAATGTGGAGGATTCAGCATTCTAGGATTGTAGGAAGGGGAGAAGCTAAGCAGCTTTATATTACCTATTGGGTCTCTGGCCTGGAACGTCAGTCATCTCACCCCTTGCCAGTTTCTGATAGTCTGTCATGGAGAACTGAGGCCCAACCATGAAGGCACCATAGAAATAGGAGAATCCTGAGACCTCCAGCAAGGTAGGAACTCCCCGGACAGCAAATCGCCGCTGCTCAGGGCTCAGGAACTCCTGCACCAAAGGGAGTGGCATTAACATCATCCCAGGGGTTTCATCATCAGTAGCCCTGGATGTTGTCCTCAGCCTGCTTCCTTACTGGTCTCAGTTCTTGCTCCCCATGGACATGGAACTTTACACTTTGTACTTCCATTTCTCTCCCCAGCCCTCTCTATCCCCACCCCCTCTAAACCGCAACAAGATCCAGGGTTGAGACCATTTGCACAGATCGCTATTCCCAAATAAACTCCAAACATGGAAGGGATCTACTGACATGCATCCCTGGCAGCAGAGTAGGCATAGTAGAAGCACTGTATCTGACCTATTCCAGCCCCTGACTGTAATTTCATGTACTTTCCCAAGACCTTATCGTGCTACAATTCCTACTTCTTGATGCAAAAATTGTCTTTAGGTACTTGAGGCTTCAGCTTAGGAAGTTTCAGCTTAACCTCATTCTCTTGCAGTCAGCAGTGATTTCATGGATGCTACAGACTTGGTCAGGCCTCCAACAGGAAATGGGGAATGCAGGTACTTGAAGCAGGACTGAGACTGTAGCAAGTGTAGTGCCCTCTCCCACACGCTGTGCTGTGCAACTTCAGTTTCATCTGCTCTAAAAACAGAGCCCTACCAAATGGTGAAGGGGAACCACTGACAAGGACATGGTAAGACTCATCAAAGGAAAGGCTGATGGTCTGCAAGTTAAAGGTACACTACCCACAAGACACACAGCATCAGGGATTGGGAATCTAAAGCAATAGATTTGGGGGAAGGAGATGGTGAGGAATTTGGAAGGGGGCAGAGTAATATTCTGACATAACTGAAACAACTTCTGTCCCTCTCTAATCACTGTTGTCTCTGTTCCAAATTATTTCATTCCACTCTAAAATTCAGTGCCCTCCGACACTCACAGAGGCCCCCCTCTCAGCTATGGCTTTTACCTAACAATGCAGCTTGCTAACTCACATCCTTTGAACTTGATTTTCTGATGTCTAGCTCACTGGGACAGCATGGAATGATGGAGAAATAGTGTCTAACTCACCGGATCTTTTCCTCCATCATAGTAATCGATGGCCAGACCTAGAGGTGAGAAACAGTGACTTGAAGCCCTGGGACGGGCACAGCTTGCAGAGTGCAAGAGAGAGAAGAGAGGTGTCACTCACCAATCAACTTAAGTGTCAAGACACAATGTGGCATTGTCCACTTGATGTCATAATGCTCTGTGGCTGTGAAGTAATATCCAGCCATAAGGTATGTCTGAAAGAAACCATTGTTTTGGTTATTCAAACTAATTCCTCCAGCTGGTTTTGATCTGCCTCCACTTTTCCACCCACAGTTGCTACTGAAGTGCAAAACTGAACAGAGGCCTCCCTTCTACAAACCCAGGGAGTAGGAAGGAGGGTTTACCATCTGAAAGAGGAATGTGGTGACGACGGCAGTGATTGTGCGACCCATTAGTCTCAGTATGAGGAACTGGATTAGGACACATATCAGGGAATGAAAAAACTGCATCCCTGTGGGCAGGAAAAAGAAAGAGAGAGATAAGAAATAGAAATTACATTTATAGGTCCTTCCAAATTGCAGCATGCCCTGGGCCAGGCAGCTCTCTCTTCCCAAACTCATCTTACCAAAATTGAAGTAAGCAATTGAGAGTCCCGTGAACACATTGTAGAGATGAACGAGGTAGGCCTCCTTCTGGAAGAGGAAATAGCGCTGGAACAAGGCAAAAGGATATCCTGAGTAGAGAGGAAAGAAAAGAAAAAGGAAGAGTTGTAAATAAGTTTAGACATTATTTGTCAGGAACTGAACTATAGCCTTGACCATGTCATTAGGAATATGTACTTTACATGATACATTATCAACACAGGCCGTGGTGTTAATTCTTGAGACTGGATTTGCATCTTGGGAGACAGACTCCAGATGAATTACTCTGTACTGAAGAAAATACTATTACAGGAACATAATTACAGTAATACTGACATTGAAGTGCAAAAAATTACAGGATTACAGTTTCTGGCCTCATTCAATATATGAGACAGATAATGCTGAAATACATTAATCAGACTTTAGCCTCTGATTCATTTCCAAATTCTGATATTCCAAATCATATTCTTGTGATATTCCAAATGAATATCGCAAGAAGCTAGATTTAAAAAAAAAAAAAAGGGAGGGGGAGGAGGGAGAAACTTTATGGTTAATACCATTACAATGTCCAAAAAAAATTCAGTCCCACTCCCACCTCAATGAGCTCTTTCAGCTTTAATTTCAGAGCTCCTCAGGTGACCTCCAGTAAGATACTCTAGCTTTTCTAACTCTGCAACTTTGGATTTGCATCTGATTTGTGAACTACTGGGTACACAAAGCTGCAACTAAAATCCACTGGTACTACGCATGTAGTATTTTTGGGAAAAAAAAATCAGTCAGAAGCATTTCATATGGAGCAGCTAAGAAAAGTGGAAGGGTTTTTTTCCTTGCATTTTCTGCGAGGTAACTCCTAGTCTAAGTTAGGAATGCCTCCAGATTATTCATCTGTGGCTCAAGTGAGAAGCAAACATTTGTGAAGCACTCTGGTAGTAGAGTGAGAAGCGTCACACAGAACACCACGATTCAATTAAATTCTGTTGTCTAGGTGAGGTTCACAAAGCATGAAAAAACATTGCCACATATTAGACAGTAAATATTACATGTCTTAATACACAGTGGCACAGGAAGCGTTGCCCACGTCCGTACATGCAATTAGTGTTTCTAAAGGCATGTGCACTGAGCTGGGACACCAGAAGCCACTTTAATTCTGGCATTTTGTAACTTTCCTGCTTCACTTTGCAAGCCTGTCTCTTACCCTGCTCAAAAAAAGGGGAAATTCATCACATACCACAATACTGGCATCCAATCCAATACTACTTATCATCCTAGCTGAAATCAGGAGCAGTGGATAGAGCTCTGCTACCTGCACTAATGGAGTAGTAGTGGCAGGAGGTGGTCATGTTTTATATGGAGCAGTAATAAAAGGTGATGAAATGCACATTCTGCCGAGAAGTGTATGATGGATGGAAGGCTTCCAATAAGCAAGGCCAAGTCTAGTCACTACTGTGAGAGGAAATGAGAAACTCTGTCACGTTATGTAAAGTACATGTCTGGCAGTCTGTCAGTGCTAACAGGCTGGAACCATTTTAAGGCCCTCTCCATACCCGCAAATCCCTTGGGAGGGAGCCCTGGAGTTGGGGACTTTTGGGCTCCTTTCTAGATCCCGGAGGGCACCATGTTCTAGTGCATCCAGATGTGTACCTGCTGCCTCCTGAAACCCAGCTGCTGCTCCCCATTTCCTCAGCCTCCTGCCACCCCTCTTTTCGGTTTTCTCTGCCTCCTTGTTGCTGTTCCTTCCTCCTTTTGTGTCCCACGCCGGTTTCCACGCCACAGGCTGCTTTCTGGCCAGCCCCACATACCATGGCCCTCCACTCCCAGAGCCTGGCAACCTCCCTCCTGCACATCCAGCCTGCTCTCCCCTTCCAAAACAGCGGCTCCAAACTCCCCTACAAAACGCCTTGCCCAAGCCATCCCTCTCCCTTCCTGCTCTTCCATGCTTTTTACACAGCACCCTTCTGTCCCATTCCCCACTGTTGCTGCCCTGAACACCAGCTGAGGGGGAAAGAGGGAATTGGCAAAGAGAGTTCATCACATGGGCTCTCTGGGGAAACGGGAGTAACTCTAAGAATTAGAGCAATTCACATGATTCAGAAAAAAAAAATAGTATTTTCTACTGGCCTTTTACTCAGAAACATACAAATGGGGATTCTTTGTTCACGAGCCAATTTTCCTGCTGAAGTTTAATAAACATAGGAAGAACTGGCTTTGAGAAATGGAAAGTGGTAAAAAAAAAGTTTTACTATCAGATTAGGTCGAAAGTTAAAAAGCTGAGGTTTTACTGTGGAAAAATGTTTCCCCCTTCTGAGCAAAGGGGAGAAAAATCAGATCAGAAATACAGGCAAAGCACAATTTATTGCTGTTCATCAACATGCATGGTTTTAAACCTACATTTTAAAGGGTCTCCCACTCTCTCAAAAATCACTAATATTTTGCAAAACAGTCAATTTCTATCAATCTTTTTCCCTCCAGCCATTTCTATAGACACAATGGAAGTATGACTGAATACTCAAATGTAACTAGTATTCCTACTCTTTCAGAGACATGTCTCACTTGTCAGCCGTGCTCCATTTTAGCTCTGCACAGGAGATCATGTCATAGTTTGGGTAATGCTGCTCTGAAGGAAAAAGAATTATGAACCCTTCCAAACAAAAAGCTACTAATACACACTGCACCTGTGTTTTGAGAAACCACAAACTTAAAGCCTGGTCTTGCACTACGTGGCTGCTGTTCCAGTTCAAAAGTCACAACATCAGCCTAAATTCTTCTGATATCCAGAGTAACTTGTTAGTACTCTGGACTGCAATTTACCTACAGTTTTGCTGCATGAGATAATTTTCTCAGTTTTACAGCTAGGCCAGTTGCACGCTGCAGATACAAACTTTAACCCCCAAATGGCAGTGAATACCGAGTAGCAATGGTCATTCTGATGTGGCCTGTGCCCTTCTGAACACCCATAAACCATCTATTAAATAACGAACAATTTCTACTGATAACAACACCGGTACTCCTGCCCCACCACCATGTCCCTGAAGCAGCCTGAATTAGCGCAGCAGCTTTTGGAGTTACGGTTGCCTTCTGGCAAGCTTGATGTCACCTTTGGATATGCCAGCAGCAGGACGCTGCGCTGCTTTGCTTCTGCCATTCAGAGCAACAGGACGAGAGTCCCCACTCCCTGCTGCCAAGAGGCTCTGCCCAGCAGCTCCCACTCTGCCAAACTCCCCTTTCACGGCTCCCTAAGCAGAGTGGACCGAGGCGGGAAAGCGGCTGTAATACTCCCGAAGAAAACAGCAGGGAACATCTGATCCAAAGTCATTCTTCCCTACGCACCACGGAGCTGAAAAACAGTCTGCATGCAGAGCTGGGGTTTGCCTCTAGACAGACTTTCTATAGAATGGAATTGGCAATGGAGATTATTTTTGTTTTTACTTCACAGGAACAAGAGGATGATCGCTGGTTAAGAGAACCACGGTGATGGAAGCAAAGGACAAGCTCAGCTTCTGGGCCACAGCCATTTGGGAGAGTAATGGGCCACTGCACAAAGCCCAGGCTGTCCACAGATACAAGAATCTAACTGAGCAAAAGAAGTTAAATCATCAAGGAGGTGGATTAGGCAGGAGAAAAGACCTACTAATCCCAAGCAAAAATACTGCTGTCAAGTTTGCCATCTTCTGGACTGGGTGATTAAGATGCCTCTCTTTTTCCAGAGATAAAGCTGCAAATAAGAACACCAGAAACATTCTTTTCATCTCTGCTCCCTTTATTTCCCCTTTTATATGCATTAGCTCTGTTTCATCTTCAAGCCACTACCTCTATTTTTCCTCTTCTCCCTTTTGCTGAACAGTTAACTCCTCCTTTGTTAACATCCAGCAGTTCAACTGTCTCCATTTTTTTATAAGAATGCTAAAACTAAAAGGAAGGGAACAACAGGAAAAAAATGTGTTAAAATATCAGCCTTACCTAATATTTTGACTTCAAAGTTATTCCTTTATATTTCTACCACTGCAAAAGTGCCACACCTTGTTTAACACTGGGTGCATAAACATGAGTATTTTAATTCAGCTCAGGAGTTTACTTTGAAAGTCCACTTATGGCGCTTTAGTTTGCATAACAGAACTGTCTCAAAGCATGTGAACAGGGCTCTCTTCACATGAAACTGAACTGAAAACACACTCCAATCAATGGGTGCTCAGCGCATATGACCTGACTGAGGCAAATCCAAAGTAAATGCTCAAAACCCACAGACAAGTCTGCTCTATAGGTCTGCTCCTACTGCACAATTTTCCTTGCTAATGTAGACACAGGCAGTGTGCAGCATTACGCAACTCCCTCTGGTTTTTTATTATTTAAGGAATAAGATGTATTTGAAGTTAGGAATTTCAACACGGCAGAACATGAGTACTCTGTGACAGGGCTGGTTTTATGACAGGACAGTGCTGCCTCTTAAAATTTTCTTTTTCCATCTCTTACCCATCAGAACTAGCTGTTCACGGGCCCTGCAGTAAGGTTCTTGCTTGGCTGACCAGCTGGGAACTTGATTTGGGATAAGCCAGCAGCTTTAGGTGACCACAGGAAGAATTTCACCAGGCCTAAAAATCTTGAGGATGTGGGAAGCACGAAGCAGAGCATGTAAAAAAACTGATGAGAGGTAGAAGAGGAGGAGATAAGACAACTTGCGAGTGAAGCAATACGTTTCTGGCACCTATTGAGTATGAATGTGTTACTTTCTGCAGGTCCCTGCTATGTCTGTGGATGAGGGAACACTCCCAATGCTTTTCCTGGCAGGTCTGGGCAAACCAGCAGGGTAATTTCTGGCTCAGGGCTGTAAACAGCATGTTGGCCCCCCTCCATATTATGCAGGTAGCTCGCAAGGCACTGTGTAATATTATGGTCAGATAAATAGCTTTAATTCTTTGGGATCGTACAGCCATGCAAGAATCACGAGCAACATAAAGTATTAAATACCCAGTGCCATAAGGCCTGCTGTATCCTGGCTTATGCTTTGAGCGGTGACAGCAGGGGAGAAATCTGTCCCCTCTCATGTGAGGACAGGAGCAGCAGCACAGAAACCCTGTTATCTCCTTCACACCACCGGAGCAGCTCCAGTGGGAATGCCGGGCCCTGGACCTACTGAAGAATGCAAGCTGGAGTTCATCTCTCAAAGACATTCTCATATGATTGAAAGACATTAGTGTACTGACATACCACGATTTTTATAGTGGCAGGGCCCAGAACTGGGCTTCAGATATTCCTGCTGTTGATACTGCTGCCGAATTGCAGGCTAATTTCTTCAAAGGCTGTCTATGCAGATTTTTACGTAGGGGAAGTCTGCAGCAAGTTTTTCATCTTGTACAATACGGGTAAGGGACTCTATTCTAGTTGTAGTCTCTGCTTCAAAATTGCAGCATGTATAAACCAGTCTCTGTTTTAAATACAAAGCTGTGACTAAAATCCCCATAATTTGCTCAGCAATGTGCCGTTACTTGTTCACTGAAACAACGTGGTGCTCTTTAGGACTACTCCAGTTTTAGTTCTTGGGTGTTCTTCCTTCCTCCTTCCTCATTCTCTTGTTCTCTCCAGTACTTAATTTTTTTTTCAGTCATGTCAGAATGCCAACAGTTTTAAATGACCTCTTTTGGTTATTTCAGATCATTACTAAGTGAACACTTATTCTGAATCAAGAGAGTAAATTCAGGCTGTTTTTTCAAGGATAATTCAGCTTTCTCCAGAAATTAATGTAAGAAGTCGAAAAGTCCTTTGTGATTCTTCCTGTTTTTCAGAAGACTATTTTTACCGGTTTGTGGTGATCTGAAAGTGAAACCCTAGAAACTGTTGTCACAGTAAAACTGCACAGTGTAGATGGGAAACTGCATCACAGAGGAAGAAATAAGCAACAACTTTTTAGTCCATCTTTGGAACCATGCTTCATCCTCATGGCCTTGTTCTGAAAGAATTCAGCAGTACTAGCTGCAGCCAACAAAAATAGTTTTCTTCCGGAATCTAAGTAAACACCTGAAATGTAGGAAGTGAAGGAAAAGCCATACTTTGTCTGTCCTAATGCCACTTCCAGCTTTTAGAAATGCCTTTTATTTATACCCCATGCCATCCTATGAAGTGGTCATCGGCACTAGTTGCATTACCAATGAGCTTAAAAGGACTGTAAACTAAGCTGCAATTAAATGAACATTTCTTTGTGCTGGGCTAAGGAACTCCTCTCACTCTCCTCTCATGTTGCTCTGGAGCAGTGTTTGGCCCTTCCTTTTAAAGTAATGGTATAATGCTTTACCACCCATCCATTAAGCAGGAGAGCTGGAGTCAGTCCCCTCTGCCTGAGTGGTTCAACCTACAGGACCTGCAAGAGTGCCAAACTACAGGCAAGGCTGTTTTGCATGCCCTGAAGCCTTCTGTCTGAAGTTATGCCTTCCACTGCATGTAATTAAAAGACATTGAGCTAGGGAGGAAGGACAGGGAAATGTGCAGCTCCAGCCTCCCGGTTTGCTTTATCCATTTGAGGTACGCGGGGGACAGATGTGCGACGTTTTCTAGCACACCTGATCCCCAGAATTTGAATACAAATTCTAAAGATCCATTGAGACTGTGCAAAACAGTGGCCTACCTCGGGCAGGGACACTGCGGCATCTCAGTGGCTTACTGTCAACACTGCACACAGAACATTTGTTACAGCACACAGGAGTCTCACGCTTCCTTAATCTACCGACTGCAGCAGGCAGCTCTTATCATCGTTAGGGCAATAATTATCTGCTGTTCATTTCAAAGAAGTGGTGTTGTTCATCCATAAGACAGTGAGTAGGAAACACCCCTCCAATGTTGTGTCCCAGCTTAGTGCTAGCAAGAAGCAACTCAGAGAGTATGATCAAGGTGCATTCTGCAGAGCCATCTCTCTGCTGTGTCTGCCTCCACACACGCTTTCTAGGACCTTTTCTGCACCAGCACTTGTTAGACTGGTCCCTTGGCTGATCTGGGTGACTAACCTCGTAGTGAACGATCTGCTTTTTCTGGTTTAGGTTTCTGCCAAGCAAGTAAATTCAATCAGATCGCAATTAAAGGACCAGAGAGAGACGTGGGAGAAAGGAAAGTGGCCATAATCCCGTTCAGTGGTGGGGAGCTGCTAGACTAATTAATGCTGACTTGTGTGCATGCCCTGTGTGTTTCCTATTACTTCATTCTTTTCTTTATAGAAGTTTGGTTTAACTAACTTCTACACTGAGTTCAAAACGATAGTTCAGTCTCCTGTATCTACCCTTCAAGGGAAGAATGTTTTGCTGAGTTTCATCTCACACATCATAAACTAAATCAGGCAGAAATAAGTCTGGTGCAGACCACAGTTATGAAGTGACACAGTTTTTCTTGCTTGCATTTCATTTAAAAATATTATACCTCTAGTTAGCCAAAGCAACTATTTTGACAGATGACACAGTAGTGGCTGTATCACTTCAAATATACTTTCAGGTTCAGAGGAAAGCTTGTATTTCTTTTCTGCTAGGTGGCTAGACCACCAAATGCTTTCACAACCCAAAGCTTCCCTGAGCATCTGCAGAGATTTACACAGATAGCATGTATACACACACTTGAATTAATGTTTTGGGAGCTACAACCTCCCCCTCAATCGCCAGCCCACATCACAACTCCAGCCCTGCTTTAACCATTTCGCATGGGACTCGTGTATCTCATGTTTACATAAGCGCAGGCACCGTGTGTTTTGCAACACGCTTCGCGCTGCAGGTGGAGCATCACCCAAGTTCTCCTGGCACCGAGCTGGAAGGGTTTGCTCACCCTACCTGGTAGTGCCCGTGATGACACGCCACTCCCTCACAGTGCCACCACTGCCGCAGACACGGGCGATGTCCCCGGGCAGTGACGTCCCTGCACTCGGACGGGGCAACACGTGTGGGGCTGTGGAGATTCCCGGGCGGACACCCCTCCGGACACACGCTCACGGGGCACTGGATGCACACGCATCAGCGGGCACTCACGGAAAATCGCAAACAAAGTTCTCGAGGCCGGGACACGGACCCAAATCGGGGTCTTTCGCAGGCACCCCGGGCTTCTCCTTGCCCCGCTTCCACAGGCGGCCTGCCAGGACCGCACCCCGACCTCCTGCGGGGAAACCGAGCGGGCTCTCCCCTCGGCACCGGGACGGCCGGGGACTCGCCCCGGGCAGCTGCTGCGGGGCACTTCCCGAGCTGCCCGGGCGGTGCCGGTGGCGGCGGGATCTCGCCCGGCGGCTCGGCGCGCACACGTGGCCTGGCGCGGCGGCGCTGGCACAGGTGCGGCTCCGCTCCGGCGAGGCGATGCCCGGCCCC
>VZRQ01003283.1:481856-510477 GCA_013397975.1 Machaerirhynchus nigripectus
CTGGGTCTGGGTCTGGGTCTGGGTCTGGGTCTGGGTCTGGGTCTAACTCTGCTTCCTGGCTTTGACTTTGCGTCTGGGTCCTGGGTACTGACTGTGGCTTTTGCCTTGACCTCAGTCATGGCCTTGGCCACAGCCCCGGCCCTGGTTTTGGCCTCAGTCTCGGCCTCAGCTTCAGCTCAGGGCGCTGCTTGAGCTTCCCCAACACTGCCAGGTCCCACTGTCCCACTGGCTGCCAGAGGACAGAACCCCGGTGCTTGGCTCACGTGGCCCAAAGGGATCTGCTTCCCATACCGGCATTACGGCAGCACCTGTGCTTTGCCCTGCGCCTGTGGCACCCGACTCTATGTGCCACAGCGGCAGGCACAGTATCAGTGGTACCCAGCAACAGGGCGAGGAGCAGTGGCCATAAACTAAACCACAAGAACTTCCACATCCACGAGGAAGAACTGCTTTACACTGAGGGTGGCAGAGCACTGAACACTGCCCAGGGAGGTTGTGGAGTCTCCCTCTCTGGAAACACTCGAAACCCGTGTGGACGCATTCCTGTGTCACCTGTTCTATGTGACCCTGTCTTGGTAGGGGGGTTGGACTGGATGACTGGTGGTTCCTTCCAACCCTAACAATTCTGGGATTCTGTGACTCTCTGGTCACTCAGCAGCTGGGCCCACACAGATTCCTCATAACTCAGCTGCTGGTTAGCCTTCTCTTAGGTGTGTCCCTTCATGCAGCTGTCCGTGAGTGCACCCCAAGTTCTCCTCAGCTGAAGTTTCAGGTGCAACAGATGTGATCCTCTTCCTTTGGTTGTGTTACCATTCTCCTGCTGGGTCACTTGCTTGGACAAACTCAGCTGAAGGGGCAAACACAGGCTCACACAAAGGTTCACATAAAAAGGGACCTCTGGAGTTCTCTGATCTGAACTGCAGCTCACAAGCAGGACTCAAAGCTGGAGCCATTTGCTCAGGGCATTGCCTGGGTAATTGCTGTACATTTTCATGGTTGGAGAGCTCCCAGCCTTCCTGGACTCCTGAACCAGTGCTGAATCATCGTCTTTATCCTGGTCCATCCTCCTTATCACCACCCTTAAAGTAGCAGCACCAGCACCTATTAGATCCCATTTCTTGTCAAATCTGACTGGGGGAGGGACTGACTGGCAGCATGGCCACATAGACCTCATTTACTTAGGAGACCAGGCTAAAGACCTTGCCTCTCCCTGTCCTCCTCTTTTCCAGGCTAAACAAATCCAGATTTCTCGGTATCTAAGCTCTAGTCACCTATCCACTGGGCCCTTTCCAGCTGGTCCACACCTCTCTTGTGCTGGGGAGTAAGGAAGTGTGAGAAGAAGGGGAGATCCTGGCCTTCTCCTCCAGAAGTCCCCCAGGGGCAGTGTAAGGTGCAGTGGCAGGCCAGGATGTACAGCAAGGATATATATATATCCTGGATAGCTGACTCCATCAGGTTAGACTTTACAAACAGGTTACTGTATTTGTCACCCTAACTAGTGGAGAAATTTGCCAATTTTTTTGCAAAGTCCAAGAACCGGCTTTCCACAGAATATCTATCTCTCATTTCCACATTCAATTGTGTGTTTATGGTGTTTAGGCCACTTTTCTAAGTGAGTGAGTTCTACGTGAGCATGATGACTGTCTGTCCCTCCTCAAGTCATGCTTGACAAGAAATGATCCACTTAATTCTGTAATTTACTGTTCTCAGAGTGTGGGAAACAGAGGGGTTAAAACTTCTGAAGACAGTAATGGATTTAATTTACAGCCTTGGAAGGAGCTGGGGTTAATGTGATGACAAGACACATAGATCTTAAGCAAGAGAATCATAAATCTATGTTCCTATAGTTATAAGTAAGAATATGTGTTGGCTGATTTGGTGAAGGGTTTTAAGTATAGTAATGTGATTTTGTAGTTTAAGTTAAGAATTTAGATGTTATAATAGAAGTATATGTGTGTACGTGACCTAGCACTTAATTGGTAGAAGAACAGATGCATTGCAGTAAAAATTACTGAAGGTGATAGGTTATCAAGTCAAAACAAAGTTTCGTGTTAATTGCTTATTGGACCAAAAAGTTATAAATTGCCATGTAACCCTGAAACCCGTGACTATCCTCTGCTATGGTAACTTTTCACTTAATCTCGCGACCTCTGAGACTGATGCCTTGTTTGTTATTTTAAGTAATAAATCGCGTATTACTGCGATAGTCCCATCTCTTTAATAAAAGCTCCAATGGAAAGCATCGGACTAGCGATGCACAGCGACATCAGCAAAGTGTTTCAGAAGCAGCATCTGTTCCCGAGATTGACTAACAATTTCCATTGCAAGATTGTTTCCAGTTGCTTAAAATGTTGCTATATTTGACCTGTTTAGATTAAATGCTTGGTAGCCACCTGGAATCAGAACACAGTAGCTCTGAGAGTAGGTTTTGAGACTCATATCATGGTAAGTATACCATTTTTCAGTAGTATTATTAATTTAACAATCAGGGCAGTGTTATGCTTGAGAGGAGGTGGTGTAGGCAAAAATCCTGATTTACTGTCCTTTAGCTATACCATGATTTCATAACATTACATGGGTGTTCATGTGAAACTTGAGGTTCACATGAGCTCGGTGGGGCAAGATGGGAATGCACCTGCTGAAGCTTCTCCAAATCCATTTCCATGGACTGTGTTCCAGTGGCTCTTGCAGCTTTCCCACATGCCACGGCCGCACAAGATCCCAGATGCTTCTTCAAGAGCTCCTATGGGACTTTCCTTCCAGGACCATTTCTTGCATGCTGAGGAACTGAAACAGGAATGTTGTGCCCTGCCTCCCCAGTGCCTCTTCTCCCAGGCAGGCACGGGAGCCCATCCTGGTTGAAATGGCCATGGGAGAGGAGCTGGCTACTTGGGGCAAGGTATCTGGGCAGCAGGCTTAGGGTCGAACACTGATGGGGAGGAGAATACTGGAAAAGCCAGAGTCAGCATAAAATTAAATATGACAGAAGCCTGCTGCTGTCAACAACCACGTCAAGGGAAAAGCACAGAGCAAGTGGGGAGAGAAATAATCATTAGCAAGAGATGGAGTATAGAGGGAGAAGAGAGACTGCTTAGAATAACAGGCAGGGAAAGACATGAAAATAAGTTTTCATTAGAAGGGTGAATAGGTGGCCTTGGAGCCAGCGGGGAAAAAAGCCAGGAATGGGTGAATGACAAACCAGAGAGGCAGAGAAACTGTGATTTGGTGGATGTTGGAGGTGGGAAGGGAATAGTATACTTGAAATAATGTCACCTTTTCAGTGTGAACATTACTGAACAAATAAATAATAGAATCATTGGGGCTGGAAAAAGCCTCTAAGAACATTGAGTGCAACAATCATCCCAGCACTGCCAGGTTCAGTGCTAAACCATGTCCCTAAGCACCACACCTACACATTTTCTGAACACTTCCAGGAATGGTGATCCCACCATTTCCCTGGGCAGCCAGTTCCAATGCTCGACCACTCTTTCGGAGGAGAAATTTCTCCTAATATCCAGCCTAAACCTTGGCAGCTCGAGGCCATCTCCTCTCATCCTGTGCGACGTTAGACCCCGTTTCTCAGGCACCGCCGGCTCCGTTCCCCCACCGCCGCTCCACGGGTCGCGGTGGGTGGGCTCGGACCCTCCGTGCCGGGACCAGGAGATGTCACCCACGGCAGGTCAGGGGACTCACCCCCCGACATCCATCCTGGGGCCGGGCGGGGCACTCCCGGGGCTGGGACTCCACGAGGCCCGCCGGTCTCTGCTGCCGCCTCTCGGTGCCGCCGGGATCGGCGAGCCGGGACTTCAAGTCCGGGAGAACCGGCGGGTTCTCCTGCCGCGGAAATGTCGCCACGGCAGTTTACAGCCAAGTGGTTTAGTGGCTGAGAGAACTGGGGTTGTTCAGCCTGAGGAAGAGAAGGGTCCTTCCTAATCATAGCACCTTCCAGTGCCTAAGGGGGCTACGGGAGAGCTGGAGAGGGAGTTCTTAAAAGGGCAAGTAGTAACAGGACAAGGTAGAATGGCCTTAACCTGAAGAAAAGTAGGTTTATAATGGATATTAGGAGAAAATTCTTTACAGTGAGGGTGGCGAGGCACTGACATGTTGCCCAGAGAAGCTGCGGATGCCCCATCCCTGGAAGTGTTCAAGGACAGGCTGGATGGGGCTTTGAGCCCACATGGTCCAGGGGAAGATGTCCCTGCCTATAGCAAGGGGGTTGGAATGAGGTGACCTTTAAGGTCCCCTCCAACACAAACCATTCCATAATTCAGTGAAAGTAAGCCCAAGTATTTAGGAATATTTTCCTGTAATGGGTGAAACACCCAGGGGTGTAGGAAGTCAGAAGGCAGCAGGCATCTCAGTGTGGTACAGTGCACTGAGCAGTGTTCCCAAGTCCCAGGTTTTACTGGGAGGTGGTGGAAGCTCGGTAGTGGAGGGAATAGAAGAGGTGAACAGACTCTGGTGAAAATGTCCCTTGGCCAGTTTGCAGAGGTGGAAATCAGTGAATTGTATTGAACGGTTCTGAGCCAGAACACACCTGCACTGCCACGTTTTCTGGGTTTTTATCAAAGGCTCCCAATTTAATGACTGGCAACAAAACTGGCCTGGGTCACAAGAGGGAGGTGGGAAGTGCAGTGTGCAAGAAACCCACAGGACCCTCTTATTGGCAGAATGGGAAATGGGCAAATTACTGCCAAAGTCTTTGTAGATTGAGGATATTTTACTTCTTACTTCTATATCCTTGATTCCCTGCTAATTGTATTCCCTCATTTCACTTAGTTAATGTTGTTTTCTCTTTTGATGTTTATGCCCTTTTTTAAAATGCACTGACTCAGTGTTTCCAGATGGAGATATGTGTGGCTTTTCTTAAGAGCTTGGGAAGAGCTTTTTTCCCCAGCTTCCTGAGGGAAGACAAGCCAGTCAAGCCTGTTTTAAATGGTAATTTTATGAAACCTGGAACACTACTGTGCTTCATAACATCTGGCAGAAAGGTTACAGCTACACAACTCTGAGTCATTTTAAGAAAAGGGTTGTCTTAGGCAATTTGGGAAAAGTAGTATGTGGTCATGTAATTTAGGAATTTAAGAGAGTATGTGTGCCTCTGAGCAGAATTATATTGCATTGGTGAATTTAATGTTATCACTTATTAACCTTAATGGCATGACTTTGCCTCTTTTAAATTGTTATCTGACATAGTTGGAGTGAATTGTGAAATATATTACCTAGCTGTTTCATCTTACGAGTTGTAAAAACAATACAGATTTAAGAAAATGCAATCAAACGTTGTACATCTATTCAGTGTAAATATATATCAATATTACCAGTCTTCTGTATAAATAGTTAGCATTATGTGGATATGTGACCAGATAAAATGCAGCTTCTTCTTTATTTAACTATCTTCAGCAATCTTTTTCTTAATTAATAGAAATTAATTTATCAATAATAAATATTTCATAATTAATTTCTGAAGAACTTTTAATATTCATACACATACTCATCTACCACTGCTACAGATGAGTTGAGTCGGGTTTATATGAAAATATAGAATTCCCTTGTGATAAAACGACATGCATAATATATCAGTTCACAGTCATTTTATTTCCACCATGCCCATTTTAAAATATGATTATGGCTTGAAGAGTCACTGACAGGGCTTTTACATTGCACAGCTCAGAGGAGAAAACATCTTCCTGTGATTTGTTGTGTATCTTTCATCACTGTTTTCCTGGTTCTCAAAATTCCAGTTCAAAACATCAAGCTGTGCTCCCAAGAGACATCAGGAGTGAGATGACATTCTGTTTTCTTTCTCCTTCCATTCTCATTTTGACAAAGAAAACAGACTAGGCATGTTCTTCAAGCAAAGCCTTTATCCTGAGTACAATGAAGTCAGTTATGAGTCATCTGGAGGTGTTTCTCTCCCTTGACAATATAAAGGACTCTTTCAGATGGGCTTTGCTAATGCACTTCGCCTATGGCCTATTGAAACCTGAAGCACTTTTTTTCCTGTCTAAAACAAGCTCTGGAGTCTGCTGTGCTGGCTGTAAAGAGTAGAGGCTGTAATGGAGTTTCAGATTTTCATTTATAGTCCAGTCCCAGTGCAGCTGGTTTGTGAGGAGGAGGAAGGGGTTTCTAGAGTGTTAGTGACAGATATTTTAGCTTGTATTTTGGTCTTGGCTTGTGGGAACTGGCTGGGCTAAGGGCCCCATCTGGTGTAAGGCTTTGAACTCCTTCCTGCAAGGGTCTTAGATCTATCTTGCTCCAGGGCTAAGTCTGATGAAGGCGAACATGATGAACATGCTCTCACATGGAGCTCACTTGGTAAATAAAAACATAGTTATGTGTTCCTAGTCCTAAATGTGTCCCCATACTGAACCCAGCAAAACCAGGTACTCCTACTCCTGCTGGTAGCCTCAGAGAGGCACAACGTTGAATAGGCCACTATTTTTTCTTTTATTTTTCCCCTAAGAAAGGGTCTCTGAAGTGTCCGATGAGGAGCAGTAGCAGCGGCCCTCTGGCCATTAGGTTGCAGTAAGACTGAACTCCACCAAAGTGATCTGTGGTCACGATGATCAAACAGGGTTTTCTATGCAGAAGCGTTGGACTCCCTTTTCTACACCCTTTGGATGTTGCTTCCAACTTTTAAAAGGGAGGGGAAGGAAGAGGAGAGCCAAGGCAGCCGAAAACTCTGTTCCCCTCCCTTTTCCCCAAAGTCATCTGATTTCCCGAAAATACAACAGGACCTGTGCCTTCCCCACAGCAACTTCAGCCAACAGGGTTGTGCAACTCGTTCTGGGAATTCCCCTTCCAGCGGAGAGCTTTCAAAGCCAGCATCTCACGCGAGAGGGAAGGCTGGGAAGCCGCATCCCACCGATAGAGGGTGCTGCGATATTGCGCATTAGAGCTCCGTTCCCCAGACCTCGGCTTTGGGTGCGTTTGCAGGAGGGTGTGCACAGGAAGGAAAAGAGAGAGAAAGAAAACCGAAGGGGAGAGAGAAGAAAACCAGACGTGAGCTATGGATAGAAGGTAAATATTGGAGGCATTAGAATGAGAAAGGAGGGTATTCCCCAGAGTCGCTGTCTGACAGCTAGAAGAGTCAGGACAAGCTGCTCCCAGCCCCAGGGTCTTAGCATGATTTTTGAGGTGCTGGGAGGAATGGATTTGGCTGGACTCCCTGTGGAGGACGTGTTCTCTGTCTTAATTTGCTCTGCACCAGCGTGGTGTCGGGATTCACTGATGGTCATAAGGGGAGAGTGTGGGCACTGGTGAGTACCAAGACAGGTATTTTGTCCATATGGATCTTAGCCTTCCTTCTTGATGCTTGGGTTTGCTCTGTGCAGGAAGGGACGGAGACATGAACTTGCTTTTCAGGCAAAACCTTGATCTAGTTTCCCCAGTCTGGGGTTTTGTGGTCTTTGACCTGTTTAGCAGACACGCAGACACGCAGACACGCAGGCAACATTAACCAATCACAGTTTTTTGTCCCAGGTCATAACTCCGAAGTCCAGCTCCTGAAGGTTTTCAGAAAGGATGAACTGCTTTTCCCAGATGTGGTGAGTTAATAAATCTCAAGGTTTATTAGTACTTATGTTCTATAAATAATGTATTTTCCCTGTAAGATTGTACTGATTTTCAAATCTGAAAATAGTCCAACTAGCCTCCAGAACAGGGCAATGAGTAGGGAAGAGCACTTACAATCCCTGTGTTCAGCTCCTGCAGCTTTACCAGCTCTTACAGAGACTGAGAGAAGCAGAGAGCGCGACTGAGGTTGTACTCCTGTGTGAAAAGCTGCAGGAGAAAGACAAGCCCCACACAGCCACAGCAGTGGCCACTGAAACTCCAGAGCCAGGAGCTCTGCTGCATGCTACGTGCAGACAAAGTCTGGCTTGTTCACTGGGGATTGTGCACATATGAAAGTGGAAAACACTACTGCAATCTCATCTTCCCTTCTCTTTTCTCAGGTCCCTGATCTTCTGTCTCCCCGTCTGGGCTGACGCGGCCTCCATGTATGGAGAGATCTTGTCACCCAATTATCCTCAGGGGTATCCCAATGATGTGAACGAAACTTGGGAAATCCGGGTCCCTTCGGGATATGGTATTCATCTTTATTTCACACATCTGGATCTTGAACCATCGCAGGACTGCGAATATGACTTTGTGAAGGTACTGTCCATGTCCCCGAGTGAGAAAAACTCAAGAAGGCAGGTTAAAGCACAAAAAAGCTGTGCACAAAGCTCAGGGCTGGAAGAGGAGTTAGGCACAGCCTTCCTGTTCTGAGCTCCAAGAAGTCCAAATTACTGGGTGTACCTCCCCTAGCAGTCATGAAATCAGTTGAAGTTTGATTTATAATCACATGAGCGTTGTCTGCCAACTGAGTGTCCCATTTATGCCCCCATCCCGTGTTTCTCCTATATTCTTACGAAAAGTCTTCTTAGCCATCACTGACACCCCCGTATTGCAAGGCATGTTCCTAGCCATTGAAGTGTAGGTGTAAAAAGACCATTTTCTTAGGGAAATAATTGTCTGTGCCTGAAATTATTTGGAATTAATCGATGAGTGGACATAGATGATTTATTGCAGACAGCAATTGATTGGAAAGGATGGAGGTTAAAAACAATCCATCTGTGTAGGGATAGTGGCCATTCAGATGAAGTGCTGTGGTCCCTCGCACCGTAGTTTTTTATGATCTATGCACCACAGATTTCTTAAAACGAGCCCTGCTCCACGTTGTCCCACAAGGCACAAAAGATCAAGCACTTCCACACAAACAGACAGAAACAAGACCATCCTATCCTGCCATAGCTCTGTGTGAAAAGGGGCAGCAAGGTCAAGTGCAGCACCAGGACACCTTCGAGGAGGACCAAGGTGGGGCAGAAGGATGAGTGTGCTCTGTAATAACCTGTGTCCTGCAACAAACCAATGAGCCTGTTAGGCTGCTCTGTGGACTGTCATGGTTGGTTCTGCTGCTTTGAAACACAGTGGTTGGTTTTTTTTTGTACAAGTGGGCCTGAAGAAAGGATGTTAACAGCAAACTGTGTGGATTAATTTGTGTCTGAGAAATTAAGTATTTCTTAATTTCTTAGACTGGGAAGTCAGTAGGAAGGAGCGCTCCTCATGTGTCTTATGAATATCGTGAAACTGGTTGTCCAGGGGCTCCATTCGACTGCACCTTAGCACCTAAAAGCTGAAAGAGTCAAGTGTTGGTAATTCCACACGTTGCAGTAGCGAGGTGAGATGTCTCTGAATTCTTCTGCAGATCCTGTCTGGCGGCTATGTTGAAAGCGTGCTTTGCGGGCAGAAGAAACCTCGTCCCCCCGGCTCCCGGATTGTGGAGGAACTTTATGTCCCTTACAACAGCCTCACTATGATGTTCCAATCAGATTTTTCCAATGAGGAGCGTTTCACTGGTTTTGCTGCCTACTACATTGCTGTGGGTAAGGTTAAAACAGCCTCCTCTGAATCTCTGTCGTGTCCAGGCTGGGAGGAAAACTGACAGAAGGGTTTTCCTCACAGGGATGCATTATTTAAAGAGATCCCAGCAGACAGAATGGCCAGTAGAAATACTGTCTTAGATATACCTTTTCCTTATTGTCCACTAGTGTTTGCTTTCTGCTGCCCTCAGGGCCCTCTCCTAATTTGGCTGATTCATCTTTTCGCACTTGCAGACTTGGATGAGTGCATGGATTTTGTGGATGAACCTTGCAGTCATTACTGTAATAATTATATTGGAGGTTACTTCTGTAGCTGTCCACCAGATTATTTCCTCTATGAAGATAACAAAACTTGTGGAGGTAAGACATGTTCGTGAGCTGTGGTCAACAGCAAGAGTTAATTTAGGCCAAGTGAGATATTGCTCTTGGAAGACTTTATCAACCTTCTCAGCCATTTGTGACAGGTATATTTTGGAGGAAAAAACCCATCCTGGTGCAAATCTGAACTGCAGTAGACTGTGGTTTTCTATTAATTTCTATTAATGTATTCTTAACAATTTTATTTTTATTTCTGTGTCAAGAGAATTAAGAAACTACTCAATGAAATTCTTTAAAGACTATGATGTAGACCCATCTTAGCATACTGCTATCTGTGAATCTTTAAATCTCTGACAAAACAGGGAAGTTCCATAAGGACACAGAAATCACCAAGGGTCTGCTTGGCATGAATCAAGAAGTTGCAAGATCACAAACGATGCATGTGGAAAGGAGTATAATATAAGGACCTGAGCATGAGGAAAGGAAGCCTAAATCACAGGTGGAGGGTAAAAAGGCCTTAAAGTCCCTGGCTGACTGGATAGAGAGTGGCCCTGACTTCAGTTTCTTGTGAAAATGCAGTGTTGTGACACAGTTATTGCAGGTAGCTGGGCAGACTGGGAATGTGGTGGAAGAGGGAGAGCTTGTCAGGTGCACACATGGACCATTTCCTTTCTGTATCCTACTCGTGTTCCTTCCTTAATCCTAGTGAACTGCAGTGGAAATGTCTTCACTGAGCCAACAGGGGAGATTGCCAGCCCCAACTATCCCAACCAGTACCCAGAGAACTCTCGGTGTGACTACCGAGTGGCGCTGAGCCCAGGCTACTTCGTGGTGCTGAGCATCCACAGTGGGGACTTTGATGTGGAACCAGCAGACTCCAACGGGACCTGCCACGACAGCTTAACAGTAGGTGTGCAGCTTAGGGAGCTTAGGAGTCAGGGTGCTCTTAATCTCCCATCAGTCTCCTCATATTCCAGAGACTTTGGGACTGCTTAACTTTATTTTCAATTATGTTGCCTTCTGAAATTTGTGGGAACACATTTGAATACGTGCATACTGAGTGCGTATTTTAATAGCTCTCTCAATACCTTTGGCATTTCTCATTTATTCTTGTTTGTCATTTTCTCAGATTGTCTCTGGAAAACAGCGTTTTGGTCCCTATTGTGGCAGCAAATTCCCAGGTCCTTCTGAAATCAAAACCAGGACCAACGTTCTTGACATAATCTTCCAGACAGACCACGACACACAACACAAAGGCTGGAAAATACGCTACTATGGGGACCGTGAGTAAACGCTTGGGAATGTGTTCACTCTGCTGCTGAGTTAGGGACAGGGCTTGTCCCAGGCCACATTCATGGCACAACAGCATGTTCACATGTTCACAGCTGCTGGTATTGAGTAAGAGTATGCCTGCTTACTAGGGGAAAAAAAATCACTGGGGAGAAAGAAGTTGGGAGCTGGAAGGACAGTAAATCTTGAACCAGTTCATCACTGATTTCCACCTATCTTTTCAAAGCTGTAACCTGTCCCATGAGTGTCATCCCCAACTCTGTTCTTGACCCAAAGAAGGATAGGTATATCTTAAAGGACATTGTGATGGTGACCTGTGTGGAAGGCTACGAAATTGTGAGGGTAAGTGAAATAAAAAAGCCTATGTCCCCTCTGGCCCGCTCAGCAACATCTTGAGGCCATTCCCATCAGGGGGCCTGAGTACCTTTGGGAACTCAAAGTTTTCAACACAGCAGTAGTAAGAGGAAACCTCTTCCAGGCACTGCAGTATTTTGAGGCCCCTCCAGCAGAGCACCTGTGTCAGATGTATTTCAAGTCCAGAGACTTACATGGATCATGTGTTCTTTTTCCTAGCAACGAGATAGCATCACGAGTTTTCTCTCCGGCTGTCAGGAAAACGGTGAATGGACCAACTCCCATTTCAGATGTGTTCGTAAGTGACCTGTGTCTGTACTGTGGGAAGGGAATGGAATGGAGTATTTAGGCTCTAGATCCACTGTATCTCCAGATTAGGAGGATGCTGAAAGACTGGGCTGTGAGCATGCTGAGGGGACAGAGAAAGTGAGCCCCCATGACTGTACAGGGATTAGAGAAGCTGGATGGTTCTCTGTCATACAGAATAATCTCATTGTTGATTGAGGGTGCCCCTTTGATTGTATTTGATCCTTTTTTTGTCTTCTCTACAGCTGTGAACTGTGGTGATCCCCCTCCTGTTGACAATGCCCAAGCCTTGTACATCTCCGAGCTGCACGAGCCTCTGTACACAGCTGCCATCCGGTATCAGTGTGAGGCACCCTACTACACCCTAGAAAGCAAAGGGGATGGTGAGCATTGCCTCTGCTACACGCTCATATTCCATTGGTTAAGGGCCTGAGGAATGGTTCTGGCACCGTCATGGGGCCATAAGGTCAAGGCTGGTGTGGGGTTGCAGGCAGTAGTTTTGTGTTGCCTCTGTGCTCAATTCACTCTAGCAATGCTTGGGCTGTTGACCTTAAATGCATTAGCAAGTCCTCTCTCCATTTGCCTTGCGAGTGAACCATGGAGGTTTTTGCCACATGTAGCACAGAGTTCTGGTGGAAAAGTAAAGGACTCAAGAAACCTGTTAGATGAGGTCTCTCTGAAAAAGGAATAGAAGCACTCTGGTAGGGAGCTAACAGCAATGTTTACCAAGCTGTGCTTGCTTTGGAAATGAGAAGGTTGATTTATCATATCCAGTAGTGTTATTTACCCTGTGTTCATCTTGATTGTATCCTTATGGAACTCTTTTTTCTCTTGTGTTTTCCAAGTGATATATCGGTGCTCAGCCAGTGGAGAATGGGTCAATGAAGAGATGGGAACAAAGCTACCAAAATGTGTCCCAGGTACTACCAAAAACTGTATGTGCATGCAGCATATGAAGAACACTGCTTCTTTTGTCTCTGTATTTTTCTTTTCTAAACTTCCAGCTGATAGGGAGAATTTAAAAACCTGTGTACTGTTCAGTTTACCCTCATAGAGGAGGCAGCATGACTTGGCCTAGTTGTACATGATGCCTGTTCACTCCTTCAAAGCCCCAGATCCGCATTGGCAAAGTACAAGATCCAGGTGGAGGAGATTCAACTCTCAACAAGCTCAGACAGTGACTTGGACTATACAAGTACACCGTGAAAAAGGCAGATTGTAAGATAAAGCTCAGGGAATTTACTACCCAAGAGGAGCCTACAAAGAATATGGAGCCATATTCCTCTCAGTGGGACACAGCAATAAAAGGCAGTGACAGGCTAAAGTTGCAACAAAGGAAATTCTGATTGTATTTAAGGAAAAATGCTCCCCCAGAGTACTGGAACTACTGTCCAGAGAGGCTGGCTAATCACCACCCTGGGAGATGAGCAGAAGTTACCCGTCAAAGCCTCTGAGTAACCTGGCTTTGGAGTAAGGAGGGCAGGGGGGAGGGCAGCTAGGGAGGAACAGGTAGAACTAGAGGCACTGAGAGGTACCTTCCAGCCTAAATCTTCCTATGATTATGTGAAATTCTTTAGCACTAAATTCTGCTTCATGCAAGTTAGAAGTTATCTGCTGTCTACAGTTTCTTAATCTCTGATTTTCTGACTAAGGATTCAATGCAAACAAGGCAATGTGGTAAGAAATCAATTTCCTAGCTATGTCAGAATGACCAACCTTATTTATGTCCTTAGCATTAACATTCTGCAAACTGTTACCAAACAGTTTACTCAAAAAGCATGGAGCATCTCTGCACCCAGAAGATCCTCAGATAAGATCTCCCACTATTTAAGATTTTACATACTAATAGAATGGAGAGGAAAAATGGTAAAACATCAGTGACAAACCTGAACTCTTAACCTGAGACTATCTGGAGTTCACAAGAAAAAAAAAATTAAAATTTAAAGAGCAGTGTCATATTTCTAAGAAATCAAACAAGTATTTTTTCAAAGACAATCCCTTCATCTAAAGACCATAATTCAGCAAAGGAAAAATGCCAACTAGAAGGCAATTAAATTGTGAGCTTTGTCATACCTAACACTGTCAGGGTGACAGCTGCTTTCCAGAAAAGTGAATTTGAGAACGAGCATTTTCAGTCTAAATTGAGTGTTGGTAGTAGTTTTGCTAGAATTTTCTTTGATTTCTCTGTAAACACTAATTGCAAGCTCTGTGGCATGAAATATTAACATGGTTACTTGGATTCAAAAGTTATGTAGAGGACACAGGAAGGAGGGGACTATGGGCTTTTTAGCAGTACCAAAGAAGCCCCTGTTTGTAACTGCTAAGTCTCCAATCTGGTTCCTCTTTTTTTCTTTTCCTTCTAGTCTGTGGGGTGCCTAGTAATCCCATCCAAGACACAGGAAGGATATTTGGAGGCACCCGTGCAGAAAAGGGCAACTTTCCCTGGCAGGTGTATTTCAATGACCCCAGAGCAAGTGGTGTGCTCATCTCTGACAGATGGGTGATGACTGCAGCTCACGTGCTGGAGGGATATGACAAGCCCACCATGTATGCTGGGGTAATCAATGTTCGTAGAGAATCTCTGAAGGCGGACGCCGAAAAGCTGATCCCAGAGGCTTCATTCATCCATCCTGGTTGGGAGGAGGAGCCCACAGAAACCAGGGTCGACTTTGATAATGATATTGCACTACTGAAGCTGAGGGATCCTGTGAAGATGGGTCCAAACATCTCACCCATCTGTCTTCCTGGTAAATCACCCGAATATGAGCTGCAAGAAGGGACTCTGGGCTACATTGCTGGATGGGGCCGGAGAGAGAGAGGAAGACTCCCTGGTGATCTTTGGAAGGCCCAGATTCCCGTGGTGAACATGGACAAGTGCCGATCTGTGAAACCAGAGGGCTTCGATGATTCCATCGTTTACGTATTCACCGACAATATGATCTGTGCTGGTGGTGGCAAGGACAGCTGCCAGGGGGATAGTGGTGGAGCCTATGCCATCCAGGATCCTCTGAATGCCACCCGGTACTATGTCGCGGGGCTGATCTCCTGGGGGCCAAAATGTGGCACCTTTGGTCTTTACACCAAGGTGGTGCGTTACTTGGACTGGATTAGAGAGACCATGAGCGAGCACGAGGATGAGGAAGCTTGGCAGAAATAGCTGCTTCTCCTTTCAGCGCAGTCACCCTTTCTAAACGTGATGGCTGCATGTTTGGGCTGGCTGTGACCCTGTTCATTCTGTATATATAATGGGCAATATATAACACAACATAACTCACCGTGCCTATGCTGAGTGGAGAGTCAGGAGTATGGATCTGTTTCTCCCACTGTCATCATGCCTGGGAAGGGAAATTCTCTTTCTTCCACTCATAGTAGCGTAGAAGGAAGACATTGTTCTGAATAAAGAGACTCCTTCTGCTTCCTTTCATTTTTTTCTATCCTATTTTTTCCCACTTGGAGAAGACCCAGCCGTGCCCCATTGAAACCTGACAGGGAGGTTTCAATGAAGACAAGAGGGAATAATTGTTGGTTGCCAGGGAAGGTTCAGAGCCTGGTTTCTGATTTATGTATTTCCTGTACTGTTCAGAATATCTAACAGCATTAAAGAATGTCCAAACTGCCTTTTGTGCAATGTGCTATTGTGTCTGTAATGCCTTTCTTCTTCTCAGTCTAGACCTGGTTCTCCTTGAAACTCCCTGAATCAAGTGTCTGATCATATTCTGACCCTGCCAGCTTTCATCAAGCTGGAACTTGTAGTACCTCACCTCTCTACATAAGAGTCCTTATAAAGTTCTTCTGAGATGGTTCCATCTCACTGCAACCATTACCAGCAATGAGGACTTCAGACTTCTGAATTAATCTGAACAGAACAGACATTTTGAAAATAATTTCATTCACCTGTCCTCAGGCTTTATTTGTTTCAAATTTTATTGAGTTAGAAAAGAAATAAAGCTTGATTTTTCTCCCAAAACACTACCTTCTCTTGTTTTAGGGAAGGAATATTACCTGGCCTGTGTTAGGGGTATTTTCTGCTCCAGAAGGTCCTATACCGCTCCTAGACGTCCTTCCACTGAGATGATCAGGGAACTGGTACAGATGGCATGTACTGAAAGACTAAATTTGTTCAGCTTGAAGAGGAGGAAGCTAAGAGGGGGATCTAACTGCTGTATTCAGATACCTAAATTTCCAGTTGGGCTTTTTCCTAGCATGTGGGTCAGCATTGGAAAAAGTGCCACAACAGACTGGGGAATCTCTATCCCTAGACCTCTTGATAACTTGCCCAGGCAAGGTCCTGAAGCTCTGAAGTTAGCTCCACTGTCAGCAGTGGACTGGACAGAGACATCTTCCAGCTTAAGTTTTTCTGGGAGTTTAGGAAATGGTGAGGAGGATGTGTACAGCTCTTGGGAGATTCAATATGGAATCCTGCACTCAGCTCAAGCACCTTCAGTTTTGTGTAACAAGCAAAAAATTTTTGGATTGTTGGATTAGTAACCAAGGATCTTATATCTTATTTCTCTCAGTGAGTCATGAGAACACAGTAGGTTATTTTGCAGTAGAAAATCTAGTCAAGAAGACAACTCCAGAGAATACCCACAACACAAGAGAGGTCACCTTTTCTCTGAGCGAGCATCATTTTAGAGCTGCTGTCCTGCAGTTAAAGCTTTATTTCATATATTATAAAAAAATCCATCCTCAAATTCTGATCAGTAAAGGTTCCTGGGCTCTCTTCTCCATGAGATTGGTTGTTGTCTTCCCTGTTTTTGGAATGTGGCACTACACAGGCAAGTTATTTTTGCCTCCCTTGAAGCCACCTGGGGTTTCAGACCGTGTAATCTAATGGCAATTTTGGGACAGATAAGCAGCTACCACAGGCCATTGCAGAACTGGAAACATTTTAGTGGTAGGTAAAGCAATCTCTATATAAATCTGTAAGTTGCTTTCAGTGGTGAGAAATATCCAGTTGTTGTTAAAAACAGAGACAAAAAAACTATAGAACACCTGGTTTATCCAGCAAGTATTTTAATATTCATAGAATCTCACTGATGGCAATGGGCTTCCACACACTGTACTCAGCAGAAACCATCCCATCCTTCAAGGAAGTCGTCTTCCCTGCAACCTCCCCACAAAATAGAGTACAAAAGTAGACTGCAGTGGTCTCGTGATATGATCAGCATTTCAAACCACAACATGTTTGCTGTCATGAGATTTCCTGATACGATTAAGGCTTCATCCGGTTATAAGATTTGTATGAAGAACATCCACAAAGGCGTCCCACAAGCTGCCAGTGGTACAATCAAACAGCATGGCAGCTCTCAGAAGTGCTCGTGATGAAGGTTACATGCTTTGCGTGTTTGAACAGCCTTTGGGACATCATCAAAAGCTTTGGATATGATTTGCTGTGACTGGAAATCGATATGCTACCAACAATGCTTCAGTTAGTAGGACAGCAATACCTAGGGCCTGTCCTCCTTTACTATCCCATTGATCCAGTCCACGTAGTTGAGGATCTTGGTGTAGAAGCCATAGCCTGTGGCACAGCCAATTCCCCAAGAGACTATGCCGGTAGCCACCCAGCGACCGCTCTGCCTGTCTAACACCGTGAAGACGCTCCCACTATCCCCCTGGCAGGTATCCTGCTTGCCTTCGAGGAAGCCAGCACAGAACATGTTCTCAGAGAAGATCATAGGGATACCTTTCCTATTACTGTCCAGCCAACTCTGACACTTCTCTCGAGCAACAGCTGGTAGGCTCACGTACTTCAAGTTGCTTGAGATGCGGTTTTTATCCACACCAAAGCCGCTCACGTAGCCCATGTGCCCATGTGTGTAGAATGAGGTGTTGGTAGTATCTGGGAGACAGATGGGCAGTAGTGTAGGGCCCAGGGTTACTGGGTTTTTCAGCTCCAGCAGGGCTATGTCCCCATTGAAGTTGTGCTCATCTTTAGGGTTGTAATCTGGATGGATAAAGATCCTACGTACAGGGTGGTTGCCCATCTTGTGGAGCTCATCTACATTGGTGTGGCCGAGGAAAATGTCAGCCTCCTCTGCCATCTGCTCCAGGCTCACATTGTTCCGTACTCCTCCTTTGGGGAAGATGGTGTGGGCAGCCGTCAGGATCCAGCGATCGCCCAGGAGTGCACCACCCCCTCGTCCATTGATGCCAGTCAGAGCCTGCCAAGGAAAATTGCCTCTCCCTGCTGACTTGCCACCCAGGATCCTCTGGACTTCAATGAGGGGATGGACTGGCTTCCCACATACTGTAGAGAAACACAAGAACATGACACATTCTGTTGTCCTGGCTTTTCTCTCTCTTTCATCACCATTTGATTTAACTTTATTTTGGCTTTCTGGATAGCCTTCCCTGATGTCCTTCACCGATACCATTGTCCTCACTCCCCTCCCTGCATGTTGTCCCAGTTTTGTACTGATTGTAAGCAGGAGTCAGAAAATACCAGACAAAGTCAGAGTTTTTACTGACCTGGCAAGCAGGATGGAATTCTCTTCTGGCCATCCTGATCCAGCCAGGTTCCCTCAGGAGAACAGGTGAATCTATCTGTAGGATGAGAGGGAAGGGAATGAAATGCAGGCCTGCAGCCATGGGGTGGGAAAACAGAATAGAATAGAATAGAATAGAATAGAATAGAATAGAATAGAATAGAATAGAATAGAATAGAATATTTTCAAGAGGTTCCTCAGCCCTTCCATCCCAAAGCACTGTTTCCTGGGAAAAGCTGACTGTGGTAGGGTACTGAATGTTTCCATCCATACATCTTGAGGCACCTCAGTTCCAGGGGAGCAGTAAAGCTCAGGCACTGCTCCTGTAGAAGAAAAGCCTGAAGGGCCATCTGCGTGAAGTCTTATCTTCACCGAGTCCACAGGTGTACAGAGCACTGTTTGACCTTATTTAACCCAAAGAAGGGAGGGAAGCAGTAAAAGCATGGATTTTAGACTCAAGCTTCTGGTGTCGGTAGTTTGCAGAGAGTAGGACAAGGTGGTTTGTTCCAGAAATGGGAACCAGATGAGTCAGTTACTGTACATGCTCAGTATCTATTTCTGAGCCTAAGTTGCAGGTCAGCTAAACTCACATGTCACCTCTCAACACAAACTCCACTAACTCCAACACTCTTGCTTTTCTTAGAAAGTTTGTGCTGGTGACTAAAAATAATTTTTATACAATTTGTCTTAGCACTGAAGTAAATGCTTCTAAGAAAGTGTTCCCTATTCTCTTTCAAAATTGACTAAATTATGATGACTCCCCATCAGAATTTGGCTGGAGCTGATATTTACTTGCTCCTGATTTTTTTTCTGATGAGACTGGGCTCTGAATCTATATGAAGGAGTTAAGCTCAGATGCAAGAATAATCAAATTGAACATTAGTACCAACTAAAAGGACTCTTTAGCTGCTTGCTTCTGGCCTCAGTTATAGCCTGTCACCTTTCTTCAGCATGCAGCACCGTGTGTCCATGCTGGCAACTGTATCCAGAAACTGATTCAGATTAGAAATCTACTTTTTTTTTTTTTTTCTTTTTTTTTTTTGGTGGAGGCTAAATGAACAGCCAAGGCAAGGAAATAATGAACTCCTTATGCTGTTCTTGGAATCAAAGGTCCTGTGTCATCAAGTAATGTCTCAGATGTAAAAAGAAGGCATGTGAATGGTTTTGAATGATGACTTAATTTTTTTAACCTGTTGCATTAAAATAGATTTTTCTGTGAGTATGTTATTTGGTTCTTAGATACCTCTGCAGCTGAACAATATTCCAAAGAGCTAAACAGCATTACAGTGGAGTGGAGTGTGTGTTTATTTATTTGCATCTGTAGCAATTTGGACTGATGCAGGGAGTTTTTTGAATTTTGGTGATTCCCAGACACCATGCCTCAAATTTCAGTGAAAGAATGAAATCCATTAGAAAAGAATGAACCATGACTACAGCTGAGAGAATAAGACCTTCTGCAAAAGGTAAGGGGAGCATGGAAGAGGGATGTGACGGACTCTGGGAATGAAGCAGGGTGGGAATAGGCTGAGAAAAGAAGACTCCAGAGATACACTGCAGGTCAAAGAAAGGCTGAAGAGTCTTCACAGGAGGAAAGCATGAGCCCTAAGCCTGGGGAGAAGAGACAATTCTAAATGGAAATGTGAGAGGGCTTTCCATGCACAGGTTTCAGTGTCTGTGTGGGATTAGGACTCACCACCGCCAGTTCCAGTGACGATGTGGTAATAGGGCTCATTGCACCGGTATGAGATCACTGACTGATACTCGTTGTTTGCAGATTCCTTCACGTAGCTGAATACACCATTGGTCAGCTTTTTAGGGCTGCCACAGTTCACAACTACAACAAAGAAAAGAAAAGAAGACATGAATCAAAGACAGTCTGCCTGCAAGTCTGGGCATTGGGGCCATGATGTGAAGGACCAGTTAGGACAGTGGGCAAAGAGAGGTTGTTCCAAAATAGACCCCAGATTAGGATCTTTTGCTTTTAGATGTAGCAACATCATAGCAATTTCTGAATGATATTTTATGCATTTTTGTAAGGGAGGAAAAAACTTTTGAATTTTTGCAAGCGGAAAAATGTGAAGCAACGGTGGACCTCCACAGGTCCTTCCGGACAGCACATCCATGAGGCTATGGCATGGACAAACTGAGTCAGAGAGGCTGAACTTCCCATGTTTCTGGAGGAGGAAAGCCATAGCAGGGGATGTTATCCCCGTTCTCAGATCACTCACTTTCACAGCGGGGCATAGGTTGGTGCCACGTGCCATCAGCCTGGCAGACAGCTGTGAAGGACACCAGCTTTCGGTCGCCCTACATGGGAAAGGAAAACACCTGTTGGTTGTACAGAGCCTTTCATTCCTTCCCCACATTAAAATATGTGCCCATCTTTTCACTGCTGTCCAGTATTTGCCGGTCTGCAGTCTGTTCCAGTTGCTGTCTCCTCCTGCCTTCCCTCTATCCTGTATTTTCCACAGGCTACACATTCTTCATAGCAGGCCAGGATACCAGCAGCCAGCAACTATAAAACCATGACAAGTCAGAGGTGCTACGCAGCCCTGGCAATAGGATGGCAAGGGGGGCAGGTAACATCATCTGCTTTGAGTCTGATTTAATTTCCTTCCAAAGAGGAGCTCTTGTTTACCAGCTTTTCCTGGGTTCTTTGTCTTTCAACTTCTACCAGGGCTGCATGAAAGAGTAACTGCATAAGGAAGAGAGCTAGGAAAAGAGAAACCACAAGAAGAAAGCTGAGAGAAGCAAAGAAGAAACAGAAATTACAAGAGGTTGACATGAGTAAATCTCCAAAGGAAGTTTAACCAAAAGGTGAAAGACACAAATTGAAGACAAAACAGAATATGGCTGAAGGGAGTGGAGAAAGGATCTCACCTCCATCAGGTTATACCCAGTCTTGCAGCTGACAACAAAATAGTCCTGAAATCGATACACAGGCTGCAGGTCTCTGATGATGGTGAACTGATCCTGTGGGACAGGCTGTGGGCACCGTATTTCTGTTGGAGAGTGGGACAGTTTAAGCTGGGATTAGCAAACAGTGTCAACAGGCTGTAGTAGCCTCTGGGGGAGAAATCTCTTACTCTCGGAGGTGTAGTGGATCTTCCAGCCACGGCTGAACCCTGACTCATCGGTGAGGAAGAGTATGTCCACCTCATTGCTGTTGGTTTCAATGATGCCAGGTGGTTCCCTGCCACAGAATTCACCAATCTGTCTCCCTCGTGCTTGGATCTGATGAGGAAAACATGTATCACAGGGACAGAAACACACACGCCTCTCTGCCTCAGAATGCGTGTTTCAATCCAGACCAAGTTTACCAGAGTGCCTATGATGGTGAATAGGGCTGGTTGTTTGATCCACCTTTGCTGATGCCTGCACTGACAGATCAGAACAACGGACTGACCTATCACAAGCTCTGCTTCTCCCTTATCTGGGAATCAGAGCTATCAACCCCTGAGATTAAATCAAAGGGAGATTAAACTGGAAAGAGGATGGGGGTTTTTTTCTTCACTTACAGGGGCCTATGACCCAGAGCCTCTGACCTCAGGACAGTGGTAATTAAATGCACTGAGGGAGAGACAGGGGCTCAGTCCTTTGTGCTGGGGCATTCTGCTTGTACTGATCCCATATTTCTCATGAATAGTGGTGTCCCCATGACTCCTGTCCAGGTCTGGCAGAAGGGTTGGGAGGACAGTTTGCAAATCTCAGTACCTTGAGCTGGTCATAAGGACAGTGGACTTGCTGGTGATCATCAATCTCAAAGGGTTCCAAGAACTTGAGGGTGATAGACAGGCCCTTTTGCAGCCGGATGCTGTAGTTACACCGGAGGTCTTCAGGATAGGGCTGGGGGTACTCAGGGCTGCTCAGGTACCCAGCTGCCTCTGTGAACAACTCACTGCTGCACTCCACTAGTGAAGAGGAAGAAAGTAGAGGTGACATCGTGGGGTTGTGCCCTCTGCAGCCCTGTCATCTGCTTCCTAAGTCACTTCTCCCACCCTCCTTGGATGAAGGGCTCCTTCTCTGGAACCATCTGATCCTTTAAAATTTCTCTTTACCTTTGCAGGAGTGGTGGTCACTCTGAAGCTGGTAGCCAATCCGGCAAGAACAGAAGTAGCCACCCACATAGTTGTGACAGAAGTGCTGGCACTGAGGCCTTTCATCATTCTCAGCAGCATTGTTAGGGTCACATTCATCCAGATCTGAAGACACAGGAAGTAAAGGGGCAAGGGGAGGAAATTGTTAAACTTCCCTGCTCTACACTGAAAGTACCTAGAGATCCATATCCTTGCCTAAAGCTTCTCTTTATCTGCCTGGCAAGGAGGAAAATTGGTTGGAGCCACACAGGCTTCTCCTTCCGCATGCTATGGGTATTTCCTACTCACCCACAGCTTTGTAATATGCCAGGAAGCCCCTGTAGGGAATCACTGTGCCATTGTCTTCATTGGAGAAATCAGAGTGAAATGCTAGGTGCATCTTTTCCCCCTTAGATACAAACTCCTTTCTTCCCGGGTGATTGCCTGTGGTTGACCCAAGCCGGCCACAATATCGGCCCAAGTCCTTCTTGTCTGCTTTGATCTGTCAAAGTAAAGGTGAAATCAGTGTAGCCTCCTAAGACTGAGTCTGCTCCACGCATTGATATTACCCAACCATGAGTTGTCAGTGCTTGCTCCTCCCATTTCTATCTTTAACTCCTTCCCTTTCCTTCGTGGGAAGCATCAGAGGAGCCCTGGTGGATGAAGAGCCATTGCATGTGGTGGCCACTGGATTCCCACCTCCAGGCACCCCTTGGCCACGTGTCTATGCACGTACCTTAACATAGTCATAGAAGCAGGACTCAGACGGCTCCAGGTCAAAGTACTGGAAGGTCAGCTTCACCACATAGCCTTTTGGGACCTGGATATCCCAGCTGCTGATGTTATTGTTGGGATATGGCTTCGGGTAACTGGGGGATCTGATCTCCCCAAAAAGGGGAGACTTTCTTGGGACTGGACTGGCACTGATCACCCCAAAAAAGAGGAAGGCCCACGGGAGACAAGGAACATGCCTGTGAACATGACAAATAAACGATGACATTGCACAAAATTAGGTCATTCAAAATCAGGGGAGACTTCTCAACTGCCTAAAGGAATGCAAACACAGGAGGACTAGTTGCAAGACCAACTCCTGGCTTGTATCACTCAGGAACAAGAAAGGCAGCTGAAATAAAGACACCAGCACTAACAAGGTTCCAGCAAGCCATTGTGACCCAGCCAGAGAAATTCATCGACCCAGGAAGCAGTGTGAAGGGGCATGGGTGAATTCCCTGAGTAAGGTCTGCACATTCCCAGAAGTTGTAGGGCTGATGCTTATAGAACCAGGAAAAGTTTGGTCCCCCTTGGCCCTGGGCCAGCAGGTCGTTTCAGGTTATCGCTAGTTTAGGATCCTTGGCAAGGATTTGAAGATCTCAAGCTCGGTTTGCTGTGGAGCAATCCTGCTAGTGTCTCCCGGGCAGCACTCTACCCAGTCCTCTATCTCAGCCTCCATCTCTGTCCTCCAAAAGCTGGCACCCACATTTTTTTCTCCTCATTCTGCACATCTCCCCTCTTGCCGTCTGTTCCTCCGAAACAAGCTCACTGCTCCGATCTCAGGCAAACATCACCCAGGAGGACCCTTCTACGTGCTAGCAAGGATTTAGCAGAGCGACAGCGAGCAGCAGCTCAGTCCCGTCGACCTCCTCTCCCTGGAAGGGTCTAAGCCCACCGAACGCCCCCCGCAAGGCTGTGCCGGCGCGTCCCCCTCCCCAGAGCCCCGACTCACATCTCCGTGCGCTCGCCCCTGCCCGTGCTGCCCGGCGGAGCTCGGAGAGGCGGCCGGCGGGGNCCCCGGCGGTGCCCCGGGCTGGCAGCGCAGACCCGAGCTCCCTCCTCCGGCCCAGGAGGCAGGAAAGCGATTGCCAGAGACCCCGACGAGGGCTTGGTCTGCAATCCAGAAGCTGCTCCGAGTTTGTTACACCCAAAAATGTCCTCCTAAGAAGTCCCCCCCAAGTGCTTCTGGGCTGTTTTCTGGTATAGAAAGATGAGAAAATTTATGGTCTTCACAAGTTAATTTAAACTTTTAAAAATCAAGCTGTCAAAAAAGATAAGTTTTCTCAATTCTGACCTGCTGGAGAGCACTTCTGAGATTTTTTTTTGGGGGGGGGGGGATAGGAACTGTGATCATCTTCAAGGAAAGCAAGAAACCTCAGGCACTTGAGTTAAAAAGATACTAAGAAAAATGAAGAAGTCTACAGAAATAAAGGCATTCTGAGAACAAATCCCTTTTCAAGGACCCTTCTTGATGTTTCTTCTGCAAGCATTTTTAGGAGAAACAAAAGAGATAGATAAGGCCCACTATTTAATGGGGAAATGAGAAAATACAGAAACTTAAAACCCCCTTTCAGGCTTTTAACAACATAGTGCCCAAGACATATATTTGTGTCCCCAACTTTATGGAGTTTAAAACTTCTTGGCTTTCATGCTTTGGTGTAAGAGATAAAACACCATTTTAATGTTTTCCCTTAGAATTATGAGTGTCTTCAGAGAGGTTAGGAAGTGTCTTGCATCGAAATCACAGGAAGTAATTCACAGCTGCAAAAACATGTTGAATGAAGACGAAAATAGTGTTAAAAAGAAAGCATCTTTGGGATATTTCTGGAAGTGTTCTAGAGAACCTGCTCATCAAACGTATTTTGATTGTTATCCAAAAAAGATCGCATAAACATATAATAAATGATACTGTAATACCACCATATGGCCCCACATACAGATTTAAGATTAAACAGGGGACATTATCCCAGTACGTCCTGATGTCCAAGTATGTCATCGGCATGATGAACACACTGGGCAGGCTTGCTGCTGTGCTGTGCCGTGCCACAGTGGTTTCTTATTCAGAAACCACACCTGGAAAGTAGCTGGGAAGTACTGGACATCATTTGTAAGGAAGGTCACTGGTGGGAAGAGTGTTCCCTGGCAAAGCACAGATAGACAGAGGCCCCTGGGGACCATTTGTAAGGAAGCGGATAATTTCACGGTGTCCGTGACAAGCAATCTTCTATCCAGAGGGCACTCACTGAGAATGTCCCATGACACTTTCAGAGCACATCTCCCGTACCTTCATTTCCTTCTCCTGCCCCGATAGCAACATCTGGGGTAACAGGAGAGTACTTCAGCTGGTGAAGCAGGGGTGGTTAGCTGGGGATACATCTAACCCGAGCAGCCCACCTCTAACACCTACCCCACAGACCCGCCTGATTTGGACAACACAGCTACATCCTCAGTCCTGCTCCAGTGCTCCCACTGGTGGCGCTCCCCTTCAGATGCTCTGCGCAGTCCTCTTCATGTTAGAATGAGGCCAGGAAATACCATGATACCAGTTTTTCCTTGGAAGGACGTTATATGCCCATCTTTTCTTAGGGGCAGAGTTCCTGTAGGACCACAGAACACACGTAGGAACACAGAATGCCCAAACTATCACCTGTTTGCTGCCTGCTTGTAACGGCTGCATTACAAGTTGTCTGGACAATATATCCAGGCAGTATCAGAGCAAAATAAAGAAGCTGTAGATCTTCAGCATGGTCAAAGATGCCAACATCCTCTCATGGAGCAAGAACACAGTGTCTTGCAGGAGGTCATTGGAAAGAAACCTGCTCTACAGCCTCACAAGCTGTGAAATTATCCTCTGACATGTGGACCAGACCCTCACATGCACAGAAACGAAGGAGTTGGATACTTTATCTTTCAACCTGAGGCAAGGAAGACAGAGAAGTACCTCTGTTTGGCCTCCTACAGCTACACCACCTACCCTACACAGCACAGCAGGGCTGCAGACCCAGGCTCACCTGCCAACACTGAGCTGCTTTCCCAGGGCACTCTACCTTCAACCCCCTTGGTTTGACTACCCAAAGTACCCAAAGGCTTGGTTTGAGCCTTCTGGGACACTCTGCCATTGGGCTTGGCCTTCCCACAGTCAGGCCTGTGCTATCCAGCGGCTCAGCACTCTTTCAGACAAATCATGCTGCTCCTGCAGCTCTGGCTGACAGGGAGATGATGACAGAGACCAAAACAAGGTTCAGAACGCTAAGAGTGGGTTTTTCTCTGGTATGAGATGGTGAGCAACAACAGCATCTTGGCAGCCTGTTTCTGGTGTCTTCTAAATCAAGGAGTGCTGCAGAGCTGTTGTGCCCTGAGGGGTACAACAGTTCTGCAGCACTCACCAATGTCACACCTCCTCCCACTTGTGTCCTCCCAGTATCACACCTTTCCCCTGCCTTAGAGTGGCATCCTCTCACTATCCCAGCAATACAGTACCGTTGGGTAAAGTCCCCACCTGACTTAGGCATCACACCTATAGCATGATTATGAAAGAAAAAACTGAATTATTAATGCTGGTAGTTACTACCTGAAGCCCTAGAATAGGTTGCAGCACTATCCCCTATGATTATCATTAGTGTGGACCACATCAAGTGAGTATGATTCTTACCTGTGGTTCTGGCACGATCAGATGCTTCCTGAAGAAGAGAGGCTGTCACGGATATAGGATGGCTGGCAATGAGTCAGAAGCAATCTAGTTGGCCTATCACCTCAGAGGCTTACAGGAAAATTATGTGGATGGCTGGCAGGCCAGTGGAAGAGTCTGGCTAATCACCCGAAGGCAATAGTGTCTGCCATCCAACCGGAATGTAGGCTCAGAAGAGGAGAGTTTGTATCTGCTTGTGGTGCAGGGCCTGGAATGAGCTGATCAGTTGTTGATAACAGTCTGGAAGACACCAGCCTGGACATGGTGAGGTGAGCTTGGTGCTGGGCATCAGAAGCAGCTCAGAGGGTGTTCTCGTGGCATGGAAGAGTGCGAAGGGGGCAACAGTGGAACCAGCTCCAGCTGCTGTCAGTCAAAGCTCTGCCTTTTGCAACTTTAGATCCAACAAAGATCATGTAGAGGCTCCATATAATAGAAGGAGTGATGGGTTGAGGAGGTCAGCACAGAGCAGACATGCTGGATGGCGTGGCCCTGACTACTCACTGGGTTTGGTTGTGGCACTCAAATTGGGGATTGTGGATATTGACAGGGTGCTGGTGCCTTGTATGTCCTCAGATACAACTGTAAAGAGTCAGAGGCTGACACTGCAGGCACAGCTGCAGCTCCCCAGCCCTTTGCTTATCACATGTTCTGAAGTAATGCTTTTCTCATGGCACTCATTTTTGCAGTTCCCTGAAAAGAAGCTCTCCAGAAAACACTATTTATAAATGAGCTGCTGGCAGAAAAAAATGCATTTTTTCAACCTAAAAAGGTCATATATTTTTGAAGTCTAGCAATCTCTTGGCTCTCTGTGGTGTCAGTAGTTGCACATTTTTGTGTGACCTGCCCTTCAACCTTTTGCTGGGGGGGCAACCACAAGCATTTTTCAGAAGTAACTGCCTGTGGACTCATGCCCATCCCATCAGGTGCTTTAATCATCATTAAAGAACACCTCTCTTCGTGGCACGAGTCTGGCTTTTCAGGGGACCTCAACTCCTTTGGTTCTGGCCCTTGGTCTCCGATTGCAGAGCTACGATGGTCATGAGGAGACCCTGCCAAGAATGCCAGAAGGAGTGCTGGGGCTAGAGGTGTTGGCTGTGGTTTCTTACCCCAGGAAGAGATCCTGACCCTTCCTCACCCATGGGACTTTCTCAGGAACGCAGTGAACACGGGGCTGGTTATGCCAGCCCCCACGCTTCACACCATCACATGAGAATCCTAGACTCTGAAGGACAAGTTCTGGTTTTTACCCATCCTCCTGGAGGATCCCAAGAAGCTGTGGCTTCCCCATCCCTGGAAGTGTTCAAGGTCAGGTTGGATGAGGCTGTAAGGAACTTGATCTAAGTGAAATGCGTCACAGAATCACAGAATCACTTAGACTGGAAAAGACTCCCAAGATCATCAAGTCCAACCTTTGACCGATCATCAACCTTTTTAACCAGACCACGGCACTAAGTGCCACGTCCAATCGTTTTGTGAACACCTCCGGGGATGGTGACTCCACCACCTCCCTGGGCAGCCCATTCCAATGCTTGAAAACGCTTTCCCTGAAGAAATTCTTCCTCAATTCCATGGCGGGGGGGAAGGAAAGGGGAGACCTGGAACTAAATGATCTTTAACGTCCTTACAACCCAAACCATTCCATGATTCTATGATCGCAGCATCCCGGGAAGAATGTAGCATCCCCGGAGGACCAGAAAAGACGGCAGGTGTTGGTGGCTGCAGAAGAAGGGGCAGCCTGAGCTACCCTTGCCCACTCGGGCACTGACCCCCTCCCATCCCCGGAGGGCATCGCGGGGTTCGGCCGCGGTGGGGGCGGCAGGAGGAGCGCGGGCGCTGCGGGGGCCGGGCCGGCGGCGGGGCAGCCCCCGCCCCGCTCCTCCCCGACCGCTCTTATTCTGA